>CP141142.1:31719257-32230612 GCA_035235625.1 Saururus chinensis
CTAATGAAAGCCAATTTAAATCATGAGAGAAACATGACTAAACTCATATCCAAATCAATCTCATTAATTAAAGAGGTAGAAACAATTAACATTAAATCTATCATTAAGAAAAATTAATCAAGTCTCATAATCATGAAATTATATAATTTAATGAAGTTTTATCCAAGCCTTAGCAAAGAAATTTAGTTACTTATAACCTAAGAAATAAAATCTCCATTAGAAAAATTGAAAATAAACTTACAATTTAGAAGAAAATTGAGAAAAAATAAAAAATTCTGAATGGATACAGTATCAATGAACAAATTACTGTCCATCGTCACCTCCGATTCATGAACAGTAACTTGCGAATTGTGATTTTTTTCTTGATTCTTCTATGCTCCTCCGGCTTGGAACTTTAATTCTCTCACTTTCAAAGTATTCTTTCATCAATTTTGGAGGATGGGATTGAGTGATTTTGTCTTTGGTTCATTGTATTCTCCTCCTTCTCTTTAAATATTTTTCTGGATTGCAACTATTCTCCTTCTGTAAGTTCCTTGATGCACAATCCTTTCCTTTTATTCCTCCATTCCTTCTTTCTTTCTCAACTCTTATTTATCATGCTCTATTTTCCAGTTTTCTTTGCTGCGAACTAAACTTCCATTCTGAACCATGCTGCAATTTCTAGTGCGGTGGTTGCTTCCTTTTGCTGAATTCTCTATATTAAGATTCACATTGTCTTCATTGATCATTCTCTCCTTTTATTGGCCGTATGCTGCTGAAGTGACAAACTTTCCTTTTATAAGCTTCTTTCTGAACTTTGTTTCTCTACTGCTATTTTTTCCTGGACATTCCTCGTTTGTTATTTTCTTTCTTTTTATAAGCTATTGACCCTTCAAATTCTATCTCTTGCACTATATTTCTCTCTATGTTTTAAAACTTGCTGGCTCCCTATATTAAGCTTTAGACTTCCCTTCTCTGTCACCTCACCGGCTAAACCAACCGTGCAATCGTCACCGTCATAAAGGAACAAATTATCACCATCAAGGGCAGTGATAACATCTTTCTTTGTATCAAAAAAAATTTATTCCCCTGTGTTAGAGTCAAGCTTAATCGTCAGCAGAACTTTCTTATGTCAAACTACCTAGATCCGATTGTCATCGTCTTGACTGCTTCTGGCTTCACCCGGGTTTTTGGCCAATTCCATCATACAGGCTCTTTCATCTTGGGAAACTTTGAGAGAACTTTGAATAAAAATTCATCCCTAACACTCTAATGTAGCAATTTTATCAATTAAGCTCATCAAACCCTATAAAATAGAATTAAACTCTAATAAGCCAATATTAATATAAAATGAACCCTTTAATGCATAAAACTAAGGCACATAAATGGTTATATTACATGCATATCATGCATCTTGGGTCGGGTTAGGTTTGGTTCTGTAGGACCTAACCCAACTTAAAATAGGAACCGAGTTCTTTGGACCCAACCTGACCCTAGATAGGAGCCACATTTCTTGAACTCGATCAACCCAAGATAGGAATTGAAAAACCTAAGAACTAAAATATGAACCGAGGTTGAATCTTGGGTTTTTCACATGCAAGACCCAACCTGAGATTTACCCGAGGAATTTTTTCTTGAATCCAATATGAGATAGGACCCGACCCGGGTCAATCTCAGATTGGCTCTATCTGGACTGGGTCATGTATGGGTTCCCAATGTAGCCCTAAGCAATTCTTTAAAAATCCCCTTGTTTCCATTATTTGGTATGACAGGAAAGAGAAAATGAAATGGAAATTAGGGGGGAAATTGGCCCAAAAATTTTCTGCCCCTCAGCCAATGGATTTCGAAAGAAGATTTGAAGATTGAGGACTCATGCCATCAACCTTGCTTGTGTTGTCCATGCCACTACCTTTGCCACCACCAACATTGTCATTGTTGGCACCACCACAACTGTTGTTGTCTTCATCACGACCATTGCTGCCATTGCTACCACCACCACCACCACTATTGCCACTCCCACCACTGCCTCCACCATTACTACCATCGCCGCCACTACCACCACTATCATCATTGCCATTGCCATCACTACCACTTGCATCACCTATTGGTTTGAGGGTGGACAAACTAAAAAGATATAGTGCATCTAGTTCGCAATTACACTACAAGATATATTTCCTCCTTTGATCAAAAATCAAAATCAAAATTTTGTGCTATGCATCAAATCACCATGTGTCTAACAAAACATGCAAATCAAAGAAAATAAAAACACAAGAGGATTTTTATGTGGAAACCCTCATTGGGAAAAACCAATGGACACTATCTAGAGAAAAATATGCACTACTATAAATAAAGATACAAGGTTATTTGTTTACAAAGAAAAAGACCTTTTCTTTTCTCGGTTGCCTCCAACACCACTCTAAACTCTTGTGCCATAATGATACAAAACAACAATGGATTTCAATGGAAAAAAAAATCACAGACGGTGGCACATTTTCACAAACAATTGTTTGAAGTGCAAGAGCACATATCAAATGACTCTATGGCAGAATGGGAATTTTATTTCTCATGTAAAGGGGGTTTTGAATCTTATTCCTTGGGGTCTTTCAAACTTTTATCCTTTGTTTGGAGCTGATGTTGTGTATATTATCTCATAGATTTGAGATGCCTCATGGTGCAGATTTATCATACGTACTGCAAATTAACCTAGTGGATTCCAAGTTCAATAGCCATTTCTTTCCCTTTTAATTTTTTGCAAACTCTAGTATTATTCTTCTCCTGTAGTCTATTTGCATTAACTGGTATCAAGCTAGTTGGGTGCATCTTTCATGGTGACTAATGATCCTCATGTTTAGTTCTCCTGTGGGCAGTTGTATAATCTCAAAGCTAATTCTAAGCATTTGTCACAAGCTATTCAGGAGGAAGTTTGGATGCTCAGTGAACAATTTTGGTCTGATTTTACTATTGAAGATTTGGAACCTTTTCAATGGCTAATTGGCTCAAATAGTTCGATGAATGTTTGACAAAGATTTTTGGTTGCACGATGATGGAATAATAAATTTTATTTTACAAGTTAAAAGATCATGGATGAGAAAAATCAAGCCTAGAATACTACATTTTTCATCATCAACATCTTGTTGTTTTAATTCAACACATGCACAAGGTTCTATGGGTAGCAATGAGAATAGTTCAATAAGGCCTAATAAAGTAATTTCAAAATTTTAGGATCTAGATATTGAAACTCCTATATTTGCGAATATGGAAGAACAGGGGATCAAATAAGCTTTGCATTAGAAAAAAAAAGTTGGATATGAATCAGCTCCCTTCAAACGAAGTTGAACTAAAACCAAAATTGCATAACCAAAAGAAAAACTATTGAAATTTGCATATATGAAATTGGGCCACAATGTGCTTGGTTTATACATAGGCGAGATTGTTTCTAGTGATGTAGATAATGCCTCCAACGAGCAAGCGTCGATTCTTCTAAAGTCATCATAGTTCTAGAGGCTATTGAGCAACTCCTTTCGTTGGCTGACAAACAAGTCATTTTTTCCAATTGTAGATCATGGATTTCTGTTTGAGCTCATTGATAGCCTTCTCATAGTTCCATTGTCATTATGTGACAATGGAAGAGGTGAGGTAATTTTCTTGGAGCAAGATGTTGTTTTTGCTCAATGTTACCATGGTAGTCGTACTTGCACATCTAGTCTCTTTAATGAACAAAACTTTCCATGGCCTTACTATGTGTATGACCCTGGTGGACATTGTTTGCTGTCCGAAAGATGGCTTAGACACTTGCCAGGCATTATGTGGTGTGGAAAAATATTGCAACACTAGAATTCTTGAGTGTGCCACAAGGTTCACTATGCACATCATATGTTTGGATAAAAGCCAAAATGCCAAATTGTAGTTGATGAAGGATTTTCATTCTCTCAAAACCAGATTATTGCATATTGTATGGTCCTTTCACTGTGTCAAATAATGTGGTTTGAAGTGCAACCACCCTATTTGTGCTTTTGGAGTATATCTTTGATAGGGATGCAATTTTTGTTGAGCCATTTCTATTTCAATTTTTGGTTGTCAGTACATAAAACTTAGATGTATGCATATCTTTTCAAGGAACAAAAGATTTCACTGAACTTATTTTTGACAAAGCTTACACCTATTAAATTTCCTATATGTTGCAAATCCACTTTATTGCCAACTTCCCACAACCACCTCATTGTTTACAAGCTCTTTCACTTGCTAGAGGATCTATTATTTTTACCATATGGATGTGCAGAATTCATGGTCAATATGATTGTTGAAGTCAAGTTTACATGTGAAGTAATTCACAGACTTATAGTTGGTGGTAGTTTAAAATTGGAAAAGAGTCAAGAATATTGCTCTATTGGGGTTAAAATTTGCACGTCCTTGGCAGTAGAGGTCTCTCACGACTGTTCAATTTTTATTTTGTTGAGGTATACTATAGTTTTTGCTCATTTCAAGAAATTTTTGAATGAACAATTGGGTTTGTAAGAGATAGAGTATTTTCTAACAGTTCATCATGATGGAAATCTTATACTAAGACTCTCTATACCTTGTTCTACATCACACCACCCTGGTTGTTTCCATGCATCAACTTGGTCTTCTTCACGTTGATTGCTTCTTACATATCCATATCTTTACTACAACTCCTTTAACATGAATGATCCTTTCCTTTGATCTTCTCAACAACTCATCTAAGGAAAACACTCAGTCCTTCAAGTGTAAGTGCTCTCAGCTAAGCTCAAATCATTTTTTTTGTTTCAAATTTTCGTGGAAACTAATTCACTATTGAATTTAATAGAGAAGTTTTACTCTTTTTCTCTAGATTTTCCAAGCATTCCTCTCTTTCTCTCTCTCTCTCTCCCCCATGTTTTTAACCCCTTTTTATAAACCCCTAAGTTAGTTAAGGAAGTTTACCTTGAATAGGAATCTGATTCCACTTGGAATAGCCTATTTCATGAAATTACACATCCAATCCATTGATCATTCTATAGGGCGATCAAGCGTTTCTTATTTTGTTTAAATTAGAACTTCAAATTGTTCGATCTTTTAAGAAAATGATCAATCATTCATTGTTGTGGAATCATAAAAATCAGTTATTGATCCCACCACCTAGTGATTGGTAGTTCAATGTGCTGGATAACCTTGTGAACATCATTCAAGGTTGATATATCGAACAAAAGGATTATTTTCGTTGAAGTTGTCTCCTACACTCTCTCATTATAAAATAAAGTTCCATAACTCTCAAGTGTGATGTGTGTGCATATTTTTACCTGTCAAAATACCTTTTGAATCTTCTTATTTGCTTCATCTTCATCTTGCAATCTTCAACATCAACCAAGCAATATTATAACTCAAATTACACATCATTTGACATTATTTTAATCACCTAAATAAGCCAATACACTCCATATAACCACATATGTTCTTACACCACAAATGTCTCCACATCCACTACCAACACTATCATCACCACCGCCACTGCTGTTGCCTTTGGCTCTATGATCACAACATTGTTAACTCTGCACCACCACTACTACTGTCGTCACCACCATCATGCTCCTGCCACTATCGTCGCCCTCATCACCACTGCCACTCCGCTACCTCCAACACTACCTAAAGCGGTCCAAAGATAGTATTGGTAACTATATTAGAGGAGGGGTAGTTTTGTCAAAAAAATTATGTATGACAATGTTATTCTTATGGTTATGGTGGGTTCAAGTTTCAATTTTCCATAGCATGATTGGTGCAACCAAACAGTAGAAATTTTTTAGGATTCTCCTAGTTTCTCTTTCACTGGGATTTACATTCTCTTTCCCTTTCTCCCAGTTTTTACTAATTTAACTAGACCCTAAAGATTCTTTTCATCAATGTTTTTTCCTCTTTCAATTTTCTCATTGACATTTTCATACAGCTTATTCCTAGAGGTATTTCCTTGATTATTCTTTGCCATTCCTTGATTTTTCATCTTCATCAATTGTCTAAACTATTTAGTCATGTAGGCTATTATTTCCTCACCTTTAGCGAATTCCTCTACAACATTTAAGGCTATCTTCATGTAAGTCTATGTCACACCCCTAATTTTTTTAAAAAAGATAACAATATTTTCTTTTATGAAAAACCATGTTGTAGAAAAATCATCATTTTACAATTAATTAAGAAACCAATGTTTTATGAAGCTTAAGGGCATGAATGCAGGTTATCTACACATCTGCATGATAATAATATGGCCAATACGGCTAATATCTAAAGTGAAAATAAAGATTTAGAGGACATTTTGCTGGGCACTTGTATGTCTTTATAATATTTAAACTATTCAGTCAAGAATAAATTGGCATACTCATGTGCCTACATTTTATTTACTAAGAAAAGATACAAAAATGAACCTATGCAATTAGTAGCTTCACACTTCTACACGCTCTCTCCATAGAAGTTGCAAGAGCCTCTTACCATGAACCTCATCTATGTAGCTAAACAGGTTCTCTCCTAGAACCTAGACACTTGGCACCAATGTCCTTAAGAGTCACAGACAATTGGTTAAGGTTGTTGCCCTTTGGATATGACTAAACCTAGGGTTTTCTTACCTTTATTCACACATCTTTTGTCACATGTTTTGATAATTACTTACATTTATTATGCAAGTAAAATATAGCTAAATACTACTTATTCATTATCCAATAATTCCATAAAATTAGCATTTTGAAAACATAGATTAAGGCACCATTAGTCATACCACCGTCACATCACGTCAATGTCAATACTAACAGTCATTGGCAGCTTCATCGACAAGTCGATCTCTACCAATAGTGTGACGACTTACTCCATCCCTAGACATCGATATAATCATTGACACATCAACCCCTTGCTAATGCCCATTGTTTTATAAAATGACATGCCTTCAACATGTTGATGTTGAGAATTGTTTATCTTCCTTAACTAATGATACCCTATCGACATGTTGGTAGTGGAATCAGGTGGTCAAGTAGAAGATTGAATTAACCCCCACAATAGACTAAACCCTCACAGTTTGATCAAAACACTGAAATTCATATCTTGACACAAAATACATTCATTGTTAATGAGAAAAATATGTGAAATCAATATATACACAAATCCTCAAAAAGTTTATAGAATAACCTTCCACCCATGTCATGCTTAACATAACTAAGTTGCATTGTTACATGCATATATCTTTCTACAATTGAAAACATGGAAATTAACATTGAGATTAGTCCATCTTACATCCAAACTAGGATTTGCAAAAAAAAATCCCTTTCTCGCCTCTTCGATGACCTCACATCAGCATTCAACTATCAGAATCCCTCTTAAAACACTTGATCATAGTTTTTCACTCCTTCTAGGACTCCCCAAATTTTTTGGATCAAGGAGAATCCATAATTCCATGATCTTTGTCATTTTTAAGGAATATAATTGCATCCACAAGCCCACAACTCCATAACCACTCACAATTTTAGCACAATTGACTATACTAGCATGATCGATGTGTAGATGAATAGTCGAATGCTTTTCAATTACAATGACTTAGGAGTAAATTTATCCAAAATAAGTCTTAAAATTTTACTCACAACTTTTTCATTTGAAATTAGATCTCCTAAGTGATCGCATTTGTTAACTAGATCAAAATATTTGGCATAATATTCAGAAATAGTCACAATGAGACATGCACAATTTTCAAACTCAATAATTAACCTTGCAATTTTAAGTACTTAACAATAGATATACCTTCATTATACTTCGAGATCCATTGTATTGCTTTAAATTCCTATTTTGAAATAGTGCAATTCAAGATCCGTTGTATTGATTTGGTCCTACTGCATTAAATATGGTATTTAGGGCATGCCTATTGTACATGGCTTGTTTGATTTCTCCATCAGTCCAATCTTCTTTTGGTTTATCCTTGATGTTTCTAGCTTCATCCTATGTAGTAGGTGGATTCCATGCTTTAAGATGAATGCTCCAACAATTTCCATCTATAGACTTGATAGAAGGTTTCATAAGATTTTTTTGGTGTGAAAATTTTTATATTATAGAAAAGTGATGGTCTATTTAAAGCATTGTCAACGTAGTCACACTAATTAGCAAGATTTGTAGCCACACTCAAGTTAATATGTTCCAATAATTAAGTAATGATACCGGTCAATTGCGGACAATTTCAGTCAATCTCATATGAATGTTTAGTATCCTATCGACACATCGAAGACATTCTTCGGGCTAATCTGGGGCATTCGTACTTGATGTTCCTTTGGACGCTAATGATCGATTATACAACGATCTTCTGGTACTTCAAATTTTCATCCAAATTTTAATATATTCTTATTCACTACTAAAATCTAATTTTTTAATCAAATCTAAGTGAAGTGTGTGTGACTCTTTTGAATATTCAATAACCCAATTTTTCAAGCTATGAGTTCCAAAGTCTTGAATCGACCTAACCTTACACATCAATCTTCCTATAATCAAAATTACACACAAAAAAGACATAGTTTTGTTTATGGAATATACGAACACACATTTCTCACTTCCAATCACATCTAATTGCCCTCAGAGACACCCTTATTATTATCTCCCACATTAAAAGAGATCATTTCCAAATAACATGGTGTATTTGCTATCCAGCTCTTCACCTTTTGCATATGTTCCCTCTTGTGGGATTTCATTGATTTCAATTTCCATCCCATTTATCATGAAGGGAATTCGATTATGGACTCTTAGCTAATTTTGCCTTTAATTGTTATTCGTATGCTTAGGTATATTATGTAAGGGGATAACAAGTATTGTATCGGATAATTCCATGACAAAAATAACTTGTTATATGTACTTAGGTGAATCTACTCTGTAACTTAGAATTTATAGGGTTGTCTAACAATCAAGATCATCAATGGAGCTTGAAGATTCAGAGAAGTTAAAGTCATATCAAGCCCTCGTTAAGGTTTTACCTAAAGTGCTGATCAAAATCATCAATGGAGCTTAAAGATTAAGAAACTAAAGTCATATCAAGCCCTTGTGAAGGTTTCACCTAAAGTGCTTAAAATCACAGGCATATACATTCTTGGATAACTTTCTAAGCTTTATTCTATTTTTTTATATCATATTGAAGTTGTCAATGAAGTAGAAAGAGTGAGAATTGAGTTTAAAATACAAGATAAAATTTTGCAGGTTGATCAATTGCCCTTGGTTTAAACAAATTCCAATTAACTGAGCCTGATTGATCTCTTGTACTCTAAAAAAATTTCATTGACCAGAATGATTGCTCTTCAGGGAAATTTCTTGATTTAGACTATTTTGATTCCTAATTGTGAAAAAATCCTTTGTGAATGATTTTACATGAGTGTTCCTTTATAACCTAAAGTAGAGAAGTTCTTCACATTGCCTAGGAATCCTAGTTTCAAGTCTAGAATGCTTCTACAATCAATCTTCTATATGTTCAGTCTCTCATTATCTAAAGTGAGTTTTTATTGAGATATAAAGTCCTTGATTTAAAAATCTTTATGTGAGATCATTCATGATTATTTGAGGATTGAGAGAGAGAGAGAGTTTAAACCTTATGTGCTAAAAACTTGATCTTTTACACATTGTGTGCTTGGATTGTTGGAAAGTGATTCACTTTTCATCCTTGGTGGATATCGAGGGTGATCAAGCATTGGTGGAAGAATAGAAGACAAAGAACATGCCATGAAGATTGGTTTTGCATGAAGTTGGAGTCTAGGTCATCGAGTAAAATCATTGGATTATGATTGTACTTGGGAAGGTGATTCTTGGACTAAAAAAATTTATTCTATACTTTATACCTTAAGTGGCAAAGAGAGGACTTGTGGTTTTTTACCCTACTTGGGTTTTTCACTCTAGATTGGTGTGTTTGATGTGCTTGTGCTTGATTGTTTAATTAGGTTGAATGTAATGAATAATAATTTAATGGTACATGGATGTGTGTTAATGACATCTTAATTTTTGTGATTCATTAAATTGGTTCCCTGGGGGCTTTCATTAATTTCAATTTAATGAATATGGTTTTTGTGTCTAAACATGCTAGAAGTGATATTTGGAGTGCATGTTAGAACCCTCACATTCCCCACCTACTCATTCATGAAAAGTTTATATGAAACCCAAATAAGAAAAAATTTCAATAGATAAAAAGAAAAAATTATCTATACTAGCAAGAATGCACATGCATTACGTGTGTACAGGAAAAGAAAAAAAGAAAAAAATAGAAATAAAGTATGTATCAAACAAAGGTATCCCTAGCATGCCATATTTATAAATCATGCTTTTATGATCATAATGATAGTATATTACATACACATATAATTATAAATACTATACTAACTCATATATACTCATAGTAGGCAACTGCGAATCCAAATCTAATAGACTAATTATTAGGTCATAGGTTGGCGAAAACAATAGTGTTGAAAGACTTTTGCATTGTGGAGTTCATCATTCATATTCAAAACCAATTTGATGATGGACCTCACACTCATGTGGGATATCATTTGATAGAGCTCATCAATAACTTTCTAATGATATTAAGAACATGTGAATCCTAGTTTGGAAGTGCAAGATATAACCTTAAAAAAATATAATCAACATAACATAAATAGTAGGGCATCAAAGGGCATTTAGAAAAATGTGAAGCAACACAAGAAGTTTGGCAAAAATCTATTGTCACTCAATTTGCTTTATATATAACTAGCCATAATGCATGCACATTGCATGCGTAAATATAGTTTAGTTAAAAAAATAAATTAAATTATACTACTATATAAAGCACTAAGAGTGATGATAAATTTTTGCACAATACAAATCGAAAAACACTTGTAGTAGTTAAGTGTGAGTCCGATTCTCACAGGCAGAGTAGTAGGTCATAGGTTAATCCCATATATAAGTCCTTAATTGATAGGAATTTTTCCTATATATTCCCTTCTTCTTTCCTCACTTACTCTCCTAATAAACTCTACTTAACATAATCCCTTCTCCATGCACATATAATTATAAGTTCTATAATAACCCAAATACACTCGTAGTAGGCATTTGTGAGACAAAAACTCATTGACTAAATATTAAGTTATAGGCCGACAAAGACAAAGTTGTTGAAAGACTTCGTGCTGTGGAGTGCATTATTCTTTTTCATGATTAATTTGGTGGCGGGTCTCATTTGATAAAGCTTGTAAGGAGTTTTCTAATGGTGTAAAAGATGCTCGAATCTGAACATGTGTAATATAAGAAAAAATAAAATAAAAAAATTATTGATATTGGTGTAATATGCATGGGACTTAGAAAAAAGGTTTGAGAAAACATCTTTATGTGGATCTCATTTGATAGAGCTCATTGAAAGTTCTCCAACGATATAAAAAATACACGAATCCGAGTTTCAAAATGAAAGATATAACCTTATAAAATTTAAATTAACATAAAAGTAGGATTCATATCATATCAACAACTAGTATTTAGGTTGACATGTGATAACCATATAAAAGAATTCAAATAAATAATTTTATTAAAATACCCTCAAATTATATACCAATTCAAACTTGTATTTTAAAGACATAAATATATAAAACATAGGTAAAATAGGGATTAAAGGTAAAGAAATATGAGTAAAATAAACAGAATATGAACATTGTATGGCCACTTAATTTCGCTTTATATAGTAATACAATTATATGATTAAAAATCTCGAATGATGTAACTCATTGTGAATTATAATGTGGTCTATTTATGTGGGTCCGATGGAGCATAACCTGTCCGTGGGGTAAGCTCTAAAGCAATTTGATATGCAACATAATAAATTTTGAGGTTTAAATTCCTTCTCATTTCAAATTGTTTGAAGTGATTTCCACATTAGTGTCATCATCCATATTACCAAATAATTGATGCCGACAGAGAGTATTTAAAAAAGTGATCACACAGAAATTATATGCGAAAATGCCTTTTCATTTCATGTTAGGTCCTTATAAAAATTTTCTTCAAGCTTCCAACTTTTAGCTTTTAGCTTGTCAATCTACATGGTTAACGTGAGAAGATGTCGTAAAACAATTGACCTTTTGCACATGTAATCATACGTGTTGACTGCACTTTAGAAGATTAACGAAGATGAAGCAAAACTGTGCACGACATTTGCTGCTCATGGTTGGTCTAAGGCCCAAGCAGGTGGGAGAGTGGGGGCGTCGCACAAGCACTCTGACCTGCCATTACACGTACTTCAATGCTCTTCCATTCCATCAATAGTATATAGCCAAAGACACCCAATTAGCCAAACTCCCAGATGCCTCTCCTCTCCATCACCACTCCCACCTCTTCCTCTCTTGGCTCTTGTTCCCTCCATCCCTTCTTGAACCTCTCCAGATCTCGCTGCAGGGCTTCCCAACCCAATTCTCATCCGACCCTTTGTTGCTCTCGCTCTGGTGAGTTGTGGAATCTCGTTCGTTTTAGTGAAAAATGCTCTTCTTCTCGTTATATTGGACGAGAGGATTGGATGTGAGAAGTGCCCATTTCTTGGGAAGTCGTTTCTGGTTGATTTCTGATATGGGTTTTTGTTGTGTTTCCTTTTTGCGATTGAAGTTGATTATTGCAAGTGTCAAATTAGCTTGAATGTCTCAGTTTTTGAAATGGGTTAGATAGATATTGAGGAATTAGTAACAAAGAGTCGCATGTGAATGAAGACGCGATTATGTGGAATCCTCCTCCCCCTTTCCTCACTTACTGATCTCCCTGATTTATGGATGCTAGTGGTGGATGGTGTTAGATGGGACAGTGCGGGGATTAGATATTAGTGCTAGGACTTTAGAATCGATTCTTCTCCATGGGCTCATGATCTGCAGGTGTTATTGCTATGAGCAGTGCGGCCAATGAATGGAAACATCAAATCCGAAAATATATTAATGTTTGGAAGGTGATAAAGCCTTCAGGATGTTTTTTTTCTTTGTGAAGTTATTTGCAAATGGTGGTATTTGTTGGGTTATCGTTTTGTTTCCATCGACTGTATAAAATTATGTATCTTCTGTATTTCCGGTATATCTTGAATGGGTGTTCCGTTGCGTAACACATGTTTTTATTAATATAATGTAACACGTTCATGTTATAAAAACTGATAAAACTGGCATTTTCATTGATGCTGTTTGTATTATTGCTTTTGCGTTTTTATGACTAGTCTGTTCTTGTTTTCATTGCTCTAGTAAAATAATCTTTTACACTTGGTTCAGTGCAGACATGGATAGTGGTGTGGGCTCAACCTTGTTCCCCCTGCATCGTTGTAAAACATTGCATCTGGTAGTTTATAATTTTCTACCCTTTTGTTTTTATTTTAGTGGAAATTCGGCATGGTTCCTTTTGTTGTATTTTAAATTATTGAGATTGTTATCTTTTATCACATATTATTAAATTTTAAACCAAAAGGTAATAAATTCAGGTGCGGCATGCTCAAGGAATTCACAATGTGGAAGGAGAAAATGACCATAAAGCTTATTTATCTCCAAAACTCTTTGATGCTCAGCTTACTCCCCTAGGTTGGCAGCAGGTATGAGTTGGTGTGCTTGTTTTCCTATGATTAGATACAATTTTTCACATTACCTCTCTTTCCTTTTTAGGCACATTTTTGTTTACCATTTTGGTATCCCAGACTGGCCACAAGTCATTCTTATAATTTAGACTGTCCTGTATTAGAATTAAGAGGTAGAGATATATTCTATCATTGAAGGAAAAATAAGCTTGAGGCATTCACTTTTTTGTACTTTCACCCAAATCTCCATTCTATATAAAATTTTCTAGACAACTTTTCCATCCATTACATGTTAGTTGCAATATTTTTAATCGAGTTTTGGAAAACAATTCTCCTTCTAGCTTTTGTGTGCATAGGTAGGCCAACATATGACTTCAGTCTTGAAGCAAAGTTTAATTAAATGCCTGTACTTATTTCCAGTAAGTATCGGTCTCCTCAAAAGTAATTTTTTTAGGTTTAAAACATTTGGTTTCAAGTTAAGGCAGATTTCTCACAAGATGAAGTGTAACCAATTTCTCTTTTTTTTTAACACAAAATTTTGTGTATTGAACTATTGAGTGTGGGAGCATAAATAGCTGAACACCAGGCAAAATGTAGGTCACTAACTCAAACAGTTGAGAATCAAGGCCCATCTTGCTGAGCAAAAAAACAAGAATATAGACAGTTTGTTTAGATTTATGTTAATAAAAATTGCTATTATTCGTTCACATGCCTTAACTAGATTCATTTTTCTTCTCACTGAGAATATATAGAATCGGACACTTTTTTTAAAATCATGCATCATCTTGAGCCATATCATTTCCTCATCCTTAACTTCCATTACTAAAATAATCCATATTGTTTGAGCATAAAGACAAATTCTTACGAAACATTCAGACCTTTTTTTTATCTTGGATTGTGGATTATTGGAGGACATTCTAAGTCTGCTTTGCCATGTTCTGCAACCATTCAATAACTGTTGATGCATGATATATTTTCTTGTTACAACTCATGCACCTTGCCACACACACACCCTTTATGCCACAGGATCAGGATTTGACCTTAGTACCTCTTCCTCAAGAGGGAGAAATCCAAACACCTCAACTCCAGTTTGCTTGGCAGTGATTATATCAGTTATTAGGACATGTACACCATGGTAACAAAGTCGGCATTTCGGTTTGTTCGGTGGGGGTTCACTTTGGGTTGGTTCGCATTGTTTTGGGAAAGTTTAAAGTGTAAAAAGGAGGAAGAGGAGGAGAAAAGTACAGGAAGACTAAAAAGGACCAAAAACTAAAAAAAACTTGCTCAAACCAGAAAAACCTAAAACTATCCTTTCTAGACTGTAAAAGACCAAAAACTAACCTGCCTAAAACGTAAAAAATCTGAAAATAACTTGCCCCAAACATAAGTTTTGCAAAATTTGGGAAATTACGAAATTTAGTAAGATTGGCAAATTTTTGAAATAAATTTTGGTGCAGGCCCATTTTTCTGAAATTAATGAAAGTTTGCAAAAATCTCTCGACATTTGTTACTATGATGTGCATCATATGGTCTAACCCATTTCTGACTCGCTTTTACTATTGGGTGTTGTTTTGCATCTGTTTGAACTTTTCCAACATTCTTACTAATGGAGATGGGTATTCAGAGCATAAATTGTTTATCATGGAAACTTTGGGTTCGATTTTATTTTGCCAACAATGAAACTTTATCAATGTCTCTCTAATCACATATTTTATCTTGTATAGTTTTTTTAGGAAATAAGACTTCTTGTTTTGCTAACAGTTATGTTATTTTGTACATGTATTTACGAGGGATGGTACCCTGCGTTTATGCTTAGGGTGTTGTTCATGCGCTTAGTTGATAAGTGGCAATTTCAGGTGGTAGGTCCTTGCGACATTTGAGCCCATTTCCATGAATAGAACTCATTCATCAAAGCTTGTCTATTAACACTAAATCAATATTTGAAACTTGATGAGCTTAATTTGATGGGTTCACATCAATGATCCTAAATTTGTTAGTCCCCCATATCAGAGGTAATCTTTAAATCCCAATTGGCCCCACACCTATTTGACTCATCTAGGGGCCCAAATTAGAAAATGCTATCTCAACTATTGATCTAAAGGTGAGGTTAAAATGATGTCATTAAGGAGGATCACATGTCCAAATGGGACCAAAATTGGTTGGCCCTTTTTCTTGTGAAGTTTGGCCCTCATTTGATATGTGGTATTCGTCCACTGCCAACACTGTAAGTATGGTCACATTTTAATGGGTAAAATTTCACAATTTCTTTTTTTCTTATTTTTTTATTGGGGGGTTGGGGGGAGTTGGGGATGGGGATTGACATTGTGTTGGACTCATATTTGACGATTACCATCCTAAGTGGTGTCCAATTCCTTCAGGCCCCACTCCCATCCGAACCATGTGTGGGACCAAATTGCATCTTCCAATCTAAGCCATTGATCAAGGGGCTATGATTCACCACAGTCCCACCCTCATCAGACTTGTGCAGGGTTCACAACTGCAATTTTAAGTGTTGTTAACCTTACCTATGCTTAACAGCAGAATCCCTTTTCTGGGTACAATAAATGCTTATTAGGGAAGTACTACATAATCTTAATATGTAACTAATGTAAACTTAGATGTTAAATTTTTATCCATGCGTACTTTCCTAAAATCATGTAATTCTTGATATTGAGAGGAATTTTAATCTCTTCAAAATCCTACCATTTTTTTTTCCTGACAATATGAGATCTCATCAAATTCGTGATTGGGAACCTTGTTTGAATCAAAGCATTTTTATTTTCTGTAAGAATCATGAATTAAAAACAGTAATGCATTGTCACCTGATTTCTTGGTAGATCTGTGCGTATTGATTAATATATTGTCATCAAGTTAAAGATGTAATATGATCAAGTCAAAGCTTTTTGCAGCAGATCTGAGACAGTTGTGGTAATACATAGGATGCTTCTCATGAGTTTAAGTCTTTGTTATGGCTTTTAATTTTCATATTAAAGGGATAAGATTTACATATTTTAGAGTCTTGGTAGAAATATGAAGCTAGTGTAGTGGTGGTTGTGTTTGTGGTAATGGGAAAATATTGGTTTGAACAACTAAGGATGAATATAAATGCATAGTGGGAAAGAGTTTTGCTTTGAACATCAAAGGAGATTAAAATTTTTGTGCTGTCTTTTTATCCTGCATTTCTTTGGCTTAGGCCTGACACCCTAGAAAACTGTCAACAGTATTTTGCAGTTTGTTAGCAACCTAAATTCATGATACACCATTTTGACTTTGTTACTTCCTTGTGCTTATCCTGCGGTTTTCTGAAATAGGTTGATAATTTGCGCAAACATGTTCATGCCAGTGGACTTGCTCAGAGAATTGAATTAATCATTACATCTCCCTTGCTTAGGTAATTAAGTCCTCATGGACTCTAAACTTGTTAATAACTAATTATTTCCTAAATGTTGTCTTTATCATAGAGTTAAATCTTATGGTTACCTCTTGGCATATAATTTTGTTTCATGTGTTTTTTGCATTTTTTTGAATTGTCCGTTTCTGTCTTGGCTATCATCTTTTCCTTAAATTCTATTTATTTGCAGATCTATTTTTTATGTTTTTTGCTAATGTTTATACATCTCTTAGATTTATATCTCATAGTTGTAGTTGTTTAAAACTATTGAAAGATATTACATTTTATTAACAGATAACAGCAGATATTATTTATTGAGTAGAGATATCAAGGGGTGAATACAGTTTAGTCATCAACTTCTCTCTAGGCATATGAATTATCTTTTGTCTGAAAACTAAATCATAACTAACTCTCTTGCAGAACTATGCAGACAGCTGTGGGGGTTTTTGGCGGTGAATCTTACGTGGATGGGATAGATGCTCTTCCTCTGATGATTGCAAATGCTGGAAATAGTGATCGTGGTGCTATATCAAGTTTGAATTGCCCACCTTTTGTAGCTGTTGAAACATGTCGTGAGCATTTGGTATGTTCCAGACATGAGTTGTATATTTTTCCTCACACCCCTCCCTCTCTCCACCGCACCCCACCCCCTATTAAAAAAAAAAACTGTCACAGGCTCAGGACTTGAACCTAGGACCTCTCCCTCAAAAGGGAGAGAGGTCAAACCAGTGTGCTATATATTATTCATCTTTTTGAAGTAGTTTAGGTTAGTAAGCACATTATGTTTGTCCACTTAAAACTGCTGCACGCCAGCTGAATGCCTTATTCAGACCATTGATGGACACTTACTAGCATACTTACCTATTTTTTTTATGCTTATTGCCTGTAATGACCAAAACTAATTGAATAATAGGGTGTATTTGCACGGCTTTCACTATATCCATCATGATGGTTTTTTAGATGGCTGACATCTAACTCTGATATTTTACTGTTCTAAATCTAGGGAGTTCATCCGTGTGACAAGAGGAGAAGTGTGAGTGAATATCAGCATCTTTTTCCTGCAATCGACTTTTCATTGGTAATTGCCCTTCACCTTGGTTTCATTTCATAAAATATGTTTGTTAGATATTTGAAAGATTTTGTGATTCTTTTCCCAGATAGAAAGTGATGAGGACGTTTTGTGGGAGCCTGACATCAGGGAGCCAAATGAAGATGTAGCCACTAGAGGAGTCAAGTTTATCAACTGGTAATAATTTTTCTTTTTAAAGCTACCACCTTGACTTAAAGTTGTTATCACTGTTTTCATTCTGTTAGGAAGGATTTGTGCCAGAATTTTTTAAAGCAAGTTTTAGTTAAAAATGTTCCTATATTTGATGTAACACTACAAGAATACAGCATATAATAGTACAATAACAACATAGTAAAATATGGTAATTGCAGAAATGATAATAATAACACTGATAATAATTCTATCTGCTTCCCCTTCTTTTAGATAAATATTTTAATTCTTTGTTTGGGCGGTAAAATTGCTGAAATATATTCACCGTAGTTCTTGTTGTTTGCTTTTACTTGAATAAGCATGTTGAAGCTTATTAGCTGAGTTGATTTCCCCATTTGATTGATGGGCGAAGGGGACAGCATGAAAGCTCGTGGCCTATTGGTTTGGGCAATCACATGGATGATATACAAATTTAAGTGTCGCATTTATCTTTTTGTGATTGAAATCTTCGTTGTGCCAATTATTTCATATCCCCATGTGTATGTTTTCTTTTCTTTTCTCATGTTTTCTATGCTATTGCCACATGAAAGCAAGTTGGCCACTTACTATATGTAGATTTCAAATTAAAATTTTTGTTCATTTGGATAGATTTAATAAAGCACTTTTATATTCTGTCCTATTTGGAAACTTAGGGAAACCGAACAACTAATTTGGTCATTTGATTGTATTTTTAATCAAGTTTCAGCCACTCAACGGATGCACTGTAACTCGTTATCTTTGTTATAGTTCACTACTCCTATGTTAAGAACAGTGGTAATAGAGTATCAACTACTGTTCAGAATTTTTTTGTTTTCCTTTTATCTATCGCAATCTACTTGTGTAATCCAATCCTACTTTCTAAATTCTTCACTTTTTAGATAACTTTCATGCCTAGTGATGGTTTTCCGAAACTTGTTAGTTTTATTCTTTGAAAATCTTGAAAATATAATTAAGCTGTATAATTGTTCTTCTCTTCAGATTTATTATATGCTGTGTTTCTTGAATTATTTATGTCCTGAGTTTGCCCATGCCAAATATGTTATGTTTCCTTCAATGATAATCTATTTCTTGTTATGTACAGGTTGTGGACGCGGAAAGAAAAGGAGATTGCAGTAGTTACCCATAGTGGATTTTTGTATCATACTCTCAGTAGATTTGGTAATGACTGTGCACCTACCATCAAGATGGAGATCTGCAAACAGTAAGCTCTTATTAATACGTGTCTTATATGGTAGGGAGCAAAGCTGGTTTTGATTTCTATTTTTAGTAATGCATATATCCGTAGCAAAATTTCAGGCAGATTTGGATGGAAATACCATGAAAGTACCTGCGTTTTAAATATACAATTTGAAGCCATTTGGTTTGTAAGCTGAGTGGTCTTTCCATGTGTACTTTTTAATGATATGGTCATCTATATGTGATACATCATAAAGGTCTGTCATTGATGCCAATTTAATGGAGGAGAAAATTTTGGTACGGTACGAACAGACTTGGATTTTACCCAAGCCAAAAACCTCATGCATAGATCTGGTCTACTACAAAGAAAACTCAGACATGACTTAATTATGGGCTAAATGGTCATCTGAACTTCGATAAGAAAATAAAAGATTGTAGTGTCCATCCAACTAAAGCATTTTTCATTGTCTATCATCAAGTTTCTAGATGTGATTTCCATTCTGATATTTCGGATGGTGCTTCTATTTCCTGACATTTTTAATTTGTGGACCTTCATTATTGAGCATTCTAGGCATAATTTAGCCTTTTTTTCTCTCTTCTGTGATGCATAATGGTATCTGAGTCCATATCGGTTTTTGATAACTGGATTTCATAGGGAGATTTTTTTATGACATTCATTAGCTTGAGCTTAACCTGATATGAAGTACTCGGTTTTATGCTGTTTTAGTTATTGATTGTGTATTTTGGATGAACTGTTTCCCATTCTTTGTGTTCTTAGGAACAAAGCCTTTACAGTTCCACAATTGTTGCACTCAAAATTTTTATACCAGTTGACCTGAGTATTAATTATTAATCTGCCATGACCACTTACTCCTTTTCCGACTAGGATCTGTTGGACTATAATGTAAGTATCGTTTGACCCTTTAACTGAATGCCTTTTCTTCTTAGACCATGTGTTTGAAGGTTTGTTACTTTCTTTTGAGCATGGGTCCTGCCTGTTCTTTATAGTTCCAACTAAGAAATGTACCATATAAACGACAATCCCATCTGTTGAATTTATTTTTGTATTTTTTTTTCAAGTTTTTTCCTTGTGCTTTTCCGTGTGATATGAAAATTATTAGATTTTTATTTGCCATTTTTGCTTGTGGCCAACAGTTTTGCAAATTGTGAACTCCGCTCAATGGTGTTGGTTGACAGAAGGTGAGCGTCCTGCTAAATATGTGGTATGCATTTCTCGTTTTTTCCCCTTTCTTCTATATCTGACTATTTTTACCTGCAGCATGATTGGTTCAGATCTATCGACCACTAACTATCCAGGGAGAATTCCACCCGGAACTGACCTCCCCAGTGACTAACTCAGTATAGGGATCTCGGTGGAATTATTCTTCGTCCATTGTAACCAATGAGTGGGAAAACCCTTTTCTTATAGCTGCTTCATTCTTTGGATTATTTATAGTGAACCCTGACGTTAAATTTTTTGTTGAATTTGGATCTTCCGGTAGACAGAATTCTTATAGGTATTTGTTTCCCGCATGTCATTCAGTTCACTCCATTAAAATGTCACTGGCTTTGAGGAAGCTTTGGTTTCCGATTATTGGCAACGAAATTAGAATTCAAAATTAATACCATAAAGTGGAAAAAAGAAGAAAGACTGGCATTTGTCTATGTGCTACTTAATAACCATTGGCATTATCGCCAGACATGCTTCTTGATCAGTATACACTGGCATTTGTCTATGAGACCAGATTGTATGAACTTGGGCTAGGCTAGCTTGGGCTTTATAGTCCTTCAGATTTTAATTTGACACACATAACTTAGGGGCAAGCAAGTTTGAATCACTGCCTACCCTTTTGGCCGTCGGATGTCGAGCTCACATTTGAGTGCATGAGCTTGAGCTCATACTAATAGTTTCCTATATATATATATATATATATATATATATATATATATATATATATATATATATATATAAAAGGTTTTATGACGTTGATTTTTTTAGATGTAGGTATTGTCAATATTAATAGAAGGTACGAATAAGAGGAGCCAAAAGAACACCATAAAAAATAGGGGCCAACCAATTTTGGGCTTTTGTTTTGTGTGTAAGCCCCTTTAATTCTCGCCTTCAAATTGTTAGTTGAGATTGTATTTTTTAATTTGGGTCTATAAATGTCACAAAAAAGAATGAGACAAATTTGGATATAAATATCCCTTTTGATAATGAGGGTCAACTAAAATTGGGGTCATTTTAATATATAAGACCTATTAATTTAAATTCATAAAATTTTAATCATTGTTTTGGGGATAAAATTATGACCATCCTCAATGAGTGGGCTCTACTTATCAAAATAACTCCAAATTTTAGATGGAGTTTAGCCCCATGATTTATCACTCATTCACCGAGTTTGTAAAAATAAATTAAATTAAGTAAATGATGAACTAATTTACCAAGTTCGTAATAATGAATTAAATTAACTAAATAATGAACTAATAAACTATTTTTAGCTGAGTTATATCCTTTTATTCGATTTAAACAAGTGCTTGTTAAGAATGCGCTTAAATCATGATATCATTTAAATTTTGAAAAGTTCTCTCATCTACTTATTTAGTAATAATGAATTAAATAAACAAAGTGAGATAACAATTTGGCCGATCTTCTTTATGTCAAGTATTTTTATTTGATTAACTAGTTTTAAGACAAAGAACTCAAGTTCATAAAGAATTAGTATTTCAAAGTTTTAAACAAATATATACTCATTCACTAAGTTCGTAAGAATAAATTATATAAACTAAACGATAAACCCTTTTAGTCCCATATCCCTATTAAATAGTAGTCCCACAAAAGTAGATCTACAAGAGTCAACTTTATGGAAGCTTGCATGAGGATAACCATATGCTAATCACTCTCTCTTTCTTTAACTCTCTCTCTCTATATATATAGTGATATAATGCGAAAGGTGTCAGAAATGTGAATGGTGCAAAATTAGATCAAAGACGTGCATTCCTCAATATGTTAGAGAAATGGGCACTGTGTTTGACAAATCAAATATGTTTTAACCATTTTTCCTATTTCCAAAAGAATTGTCCTCTAATCTAGTTGACTTCTCCACTACCGACACTTTCTCCTACTAGAATCTGGCTTGAAAACCTTACCCCTACCAACCACCTTCAAGACAATAGGATTCTACTAAATTTCTCCCTTCAAAAGTTTTTGTATCTTTTACCTTTCTTTTGTCATGCTAATATATGCAACCTTTCGAAGTTGTTACCTCTCCAAGGAATTGTGACACCCTGTATTTTCCTTAAAATAATACATCTTTTACTTTCAATTTTTTTTCATTAACAAGCCATTGACGTGTTAGTATGCATGTTAGTGAAAATTAGTCTTAACTGTGAGTGGACACTATCATGTCGATGGTCACGTCAATGAAACCGCAAGATGCGATTGCTTGAAAATAGTGGGTAATTATGGGGTGCTAAATTCTAGAGATGATTGTGCCTTATTTAAAGGGATAGGATCTTGGATTTCGGGGAGTGGAAGTGTATTTGTGAATTCCAAGAGAAAGTGGAGTGCTTCAATGCGGGAGTGCAGAAGGGTTCGCACAAGAAAGGAGCAATGCCGATTCAAGGTCAGATCGCAAACCTTCTTGCTGCATGATGTTTGAATTGCATACTCTTTATTCATGTTCCTAATTATTGGTTAGTTTTGAACGCTTGCATGGTTGTTTGTCGGAGGATTTTAATGTGTACTAAGTAACAATGGTGATTTTGTTGCATACTAATCGTAGGCCATCTTATCATGTTTAAACTCTTAGAAGCTCAGTTTATAAGTGAAATTTATAATGTTTTTTCGTAAGAAAATGGTTAGGGAACTAGTATGGTCTTTGTTTGTTTTCTTTCCAATCATTGACACATCAGTGATGATATTGGTGGTTGGAGAAAGATGAATAGTACTGACACTAACACATTGTGCCATGTCAGTGTTAATTTGATTAGTGGTATTGTGATTGATGCGTCGGTGTTGGTGTCGACATGATAGGCTTCCTCATCCTATCCACTGTTAGTAAGGGTTTGATGCATTGGGGGACATGGTGGTTACAAACACCTCAACCAACACATCAGTGAGGTCACTAATGGTGCATTAGTTTATGAATCTTGAGCATGATTTCTATCATAGTATATGTTATTTATGAGATAAATAATAGCATAACTTTCACGCATGATAAATGTGTGAATGTATAATTAGGTAAGCATGTACATTATAAGGGTAAGTAAACCCTATGCTTGTGTGAATCCTTATAATGGCTTGCATTTGACACTCAAGGACAAAGGATCCTAATATTTAGTTAGCTCTAAAATTAAGTTATCTTAGCCATGTAGAGGAGGGTCATGGTATGAAAAAGGAACATGAGTCTCCAACTCTTAAAAAGTAGGAGTTTGTTTGTAGAGCCGTTGCCCTGGCCTAGGAGTAAGGATCGAATGGATCATAGCATGAAAAGATGAAAGGTTTAGTCACTGCAAGTACGGAGATTTTGATGGTCATGAGAGTCGAGATCTTGACCAATTGGGTCCATGAGCCCTTGTGGGCCTTCACTCCATAGCATAGATAGAGTTGGGTGATGGCTTCAACAAAAGTTTGAAGTAGAGGTGTGTTGGCTCATATTCTAGCAATGGTGGTTTGACTTCTAGATGTGACCATCGAGTCTTAGAGAACCTTGTTATTTTTTTTCTTATGATCTCGATGTAACTGTGAAAGATTGAAAGGTATTATTATTTTGACTTGATTTATATTCCTTTGTGTTATGTGTCATTGTAGTTATTGTTTGCTATCTCACAAGATATATTCGTATACTCAGTATCCATTGTGGTACAAGCATTGTATGGGGAGATCTCTTTCACCCAGGGTTGGGTAGACCATAATGTGGACTCCATTTGAGTGTGCTATTTATTTCTATTGTTAATCAAAGTTGTGGTTTGATGGCCAAGTGCCCAACAGTAGATCCTGTAGTTATTTTAATTTGATTTAGATATTTCATGGTATAAATATTATATTATTCAAATGCATTGAATTGTGAAAATGAGTAATCATGCTCCCAAATGATTTCATTATTTATTTCAAATGTTCCTTGTTTAAAACATTTCTGCTGTATCAAGCTAGAGATATTTTGCATGTTTTTCTAAAAAGAAAATATAAAGGGGAAATTATATAAATAATGTTAAAAAAATTATTTATTAAAATAGCAAAAAAATAAAAATATTTACCAAAATAGTGTTATGAATTCATCATTTCGAATGATGAAATCAATATCTATACTGAAATCAGTACATTGTATTGATTTCGTCCATTAATGTACTGATTTCATCCTTCTAAATGACGAAATCAATAAATTTGTCCTCTCTTCTCTCTTTCTTCACTCTCTCCCCCTCTTCACACTCTCCTCTTTGTCTCTCTTCTTTTTCTCTCTCTTCACTATCTCTCTCCTCTTTCTCTATTCACTCTCTCCTCTCTCTATTCACATTCTCTCCCCTCTTTCTTCCCTCTCTTTCGGCTATCTCTCTCTTCTCTTTCTCTCTATTCACTATCTCTCTCCTCTCTCTTTCTCTTCACACACACACTCTCTTTTCACTCTCTCTCTCTCTCTCTTCACTCTCTCTCTCTCTCTCTTCACTCTCTCTCTCTTCACTCTCTCTCCTCTTCCTGTCTGTTCACTCTCTCTCCTCTTTATGTTTGTTCACTCTCTCTTTCTCTCTCCTCCCTCTCTCTATTCACTCTCTCTCTTCATCCCATCTCCTTCACTCTCCCTTCATCCCCTCTCCACTCTCTCTTCTCTTTCTTTGTATTCACTCTCTCTCCCCTCTCTCTCCTCTTTCTCAATTTTGTCTTTCTCTCTATTCACTCTCTCTCTCTCCACACACACTCTCTCGATCCTCTTTCTGTCTCTTCTCTTTCTCTCTATTCACTCTCTCTCCTCTCTCTATGTATTCACTCTCTCTCCTCTCCTCTCTCTTTCGGCTATCTCTCTTCTAAAGGACAAAATCATGAAAAAATTAGAAAAACATATTGATTTCATCCTTTGCAAATACATGATATTTCATTTCAAATTTATTATTGTAATATATAATAAATAAGTAAGAAACAAAATTAAATTTCTCTACTTTCTCCCCTCTCCTCCTCAGAGCTAGAGCTCACGCTCACATGGATGAGAGAGAGAGATAGGGAGAGAGAAAGAGAAAGAGAAAGAATAGAGGAGAAAGAGAGTGAAGAGAGAGGAGAGAGGAGAGAGAGTAAATTAATAGATAGAGAAGAGAGAGAAAGAGGAGAGAGACAAGAGAGGAGACAAGAGAGGACAAATTTATTGATTTTGTCCTTTAGAAGGATGAAATCAGTACAATCATAAAAGAATTAAAAAAAAACCACGCAGGCACCAGTGCTTGGATAGCGCCTACATGGCTAAAATGAACACCGTTTTGGTATATTTTTCTTTCTCTACTATTTTGGTAAATAATTTTTTTTAACATTATTTATATAATTTTCCCAAATATAAAAGTGCATGCATAAATTGGGGAGCATGATAGGAATACTTACCTTTCGGAAGTTTGTTGGGTTGCAAGGGATGGGGATGGAATCCCAAGCTCACTTTACAACCCACCTGGGTCTCTCATCTTTTAGCAAAAAAATATCATTGGTTACTAGGTTTTTGAGAAGATTCGAACTAGAAAAAAGTGTTTTTTGACACCAAGCCACTAAGTCACTTGGTTTTGTAGGAAGTCCTATAAGATGATTGAAATAATGTTGGATGAAAGACTTATGAGACTGACCTAAGTCCATGCACGCATAAAAACTAGATTCGTCGTGAAGGGGAGTCGACAATCTAGTTTTTTTTTTAGGATCAGATCTGACCATAGGGGTTCAGAGGGCTCCAGTGTGAGGAACACTAGAGAGTAAGCGAGAAGGTGGTTGGGAGAGGAGAAAGGCCATATAATAGAGGGGAGGCAAGTGGGATTTGAGTGAAAGAAGGTGTTGGTGAGTGAGAGGAGAGTAAGGAGAAGAGCGGAGGAGAGGAGAGAGAGTGTACATTGGGTTGGGAGGATTCTTTAAGAAATTTCAAAG
Source organism: Saururus chinensis (assembly GCA_035235625.1). NCBI lineage: Eukaryota > Viridiplantae > Streptophyta > Magnoliopsida > Piperales > Saururaceae > Saururus > Saururus chinensis. The sequence goes on from CP141142.1 coordinate 31,745,710, forward strand.
GTTATATTTAAGTCAAAATTTCCTAGTCATTCCACTGCCCATTTCTTAGTCATCAGATAAGAATGGATGTCCTACATCTTAACTTCATATCATTCACATCATTAACCCCTCTCACATTCCATCACTACCAAATACCAATGTCTAGAAACAATAACTTAAAATGACTTACTTTGGGAAACTACGAGTTCTAACGATCGATTACCACAATAATCAATTGATCACCCATCATCTCGGGTAACTTTTGCTATGGATTGCTATAGTAGCTAATTGATTGCTACAATAATCAATCGATTGATGAATAATAGTGTTGTAGTGTTTCTGTAGTGCATTTGTAGTACCAAAAATAAAAATTATTCCTGATTAATTCCCTTTTAATCTCAATTAATCTTAGATAAAAAAATTACATACTCATGTATTTTTTAACACATTTTTCACTCATTCTTTTTTTCACACTCTAATATGATAAACCATTTATCCTAAGTGTGTGAATGTGACGTGTGTGCATGTTTTTATATGAAAAACACTTCAGATCTTCTGATTTGCTTTATCTTCACTAAGTGATCTTGAACAATATATATTCTATCATATGACTCAATTTACACATCAATTTGACATTGTTTTATTCACCGAAATAAACCAATACACTACACATGGTTACATATGTTCTTACAATCTCCCCCTTTAGCCATTTTGTGACAAAACACTACAACCCGTCATCTAAAAAAAATTACAACTCATAGTACATCAATTAGACTATGAAAGTTGTTCAAAACTTCGTCAATGACTCCCCCCTTAACCTATCACACTCATATCTAATGTGGTATGGTGATATTCAACTTATAATTATCTTGCACATTATAAACAAGAATATACATGTATATAAGAAATATGTACATATAGAATTTAAATGTTCAAGTACTTGTTACAATTAACGTTCAAGTTTCATTAAATTTTCTCTACCCTCAACAAATTAGTCACATATTCTCCCCTTTTTTGTTAGAAATAGACAAAAAGTACAACATGATGAGAAAACACAGGCAACCACATTATAAATTCAGATTAAGAAGAATTATGTCAATATGACTCTTAGATAGTTTATGTCTAATCAGAAGCATAAGTTTGAAGATAGATCAAAATCAAGTCTAGCAATCAAGTTTATGTCTAATCATAATCATCCGTTTGAAGATATAACGTCAAATTATCATGAATGTTCATATTTCAAATTGAATCAAATTAGAGACTCTATTTAAATAAACTCTTCATATAGAATGGTTTATACATTAGATATTCAAGATATTCTGAGATCAATTAGGACTCTAGAAGCATATACAAACATGTAAAAATATTCTAAAATTTTCTAAAAGATTTACTACTCCTAAAATTTGAAATTAACAAAGTTTTATTGGATAGCAATAATCTTAAGCTTGTCTTGAATTCTTAAGTGTTGTTTGAAATTAAGTTTTGAAAAACAACATTATTAGAATAAGTCAAAATTTATATCATCCTTTAAAATTCTTTTGGTTCACCAAGTTCTAAAACAAATCAAATCTTTTAAATGTATAGAACTCAAGGTTTACCAACAGAAATTTATAAAATTATAAGGAAAGGCAAATATAGACTCATCTAATAATTTAGTGCAAATTTCAACAAAGAAAACAATCTAGAATTGACTGAAATTCAATGACTTAATATAATAAAAAACATGTTCAGCTCTCTTATTAAATTGTATTAATTAAAACCTTAATATAAGTGCATCATCAAATTATGGTCAGTTGTACCTTGCCTTAGATTAGTCCGCTCCATTGGTATGTGATTCTCAATCTTTATTTCTTCTTTTCAATATTTTATCTCTAATTTATTAATTTTTGAAGAAACCACCAATAATTAACTCTTGTCACCTTCACTTATGAATCTTTCAAAGTCATTTTTATTTAAAAGATACGAATTTGTTGAGACTCTTGTAACGACATAGTTCTCATTTTCGACTCACTTAAGCTAGAATATATGTACATTGTCTTTTAAAAAGATTGAAAAATAAAAGATCAATGAAGAATATACCCATGCATTTTTCTGAGATATAATATTTTTTTCTCAAATCATTTTATAGGGCTTGGTTTTTTCTAAATACTCTCAACTTGCATCATTTTTTTCTTTTTTCTTTTTTCTTTTATGTCTATAGGATGAGAGCTTTCACTTGCCTAGGCTAACCTAGGTCGGTAGCCCTTCCCCATTATCATTACAAGGATAATTTCATTGACTAAATGATATTAAAGTAAATAAACTTACAATCATTAAAGCATATTACATAGAAGTTTCTTTTATTGAATCCTAAATAGGAATTTAGCTTTAGTTCTTCTAATTTTGATAATTAAGACTCCACTAGAATATAAACTCCTAAGTCAACTTTTGTCAAAGAATTCTCTTTTGGTTTCTACTTATGAAATTGACTCAAGTTTAACATGATGTGTATAAGTTTTAAAAAACATAGAATTGTAACATTAATAAAAAGAAAATCGAATTAATCTTCACTCCCCTTTGTGCATCCCTTTCTTAGTTAGGGTATATTAACCACACATCATGATATTTTTAACTTAAGAGTAAATTAATGATATTTAATAAAGAGCTAAACACTAATCAACAACTACAAAAAAAACTTACGCTTAAAAGCAACCCTATTTTTTATGTTGTTTGTTTTTTATTCAATTTAAGCATGTGAATAAAACAACATGAAAATAAGGAAAAATAAAACAAAAACAAAACCATATGTGTCCAAAAGATCAAATAATTAAATCAGGGACAAAAATGATCTCTGTACCTAGAGATTTGAGCTTCCCTAGCCTTGCCTAGCCATTCAATTCTAAAGCAACCTAAGGTAGATTTGCTACCCCTATCAATTTTATTACTAAGGAAATCTAAAACATCATTTCTAATCTAAATTTGTAATTTTTTTATTATTGTATTGAGTAACCTTCTTGTGTCGGGAAGTGTGTAGAGAGTGCTTCTTGACCCACATTTTTTTTATTCTTGGTTCATTATCTTGAGAATTCATTCATGTGGGTTCTTATTGACTTCTTAGACAATCAATTCAAGTTAGAAGACACCCAATTTTTCTTGGTGTTAAATTTGTTTAAGACTTGTTTACTAAGGTAAACCTCATAGTTTGAATTTGTCTAATTAAGGAAGACTCATGATTATCACACTTGTAATCTCTTTTCCTATAGTTTGACTTTGGACTTTGATTCCTAAGAGGATACTTAGGTTTTAACACATTGTCAATTTATACAACAACCTTCCTAATGTGCATTGATTTTTTAGCCTTGGCAAACTTAGTAACACCATTAAATATTATAGAATTAGTCTCATTAAATCCTAGTTCTCTTTTATCACTACCATCATTTCCCATGTACAATATATTATCCAATTATTCTTGCCCTAAAGTGAAAAACTTCAATTTTTCTTGAAAAATTTTCAATTCACTCCCTAGATCTTTAATCTTTTTCAATCACGACTTATTTGTCTCTACTTTCTCATGAACTTCACTCTCTAAGAATTTTATCTTACATAGAATATTACTTTTCTTATATTTGAAGGCATCAAACTTCTTGTTAGTAGACTTAAGTTCATTATCTAAAGGCCAAGATCTTCTCCTTTCTTTCTCAAGTTCACTCCTCAATGTTTGAACCTCTTTTTCTAATAATTCCTTATTTTCAACCAATTTACATTTTAATGGTCTATTTGGATTGGTGGAAAGTAGGAGAAAAGAAAGGAATCTTTTAAAATTTCTCCCGTTTATACTGTTTGGTGCAATAGGGAAAGAGAAAATAGAGTGAAAACTGGGAGAAAACAGATGAAAAATTGGCCCCAAAATTTTCCACCCACCAACCCATGGATTTTGGGAGCAAATAAATTTACCGAAGACTTATGTCTTGCTGCTATCACCACTGCCACTGCCCCCTCCACTATCGCCGCCGCTGCCACCACTACCACTGCTACCACCACTCCCGCCACTACCATTTCCACCACTGCCACCCTTGCTACCACTGCCACCACAGCTACCACCACCATCCCCGCTACCACCACCCCCACTGCCATTGTCACCGCCACCACCACTAAACTGTCACCACCACTACTCCCACCGTCGCCACCACCATTCCCACCATCGCCACCACCATTGCCACCTATACCACCGGCACCACTACCACTACCACCACCACCGCTACCGCCACTGCCATCACTGCCACTACCACTACCCCCACTACCGCAACCGCAATTAGCGCCACTACCACCACCACCACCGCTACCACCACCCTTGCCACTGCCACCATCACTACTGTCACGACCACTACTGCCACTACCACCTCCACCACCACTAGTACCATAATTGGTGGATTCAAGTTTTAATTTTCTCTAACATCATTTGTAAGATCCCTGATCATAAACCGTTTTGAATTCTTTTTGTTTAAATGCTTTTCTTTGGTTTAATATTTATTCTGATTAGTTCGGGATGATTTTCTAAATTTGAGTATTTTATAAATGTTTTAATAAAAACCAACTTACATTTATGAGTTTTAAGTAGTTTTGGGTCAAATCTAAATTTTTGAGAATTTAATGATTTTTCACTAATTTTATGAAAATTAGGGTTTGGTGGGACCCCTGTGGGCCCCACCAACAAAATTGACATTTTTAGACCAAATTGACCCAGACATTAAAACAAGCTTATATGAAAAAAATTAGAATTTTTTTATTTAATTAGTGCTCAAATCTTCAAAATATCCATTTTTAGTTTGAATTTTTATTTATACCCCACTAGTTCATTAACTATACCCCAGGCTCTACTATAAATAGAAAGGGCTGAGTCATTCCCCATTTGGGAATAGGCTAGAAGAAGGCGATTAAGGCCTAATTTCCCAATTAGGCCCGAATTAAAAAGGGATTAAGGTATGTTCTTCTTTAATCAAGCCTAAACCCTAAGTTTTCTTTTAATCCATTCTTAATATTGACTTCAATCATTATTTTAATCCATTTTAAAAGAATAAAACTACTAATTTACCTCTCTTCTCAAAGACTTAATCTCCAAAATCTCATTTTTAGGCTTCTAAAACCCTAGATCTAATGCTTACTTTTGATTTTTCAAAGCTAAATTGAGATTATTTGTGTGTTAACTTAAAATTGTGTTTTTGGAAGGTGTTGGGGGAGATTGAAGGTTCATTCTGACCCAAATTAACAAGGAAAGGTAATGGGTTCTTCAATATCAACTTTGGGTAGTAAAAATCTCAGTTTTTATGATGTTATTTGAAGTGGATTTGCTTGATTTAAGCTCTAATTGTGGGTTTAATAAATGCTAATCTTTTACTTTGAATTCTTAGGGTTTTGTCTTAGAAACATTTGAATTAGTGTTCTGGAAGGTTTGATGGGGTTTTGATAGTGTATGAGACCATGGGTGAAGATTTTAAGGTGTTTTCATGGTGTCTCGGTTTTGATTTTCAAAATGAAGAAGAAGGTCAAAACTGCTTTGTTGGCAATCAAACGACCTACTAAGCCAATCAATCGACAACACTATATTTTTGGCAGAATTTCAGTTTAGCCAATCGAATGGCCTTGCAGGGCGATCAAATGGCTACATGGTAGTTTTGCTATTTTTGAAACTTATACTCATTTCAATGTTTTACTCCATCTAATGATTATATGGTTATGGGATGTGTGTTATGTTGACATTAGGCTACTGAAGGTGTGGAATTAATGATGGAAGTGTATGGAATGTGTTTAAGTGTGGTCATGTGGCATTATATTATGTTGATAATTATGTATGTTGATATTGAAGTACATTGAACTTTTGAATGTTAGAATTCTTATAATTAGAATATGTTTCTAGCAAGGATATTATATGGAAAATGGTGAGATGTGATCTCTTATAATGAGGATGGTTTATGGGCAATGGATGTGATCATGTTGTGGCTTAATGAATGGAAGAATCATGTTGTGGGAGTGAATGTTGATTTCACATGGATGGATTTAAGTTTTATGGTGAATTTTGTTTTGATTTCAATTAGGAATCATTGCTTTGAATGTGTTCAAGCATGTGCAAATTGTCTTATGAGTTTATGTTAATCGATTGTATGCAATGATTGAGATTGCATGCCAGATTAATTGCTCAATAAATTAATTGGAACTTGGTTGGTCTGAAAGGACATGTTTTCAATTTAAGTCCTGCGTGGAATATGTATACTCCCCGGGGTTAAGTTGAGTCAAATTGAGTTATGTGGGAACGAGTTGTGTACTTGTCTTGTGGATAAGATTAGTTGTTGAGATTATCTGGACCCTGAGAATCTAGATGGTTTGTCCAAGTGCACCGGTTTACCAGGTATTGTTGCTTGGGACTTCGGTCTTGACAAGCATGGTTGCCTGAGAGTTTAGGCTTGATGGGCAGGAGTTGCTTGAAGGCTTTGGCCTTGAGAAGCAGGGGTTGCTCGAAGGCCTTGGCCTTGAGGAGTAGTTGCTCGAAGGCATTGGCCTTGAAGATCGGGGGTTGCTCGAAGGCTTTGACCTTAAGGAGAAGGGGTTGCTCGAAGGCGTTGGCCTTGAGAAGCATGTCTATTTGGTATGGGTTTGCTCAACGGCTTTGGCCTTAAAGAGCAGGTTTCTTCTTTCTGTGTGTGGACTTGCATGTTAGACTAGTGTGTGAATGAGACGCTATTATGCAGGTTTATGTGATATGAATGCATGATCAGAAAGTGTGTGAATGTGACACTATTATGCGGGTTTAGGTGATATGATTGAATGATCAGCAAAGGTGTGAAAGACACTTCTTATGTGATTTATGGGATTATCATGCTTGATTTGAGTAGATATGAACAAATACCTATTGGGGATGCATATTAGGTTATAACTTGAATATTTATGACTTGACTTGATAGGTATGTCTTATGCAAGATAGTTCTTATGTTTATGGTTAAATAGCAAATGATCAGAAAGTGGTATAACATGTTAATTTTGGATCTAAATTGCTAGATTGTCATGTCGTCGTGTTTTCTAATCAGAAAGTGGCCACTAGATTTTGTATCTCTCTCATTATTTTGTTTTGATGTTAAAACCCTTGTAGAGTAGTTCTTGTTTTCAGACTTGTGATATATTATACTTTAGTTTTGTTTGAGACCTTGTTTTGAGCCAAGTGTGTTGGCTATGGATTATTAGTTTGTGGGTTTAAGATTTGTGATTTAATTTAGAGTTTAAATAACTCTTTTGGTTCTACCTATTTACTCTTTTTCAAAGTAGTGCGTAACTCCATTAATTAGACCGCCCGTGGTAAGGGCATAAGTCTTCCACTATTTCTTTAACCATTTTCAATACTGTCACCCCCAGGGACCGAGTTCGGTTCAGGTCGGGCAATGCAGGGGCATGACATCATTTGTGCAACCAAACAGCGAATTTTTTTTAGGAATCTCCTAGTTTCTCTTTCACTTGGATTCACTTTTTCTTTCTCTTTTCCTTTCTCCCAATTTCCACCATTCCAAACAGACACTAAGAGTAATTGATCAATTATCTCATCCAATTTGACAATTTCTCAAGTTTAAGATACTCTTTACCCCGTTCCATGATTTCTTTCAAAGAGGTTATAGATTCAAATTCTTCATCATTACTAGAAGAATACTTATACATGATGAATCAACTAAGCACAAGTAAATAAGTTCACAAAACACACTAAAATCACCACAAATACTCCTTTTTGAAAATTGAGCAAGTCTAAGAGGAATTGATCAATACTAACACAACCAACTTGAGATAAACACACAAAACTTGACAGACAGCATGAATTAAAAACAAATTTCAAACAAAAAACCTCACCTACCACATGAGAGTTTAATATTCATCTAATCAACCTAGTGGATCACCACAATGCCCCTAGTCAGATTATCTAATAAAGATAAAGACTACGAGATATAGCCTCATTGCGTAGGAATTTTTTCTATAGCAAAGATGGTAAAAACCTAATATCTATGTGCATTCATGATTAATCTATCAACAAATCAATTCACAAAGCATACAATAATAGCTTCCCTATGCTAATAATAGCTTCCCTTGTCTTTTCTCACATACAAAACATCCCTTATATAGATAAATAGTCAGTTTAAGTGTTAGACCCACTACAAGAAAAAAGACTATTAGGGACGCATCATCGCTAATAGTCCTAATGGTGTTGCTAATGACTATTAGCAATGCTTACCAAGCTTCGCTAAATGCATCAAAAAAAGTCCATTCACTATTGCTCAGTAGCGACACATATGAGAAAGCGTCGCTAATAGTCTGCTATTAGCGTCACTTTTTTTGCATCACTGATCATTTTCCTTTTGTGACACTTTAGTAAGTGTGGCTAATAGTAATTGATTAGTGACACTTAATGTTAAGTGTTGCTAATAACTAATTATTAGTGGCACTTAATAACGCATCACTAATAGAAAAAATTTGAAAAAAAATAAAAAAAAACTTATTAGTGACACATACAAACGTTGCTAATAATAAAAATAATAAAGAAAATATTAGCGACGCTTACAAAATTGTCACTAATAAGGAAAAAATATAAAAAATCATTAGAGACACTTTAAAAAAGAGTCGCTAATAAAAAAATAATAATTTGTACTAGCGATGATTTTTAATGCGTTGCTAATGTGTAAAAAATTTCAAAAATAATATAAAAGTCACTAGCGATGTTTTTGAATGTGTCGCTAATGAGTTAATTTTTTTTTTTTAAGTTCCTGTCTGAGGTTGGATGACTGGAGGGGCATTGGAGCCTGATGCCTCTCCTCCGGCAATGGCACTAGAGGCGGGAAAGTGGGGGTGGATGGGAGCCTGTGATGGAGGATGGGGTGGCGTAGGAATCCGACCCCAGAGCACCTTTCTCTAGTAGGAGAGGAGGGAGGAGGGGGGCAGGAGGAAAACAAAGGGGGGTGGGGTGGCGGGAGAGGGGGAGGAGGGGGATCTAGATTCCAGCCCCTAGAATCCTCTCCTCCGATCGGATAGAAGGGAGGAGGGGGGCTGGTGAAAAAGGGCGGAGGGGTTGACCAGGGAGGAGGGGGAGCTAGATTCAGGCCCCTAGAACCCCTTCCTCTAGTCGGATAGAGGGGAGGAGGGGGAGCTAGATTCTTGCCCCCAGAGCCCATCCTCCGTCAAACGGGGGGGGGGATGGAGCAGGTGACAGGGGAGAGGGGGAGGTGGCAGGGCCTATTATGGCTGAGAGCTAGGTTACGAGACATGAAAGAATGGGAGGGGGGTTCAAATGCGGTCCAACGAAAATTTTGCCTGGTTGCACGTGGGATGAAATGTGTGCGATTTTCACACAATGTTTTTTATTTGCAATGCTTTGAAAGTATCGCAAATTTTGCTATTTGCAAAGTTTGTATGTAAATAGAAAGGGGGAGGGGTGACCAGGGAGATGGGGGAGCAGGATTCCGGCCCTGGAGTCCCCTCCTCTGGTTGGATAGAGGAGAGGAGGGGGGGAGGAAAACAGAAGGAGGTGGGGTGGCCGAGGAGAGGGGGGAGGAGGGGTAGCCAGATTCCAGGCCCCCAGAGGGAGGTGGTGACCGAGAAGAGGCCATATAGATTCCAGAACACAGAGGAATGGGAGGGGTGGGGGATTTAAATGCGATTGGGCAAAAATTTTGCCAAAATGTGTGCGGGAAGAAACGCAAATGATTTTCACCTGTGTTTTTTATTTGCGACACTTTGAGAGTGTCACAAATTTTGCTTTTTGAAATGTTTGTATGTAAACGTTGCTAAATATAAAAAAAGAGAAAGAAAAGAAAAAAGAGAAAGAGAGAGAGAGAAGAGGATGATAGAGGAAAGAGAGAGAGGGAGAAGTGATAGAGAGAGAGAAGAGAGGAGAGAAGAGAGAGAGAGAGAAGAGAGAAGAGAGAGGGAGAGAGGAGAGAGGAGAGAGGAGAGAGGGAGGAGAGAGAGAGGAGAGAGAAGATTTTAATTTTTTTAAAATATTTATTTCTATATATTATATATTTAAAAAATAAATATTAAATTAATTAATTAATAAATTTATTAGCAATGCTCTTGAAAACATCATCACTAATAGTTTTAACTTTTTTAAAAAAATTACTTCATTTTATTTACCACACATTTTTAAGCGTCACTATTATTAATACTATTTGAGATGCTTTTATAAAAGTGTCACAAATAGTTCTAAATTTTTTTAAAAAAATTATAACTATTAGCGATGCTTTCTTAAAAGCATCTTAAATAGCAGTAATATGAGTGACGCTTTTATAAAAGTGTTACTACTAGTTGTACTAATAGCAACTCTTTTAAAAAGCAATGCTAATAGTTATAAATTTTGTGACACTTTTATATGCGTCACATATAGTTTTTAGCGATGCTCTGGATTGTGTCACTAATAAAAGTATCACTATTAGTCCTTTTTGTTGTAGTGACCTTTAATGGGAATCAAATTCAATTAAAAATGACCTATGTTGGGAAACTAAAGACTTGATTGATCAATAATTATAGTAATCGATCAATCAATGAACAATAACTGCTATAGTAAAGTGTCGCAGTATTGCTATAGTGTTGCTACAATATTAAAAATTAACATTATTCATGATTAATCTCTTTTTAATCCTAATTAATCTTAAATAAAAATTTTACATATGCAATTTTTTCACTCATTCTTTTTTTTTTTATATTCTAATATGATAAACCTTTTATCCTAAGTGTGTGAATCTGATGTGTACGTATTTTTTTACCTAGAAAAGCACTTTTGAGTCTTCTGATTTGCTTTATCTTCGCCATGTCATCTTGAGCAACAAATATTTTATCCTATGACTCAAATTATATACCAATTTGATATATTTTTTGTTCACCAAAATAAGCCAATATACTACATATGGCCACATATGTTCTTACAATCAGGATCAATATTATTATCGAAGCAAAACACATGGTTCTTTGATAATCCAACCACACTTCCAGGAATTCAGCTTTCATGCACAATGGATTATATCCTTACTAGCACTTGATATTTTTCATGGGCATAGGATCCATATTTGATTTGATATGTAATCCACTGCTTTATAAAAAGTGATCAATGCATATTTATGATGATGTACACATAGGTCACCAAGCCATTTGTGTAGATCTTTGAACCATTTGAACATCTTGGCCATATCTTTGTTTAGTGGTGGAATACACATGTGGATGGAGATCTATTTCTTTAAAGTAGTTGTCTAACCTTGGAACATCAAATAAGAAACCATTATTGTGGAGCTCAAATAAGTAGCACAGAGCTTCTTTTGGTAGGTGATAGAAGTCCTTGATTTCATAAAGTGCCAGGAAGGGATAGTCGGGGCTGAACAAGAATTTATTTTTAAGGTCGAATAAACAAACTAATTAATAAGCCCCATTCATGATCAATTAAACATCAAACCACACATGCAAACCACACAATCACACAAGGATTTAATGTGAAAACTCCAAACTCAGGTAAAAAACCACAGCAACCTGAATCCAAAGGCTAAATCAATGCAGTAGAATAATATAGAACTTACAAGACTTAAAACAACAAACCAGCCTTAGGACTTGATACAAACTCTTTTTGTTCAATCTTCTCTCGTTGATAAGGTTGGCCTTCAACTCTCCTCCCTTAAATCATTGAAGCTTTCCCTCTTCGCGTTTTGATATTTGTCTTTTACTTCTAGCAACTCAACAAAGGACTCCTTTTTTGCTTGTTGATTTACCTCTTTAGATTCTTTAACTCGTTTGAATAACTTTGCTGACTCCTCTATCTGAAATTTATGTGTGAAATCTTCTCCTCTTAGTTGTGCATCAGCATAAATTCACTATTGATAATCTCTTCAAACTCCTTTATTCTCCAATGTTTTCTAGGTTTTCCTCTCTTCAATTTCATCACTTCTTATCTTTTATATAGGTCTCCAAAATGAATTGGCACTTTAACTTCAACAAGGAAAGAAATCTAAATTGTAAAGACTTTTTAGGGAAACTAAATTGCTAGCTATTGATGGTTTGAAATTACAATCTATTGTTCAATATTTTCTTAACACATACATCCTTGAGCGATCAATCTATCATCAAACCTATTATTTGATATACTCTTGGCTTCATTTTACAAAGGACTAATTTAGGTGTTGATCGATCTTTTCCAAGGGCGATCGATTGATTCTTTAATTCCATGAGCAATCGATCGATGTTCAAACATAGTTTTATCCCTTTTACCCTAAAACCTTCTAGAACCTCTATAATCACTTCTGAAACTTCTCCACATGATTTTAGTATGAAAATGTGAAATGAATAAACCTATTTGCCCATCAACATTCTTTAGGCTTTAGTCTTGATCCATAGGAATACATTTGCTCCTATTTTTCAAGTGCATCAATTTTAAACCTAACTCAACCATAACTACATCTAATTAGATTTTAAGACTAATTACATAAACTAGGTTTTTCACATAATTTTGACAAAGAAATTAGCCAATTAACCTAAGATATGACACATATGTTCTAACAAGATAAAGATGACGATGTTCTAGATAAGAAATATGGAAGGATATTACGTTCTCCTTTAATATGTTTAACCTCAAAATTCCTCTAAGAAAACTAGTTAGCCAATCTTAATTGAGATTGAAGTAGTTTCCACTTTAACTTTAGCATATTGGGAAAAGCAACCATGTCCATTTCAATCAAGAACTTATGCCCAACCAGGAAAAGTAAAAAATCTTTCAATTCCTCTTTTCATGGAAATGGATTTTATTTAATGTGGAACAGTAGCTCTTTTCATAATATTTGAACATGCCACTCATGTAACCACATAAACGTTTGATTCGTTTTTCATTTTCTTTGAATTGGACGATGAGCCACATGCCATTGTAGGCACCAGTTTGGAGGATTCTCTTTCCCCATGTAAGCATTTGTAAAGTAGGAAGAGAAGTAGCCAGCTATTTGATTGATGTGATTGGAAGTATAATTTTTGCCTAGATGAGGGTAGCAAATAACTAGATTGCCCCTAATCTAATTATCTTATAAAGATAAATACTATGAGTTCTAACTTGATTGTGTAGGAATTTGTTTTGAAGTAAAATAAACAAACTTAATTACTATGTGTCATTTATGATCAATCTAACCATTAAATCAAGCATGCACATCACACAATCCCAAAAGAATTTTTATGTGGAAAACCGCAGGTAAAAAACCACAACAACCTCATTTAAGGCAAAATTGATGCACTAATAATATATAGAACTTACACGGCTAAAAATAACCAACTAACCTCTAGACTTGACACAAACTCCTTCGTTCAATGTTCTTTGTTGTTTGATGTTGGCCTTCAATTCTTCCTTTATGAATACTTGAAGCTTTCCTTCTTTATGTTTTGTTTTTTATCTTCTTCTTTTGGCAACCCAAAAACTCTTTTGTTTGTTGATTTACCTCTTGAGATTATTCAACTCCCTTGAAAAATTTGTTGACCCTCCTCTTGTATCTTCTATGAGAAAATCTTCTCACTTCAATTGTGCATCGCCAAATGCATGAAGCTTTTTGTAGATTCTCTAAGAAAATAATGAGTAAAAGACTCTCATTTCTTCTCTAATGTATTCTACATTTTTCTCTCTTCAAATTTGTCATAGATTACCCTTTATATAGGTTTCCAAGTCGATTTAAGCCATTGACTTCAACTAGGAATAAAAATTCTTCTAGAAAGACTTTTTTAAGGTAACTAATTTGCTAATGATCGATTATTCCAAACAACGATCAATCGTTCACTGTTTCATTAAGGCACGATTCTGTGATCGATTGATCTATTGACAAAGTTATCAATAGATAAACTCTTAGCTTCATTTAACAGAGTTGTTTTAGGTGTTGATCGATCTATTGCCTGTGTGATCGATCGAAGTATCTCTTATATGCACCAATTCATAAGCAATTGATCAATTTTTCCAGTATTTGTTTCAACGATCGATTGATGACACTGTTTAATTATAATTTACTTTTTTTACCCTAAATCCGTATGAAACCATCAAAATTGGAGCATGTAGGGGAATGTGTACTTAATAAACTTTTGTTTCCATTAACATTCTTTAGACTTCAATCTTGATCCATAAAAATATGTATGCTCCTATTTTTCCAAGTCCATCAATTCTAGATCCGACTCGACTATAACTAAATCTAATCTCATATTTCTAAGACAAATTACATGCACGAAGTTTCTGACATAGTTTTGATCAACGTAATTAGCCAATCACATAATGTATAACACATATATTCTTTCATTGACAACTTCAATATCAGTAGTGGTTCAGTGGCATGTGAAGGACTTTCTTAATAAAGACGAAAGATAAATTGTGTGATTGGCAAGCTTGGGAATAAAGTCTGACATTTAGTTAACAATTCTAAGGATTTGTTCGACTTCCATGTTGGAGGGTAGAGTGTCAGGAAATATATGGAGTTTAGTAGCAATATGCAGTTACTGTTGCAATTGGAACTTGCCTTGTGATAAACTTATACCAAAGAAATCAACCCTAAATACTCCAATTTCCATTTTAATTGTTGATAGAGTAACTCCATGTTTACAAACTAGTTCGTAAAATTGGTCTTAGTGCTTAACTTGGTCTTGAGAGGAAGAAGAGAATAATACTATCTCATCAATATTTATTAGAGCCAAGAAGCAATGAGAATAACATAACCATGTTTGTTTGAACAACTGATGGAGCATTTTTTAGACAAAATGACATCACCATCCATTGAAAATGATGGTTGGGGATGCAAAATGTTGTTTTGTGTCTTTCATACGGGTGAACACCCAATTGCCAAAATCCTACTTTCAAGTCAAACTATGAAAAAATAGTTGCTAATGAAAGGTATTGGAATAAATCTTATTTGGTTCGTAATGGGAATTTGTCATCAGTGAGAAAGTAGTTTAGTGGATAATAATTAATTATAAGTTGCATTTTATCTCTAACTTGTTCGGAGCGCTTGTTGATATAAAACACTTTGCATTCCGATTGAGATTCAATTGGCTTAATTAATCCTTGGGCATGTAATTGTTGGGGTTCTTGAACATATAGAACAAGATGCTCAAGATTTATTCTTCTATAGTTGGCCTTTGTGGGGTTGATGTCTTCACTGGCTTTGAGTGGTAATTTTATAAAATCATGTGGATTGGTCCACAAAGG
Organism: Saururus chinensis; assembly: GCA_035235625.1. Classification (NCBI taxonomy): domain Eukaryota; kingdom Viridiplantae; phylum Streptophyta; class Magnoliopsida; order Piperales; family Saururaceae; genus Saururus; species Saururus chinensis. The sequence goes on from CP141142.1 coordinate 31,760,891, forward strand.
GTGAGAACACTTTGAAAGAGACTCTGTGTGAGACTCAACACAAGAGCAAGTTAGAAATTTCTAGAGGTAGTTTTGTTCAAGGGAGAGGAAAAGTTTTGGTGCCTTTATCCATGGAAGGGAAAAGTTCTTCCAATTTAATCTTGAATGATCCCACTGAAAATCAAAGATTTTACAGAGAATATCAAAACCAATAACAAGATATTTACTAAAAAGTGAAAATCCAAGAACTTTGTGTTGGAGATTCAAGGTGGGTAAAACTTTTAGGGTGATGCCCTTACTCTGTTTGTCAATTAGTAGCTCAAAAAAGCTTGTCTGCCAATGGAACCCTTAGCCTCTTCTAAGTTTATCATTGTGCATAAATTATTAAGGCTCTTGGCTTTGTTATAGAATAGTACTAGAATTCTTATGATATACCTCAGGTTGGTTCTTCCTCTTACATTCTTTATGCTGAGATACGGTGTTGTTTGCAATGCAAGAGGTTCTTTGATTAAGAAAGTTCTAGAAGTTTCGGAGTTATATAGTCAATAAATTGAAAGTTGTTTTGGGGCTTGAAACTTGTCTCCTAGTGGAATAGCTATGATGTCTACATACATTACTATATTTAGGAGGTAAATGCTCCCTCTTACTTATCTTGGTTCTTTATACATGCCACATAAGAAGTTCTTTATTTGATTTTGTTTTGAACTAGATAGAGAGAAAAAAAATTATTAGCAAAGTAAATTATTGTCTATGGCTGGTCGGCTAACTTTGATTCAAAGTGTTGTAACTAGCATATTGATATATCTCTTCTCCACCCCTTTCCATCTTATGTGTTATTCAGAAGTCGGGAAAGTAATTCGTATACGTTCTTTGGGGTGATTCAGATTATAACAAAAGGAGTCATTAGATTATTATTTTTTTCAACTTTGCAAAACCTTGATTATAGTGGATTGAGATAGAAAGCTTCAAGATGTTATTAATGTTAGAACATATGGGTATTTGTCTTACAATTGGCTATATTTGTTGAGCAAAACTATGTCCAAAGGGTGTATGTTTTAAGACTTAGAAATTGGATAAAGATTCATGATGTAATCAAAGTCAAATTTGGAACTGATAGAGTTAAAAAAGAGGAGCTAACAAGTTCTGATTTTCAAGGTAGAAGACTTAATAGAGTGATAGGCCTCAAAAGTAACTTTCACACACACTCACATGCACAAACACTTAGATTTATCTTAAAAAAACCTTTAGTAAGTATTTTGGACAAAGAGGACAAAAATTGCAATTATTGTTCAAAAGCGATTGATTGATCTTGAATGAATTTTGGAATTTTTTATAGAAAACCTATCAATCGTCCATTTTGAGAATAAATCTATTAGATGCCTAACTCATAAATCACAACAACATGAACAATTGATTGCAGGGTTAATGGATCAATAAGTGGTTGACAGACACATTCTAGTACTTTTATCTATAGATTGTTTCGAGGAAGGATTGATCGATTGGGTGTCTTAATTGAATTGTACAGAGAACGATAGATCGCCATGTGGAATGATCAATCGCTTTATGCTTAGTAACCTAGTTCAAGTCAATCCAGAATAAGTTTTTCTCCTATTAGAATATTAAAACCCTAGCGAATTTAGAAGATATTTAAAAGCTTTATTATGATGAATTGGAGAGAGGGGAAGAAAATTTTCATAGTGAAAAAAGTGAGTGTTAGTGAGTTTAATATCCATCACCCTAGTAGATCACCACATTGTTCATAGTCTAAATAATTAAACAAATAAACATCAAACTACAAGGTATGACCTCTATGCGGAAGTGTGAAGAAAAAATACTAAATCACTATCAATCACACAAGCATGCAATCACCATCATACACAAAATTTTTTACATAGAAACCCAACATGGGTAGAACCAAGTGGCCACTCTCCGGCTAAATCAATGCACTAAGGTTTAGAACTTACAAGACATAAAGCTACCAACCTTTAACCCACACTAGAATTCTCTTCTCTAGTTGAATTTGTTGGCCATTAAGTATCCTCCTTGATCATTGATGTTTTTCCCTTCGAGTTTGTTCTTTGTCTTCTCCAAAACACGCAATCAATGCCCTTTTTTATTGTTTGATGTAGAGCTTCTTCAATCTTCTTTATGAAGAACTGCAACACCTTCGTTGTATTGTGATGTGTGGGAATCACTCAAATTCTATTTCTTAAAGTGATTATGAAACAAATTCTTCAACTCTCTTAATTTTTTTTCAAATTTATAGGTGAATTAGGGAAGAACTAATAACATGACACAATCTATTTTTCTCTCACAAATTTTGCTTCCCATGGTGTTATTTCTTCCAAAGCTAGCCTTTAAATATTGTCCCAAGGCGACTAGGGTTTTAGTCTCCTAGTTGGTAAGTAATTTACTTTGAATTTCTTAAACTATGCAACTAATTCACAAATCAATCAACTGTTTCATAGGGCGATTGATCATTCCCTGTTATGTTCGAATCTAGACACCCAATTGATCTATCCTTTCCATCAAATGATTTATTGATCAAAGTACTCTAATGCTCATTGAAAGAATATATGTGGCATATGTATTATAAATTAGCTAATTTCGATGATCAAAATAATGTCTAAACTTTATGTACGATTCAATCTTATGAGTCTGACTAGATGTAGTTGTGGTCAAGTTAGATTTAAAATTGAAGTACTTGAAAATAGGAACAGACATGTTCTTAAAAATTATGGTTGAAGACTAAGTTGTGTCTCAAAGGTAAAAGGTTTATTTTCACACAGTCACATACTCAAATCACTTAGTTTTACTTAGGAATAATTAATGAGTAATTCCATAAGTATAAGGTAAAATTAATGGAAAATGTGAAAAAGTAATGCGCATTGATCAATTATTGCAAAATACACTAGAACAATCAATCGATCAACCCTTGAATTTGATAGTGTAAAATTTATCCAAGAGTATATCAATCGATGGTCACAAATGAGAGAGATCAATCGCTAGAAGAGGTTTACCTTAATTAGAATAATGATCGGTCAATCATTGTCTATGTAACTTACCTGGCTTAAACATTTTGAGAAAGAGTTCATTCCTAATTGAAGTCTAACAGATAAACCCACTTAATAGGCTGTATAAGGGCTAGGTAAACACAAAACTGAAGAGTGGAAAACCTAGAATTTGAGAGAGAAAATCAAAGAAGTCATTTTGGCCTTGTTTTCCCAAGAGATCATCATTGTGCTTAAGAGTTTAATTTTAATGGTGATTGTTTGAGTTACACACAACTAAAAAGAGTTTTTCATAAACAAAAACCTGAGGATAGAGTCAGCCAAGTTCAATGGGAGATTAAAGACTTAAGGCTAAAGTCATAATCAAGAGAAGCTTGATTGTAGAAGCTAGAAGAAGACTAGAACAAAATAAGGTGGAAAAAAACTTCAAGACTTGAGGAGAGAATACTTGAAAGCCAACAACAAAAGAAGAGAGAAATCTAAGTAAATGAAGCATTTTTGTTAGAGTCTTCACAAGAGGTTGGTGGTTTGCTTTTGTCATATATGGTCTTTGCTTGCTAGTGCATTGATTTTAGGCCAAGAATGGTTATCGTAGTTTTTTACCCAAGTTGAGGTTTTTCATTTAAAAATCTTATGTGTTCTTGCATGATTTGTAGTTTGATTGATGATTAGAATAATCATAAATGAGCTTAGTATTTAAAATTTTGTTGTTTCTGCTTCAAAATAAATTCCTATGTAAAAGAGGCTATAACTCTTAATTTCTTACTTGTTGAAGTATTAGGGCTAGGAGCAATCTAGTGATCCACTAGGTCGATTCAACAAATATTAAACTCTCACTCATGTCTCACAAGGATCGATCTAACGAACCTATGATCGATCGTTCAGGTTACTGTGATTGACAAATATACAAATGATCGATCGATTAATCAACCATTCAGTCTGTTGTACAACTATGAAAAAATCTCAAGAACATACATACTCGATCAATCCATTACTCATAGCTAATCGATCGCTTATGAATACTTATTGTAATTTTTCTCTTTTTTGTCCAAGACACTCAAAAATAATTTTTCTCTTTTTAGTTAAAATCTAAATATTTTGTGCATGTGAGTGTATGTAAAATTTACCTTAAATAAAAAACACTTTGTTCAGTCTACTACCTTGAAATTCAAAACTCGTCAACTTTTTTTTTTAAAGTCAATCATTTCCAAATATGACTTCGATTACATTACTTATCTAATCAATTCCAAATATCGCCAAAATACAACCGATTATAAGACATATCTTAATATGTTTTAACAATTTTTTGCTTAAAGTTCTTCCCTAAATCACCTTGTATATTAGAGAGAAAATCAATCAAAGTTGAGTACTTTATTTTGTAAACACTTTATCAATTAAATATGAGTAATTAGAGACATAACACAAGTTGTTGAGGAGGCTTGTTCGTAAAGGGATCTTGAAGAGCCTTTAACAACACAATCGAATGGGTCTTTAATTGAAGGATTACTATTGAAGAAGGCAAAGTTCAAGTTCAAAGGAAAAACATAGAAGAGCTGTCATAGTGGCTAACAATTGAGTTAGAGAAAGGGAATTCTAGTTTATGTAGAGGTTGGTAGTGTGAGTCTTGTAAGCTTTTACTTCACAATGCATTGATTCAACGAAGGGATTGGCTAACCGTAATTTTTCCTAATTTGGGTTTTCATGCAAACATTGGTGTGTGATTGTGTTTGCATTTCTTGGTACATTGGTTTGAGTTAGTTTATTCTACTTTAGTTTATTCTGCATTGATGCTACAACTTGTAGTTTTTTGCCCTAACTAGGTATTTGGACTAAAGACATTATGGTGATCTTCTAAGATTATAAGGATATTAAATTCCCAATTGATGCCCTTGGTTGGTAGCAAGCATTTTTGGAGATTAATTTATTGAGACTTGTCCTGGGCAAACTTCATGGTTCATGAATTTATCAAGAATAATTCAATCTTGGATCCAAGGGAGAAAAGTGGTTGAAGCCGTATTTGGAGAAGCATCTTCCTTGTGAATGGCATTGTTCTTGAAGAAAATTTCAAACTCAAATGCTTAATAGTTATATTTAGAATATTTGGAAATTATTTGGTCTCATCATGATTAGTGATCTTGAAATTGGAGTTCACTTGGCTTCCATTTGCTCTTGTTGTGCATCTCACCAATGTCAGATGTTGGAGCATGTCTTGAACCAATATAATGTTGCCTCTAATGTTTGGAGATACTTCTATGAACTTTATAACCAACAATACTCCCATTCTTACAGCATTTGATCAAGAATTGAAGCATTTATAAATATCAAAGCTAGGAATTCTTTAATATACACTATCCCATATTAATAGCTCCACTTTTTTTCAGAATAAATTAATTTCAGTTCATTTTAAAGAACTAAATGGAGTTATTAATTTTGCCAGTTTGGGACAGAGGGAGTATGATCTATTGAAGTTTATAATGCCTTAACTTATTATTTGGTTCTTATGGAAAGCTAGACATGCTGCAAACTATGAAATAGAAGGATATCTTCTAGTGCAGTCATAATTTTGAATCTGTGATCAATTGAGAGATTGATGGCCACTTCTGCTCCCCGTTTGCGGCCTTTTGTTGACAATGAAAAGTATATTTCTGATGATCTTTTCATATCCAACATGGATTTCAAACCTCAAAAGGTTATTCACTCATTAGTCTATGCCTCTTCAAGGTTGATGGAAAGTAAATGTGGGCAAAGCTTCAAAGGGGGACCTATGCATGCAGTGGTAATGTCCATACAAGTGATGGTGTTTTGGTTCCTTACTTTCATCATTTCTATGGTACACCAATATGTTAGCTGAAGTGAAGGCTATGATTGAATAGATAACCTATTCATTCTTATTTCTCTTTTCTATTTAATTATTGAATTAGATTCTTTAATGTTAATTTCCATGGTTATTCGTAAATATTTTGAGGGAAAGTGAAGAATATTTTCATTGCCAATTACCAATAAGCCCAAAATATTTGTAAAAATATCTAAATCAATGTACCAAAATAGTCTAGAATATACTCTTAAGACACAAAATGTCACTAATTTCTATGTTATAATAGAAATGAACCTTGTCACATGTGAACCCCCATACATATTACAAGAATTGTCTAAAGTATTTTCCTATATTTTCTTCCTTTTTATTTCACCAACCTAGTGCTTCTCTTTTTCTAGCAACTTTAGCTGTGACTTCACCACCTCCGCCATCAATTCTGCTTCCTCCACCACCAGCTTCCCTCCCTCCATCTCCACCTTTGCGTCCTCCTCCTTCTCCTCCCCTCCACTACCACCACCACCTCTTCCCCCCTCCCCCTCTTCCTTCTCTTTCTCTCCCTCTTCTCCTCCTCTCTCTCATCTTCATTTTCTTCTCCTCTAATGTCCCTGATTTTTCTATGATTTTTTGTGTTTTCTCTACTATTTTTCTGATCATTTTCTACCTATAAAATGTGATGTTTTAGCATATTTGGCTTCAATATTCCTAACTGTAGAGTTGGGTGTGGGGTTTAGTCAAAGGCCACGGGCCTCAATGCGCACTTGCGGAGTGAAAAATAGAGAAAGAAAAGAAAGCAGTAAGAGAGAGAAAAGAAAAAAATATAAAACAAAAATGGGTATGGGCGCATTCCAAAAGCATTCGGAACAGTTTCCCCCTAGTCTCTCTCTCCCCCACTTCTCACTGGGTGAGGCTGCACCCGGCACCGCCAATGTAAGCCGGTCTCCCCCACTACCCTGTTTTTTGCCAGTTTTCTATTTTGGGTGAAAAGGTGGCAGCCAGCGGCTAGCCATGGCCGACCAGATCTCGGCCTTGCTTTACCTTGATCTAGCAAAGGTAGTGGGCCACCCCACCCAGCCCAGTTCCTCCCCCACCCCTTCCTTTTCTCCTCCTGTCAGTTCAATTGGCTCCCTTGTTTCAGTCCCTTCTATTGCATCCACTAGCTATCGTCGGCCACCATTGGATGGCCCATCCAAACTCCAACAGGCCCGTCATGGCCTGGAAAAGACAAAGGTGGTCTCCATCATACCCAATCGGCCACTTCGGCCTTCCTCTGGAAATGCCCATATCCTCTGTTGTTCCCCTGTTTTGGGCTCAATGCAAATGCACAATGTTTGTTCTCTTTTTCTTTCGACCTATCTGACGTCATTGGTTGGCCTCAGGCCAAACTCCATACAGTTGGCCATGGCCTAGAAACTACGACTGGTTATTGTGCTCGGCCCGATTCGACCTCCTTTGTCCCTGCTCCTCCGGTTTTTCTTTTCGCCCGAGCTAGGCGCCTAGGGTGCATTTCTTGCCACCATCACTGGTGAGTTGTGGGCCATCTAGCCACCGCGGGCTTTGCCCTGGCCCGACGATGACAAGGTCTAGCCCGATTTCATCTCCATCGGCCTTGGCAAGGTGACAAACTCATGGCCTTTGCTCCACCTTTTCTTATCCCGAGACACCCTTACCCTTTGTCGTGCTAGACGCACCGCCTCCCGCACCAATTTGTTTTGGTTGTAGGTGGTGATTGGTGATGTCGCTACTTCAGTCAACAACCACCTAGCCTTGTCGCCCTTCATGGGCCTTGGGCCACCTCCATCCATCCCTATTCCCCTCCCATTTGGCCACGTGTGCATGTGGCCACACATGCGTTTTAGGGTTTAGGCACCTTTTTTGTGCCGCCTGACCATTGGATGGCTCTGCAACATAATGGATTTGACACCAGAGCCCTCCACCTCTCCCCCATCCTAGAGCATCGTCCTATGCCCTCTGCCCTTATGTGGGCTCTTGTAGACGCAAAATCAATGTCGTTGGGTACTATAAAATGCTGATTTTGATGTCTTGGAGTCGGCCAAGTTCTTCTCAGTCATCAGCCGACCTTCAGTTAGTACACCCTCGACTTTCGGTCACACTGCTACTTCTTTTGGCATGACCTTTCTCCCGGAAGCCCTAGTGTGCCACCATGGATCATGGATTTTGCTACATTGATATGTGTCACCCCCATTTGGCCATGATTGCTTTGGATGTTTTCTAAACCCTTAGGAGAGCAACTCTCTCAGCTTGGCAATGCTTTTGGCTACCAACTATGTTGCTAATGCCGCCACTTCATAAGCTCACCATCAAACATCATGGATTACGAGGTAGGGGAGCTTTGAACTCGTAATTTCATGATAGTATGCTTTGAATGTGTAGAAGCATGCTAGGATGATTGAAATTTGATGATTGGATGTTAAATCATGGTATGTTTGCATGATGTAAGAGGATAAATTATGCCATGTTGAAATTTATATACATGCATGTAAGTTAAAAGTATGTTGGTAAGCTAATGTATGTGAAATATGTGTGTGCTAGTATTGACTAGCGAGTATACTAGTAAGCTATGTATGGAAGTATGTGTGATCGACATACATATGTATAATGTCTATATACTTGTGCGATAGATATGTGTGTGTGGGAAAAAGTATGGGTGGTGGATGGCAAGAAGTGACAAGGGGTTTGGTATGGATTTGTTGTGGATGTGTAAGCATATGGGAAGACAGAGGATGTAAGTTTGACGAGCAAGGATTGGAATGAATCGGTTTAAATTGGAGTGTATGTTGAAGGATTGTCAGGCAGTAAGAGTGTTACATAATTGTACAAACATAACATACAGATTATGAAGTAAAAAGTAAGCATAATAAGTGAGGTATAAGTAAGAAGGTAATAATTGGGCTTGGCTCTGAGGAACTTAGATGATGACATCTGAGTAAGATGATTTCGCCATAAGGTGGTTGGCAAAGACTGTAGTATGAATATGTAAGGATATGTTTGGTGGTGAGTAATGATTATGAGATGGATGTATTAAGTGAAGTTTGCTGCCCTAACAAACTAGGGTTTTTGAAAGGGTGCAACTTTTGATTGGTCTATGAAAGACTATAAGATAGAAAAATTATGTGGCATAATTGTACCTGCCTAAATTACTTAATTCAAACTTGAATTATAAGAAAAGTTAATATGTTAGCATTGTGAGTTTGAGACCTGAGGGTTTTGACGGATTAAGTTCTGTGTTTGAGCTAGCTGAAATGAGTCAGTTAAGCATTTCCCATGTCTTGTCATGGTGTTTATCCTATGGGATGTTGTCTGTGTGTTATATTTAAGACCAGACGTTTAGTGCTCTATTGAGAACGATGTATGTTTTTGATTTTGGTTTGTGTGTTATATTAAGCCCAGACATTTGATGTTCTATTGAGAGCATTGTATGATTCTGCTTATGAGTGACACTATATGATTCCGCCTTGAGTTGGTACTATATGACCCCTAAAGTGTGGTCGTTTAAGTTTGTGCGCTTACCTATTTGATCTTGTGCCTATGAGCATTGGTGTGTCTTACCTTCAAAAAAGTCTATGACATCTTGTCATTCCCCAGAGGTTAAGGTGATGCCCTAGTGACATCTCTTTCCATTTCGATGCTATAACTTATTAATTATAATGAACTTTAGTGGTCGATAGTACGTGTACAACTATATGAGTATGTATATTTTTGAGTAAGTGTAAGTTTCTAATCAAGATTGTACAAGTAAGATTTTACGAGTAAGGTTGTATAAGTAACGTCATAAGAGTAAGGTCAATGAGTATGTGCAAGTTGTACATGACAATCGACAATCAAAAGTTTATAGTCGACAATCTCATGTTTAAATTTTACTTTATTTTTCTTTTATTATAGTTCACTATAAATATGGAGGAAGATATTGCCACTCAAAATATTGAATTATGTCCCTTTACTATAATGAATCTGCATGTTGGCTATAGATTGTCAGCTATTGACTATCGACTACTAGTACGATATTTGTTTGGCATTTGAACAAGCTCATAATCAAATTAAAATAAAATCCACTCTTGGTTTTGAGTTTTTTAACATGTTTGGGGGTCCATTTTTAAGATTTGAACTTATAAAAAAAAAAATTTTTAATAGTTCCTTTCATTAATTTGTGGTTGGTCTTATTAGATTATGGGAAGGAGGAAAAGGAGGTGATCGGAGGAAGAGAAGGAGGAGGGAGGAGGAAGAGGTGGTGGTGGAGAAGGAGGCGGTGGAGAAGGAGGTGGCGGCAGAGGAGGAGAGGAGAATGAGATAATGGAGGAGAGGTGAAGGAAGTAGAATTGGTGGCAAAGGTGACAGAGGCGGAAAAGCCTGTAGTAGCAGTGGTGGAGTCGGAGCCGGAGCCACTAGCAAAGGACAAGCAATGGGTTAGTGAAATGAAAAGATAAAAAATAGAGGTCACTTTAGACAATTCTTACCATAATTGTGGGGGTTTGCATGTGCACAAGGCCATTTCCAACATGACAAAAATTAGTAATATTTTATCGCAGTCCTATTAGTATCGCAGTATGTGCCTGACACATGCTGCAGCATATGCACTAGACACATATGGACCATGCAATGCAGCTCATTAAACTCAAGGGTCATAGGTTTTTATCACGCACTAACCCCCATTTATCTCCATTATCTGACATAAGCCATGGGATGATAATTGGTCTAGGACTTGAAACATTAACTTTTTCCTTATGTATAATATAATATATTTCAAGATCATCTTTGGTAAATTGCTCATATTTGAGATAGAATTAGAATCTTTTTGGTGTGCCCAAACCTTGAAGTTACAATAGTTGGTGCAACTTGAACTCGGTGAAAAGTGGTGCACCAACTTGCCGAACAAATACAAAAATGCATGATGTTTATTTTTTTTGGGTAGTAATATTCTCATAACAAAAATACCCATAGAAACTCATATAAGTGTTTTGATTAGACTTCGTAAGTGCACCCTATACAAAGTTTACATGGGCTTATTTATTTAGACGAATCAAAACTCATGTATGAGTTTTTGATGTAAAAATATAATTTTCCATTTTTTGGTACATTCCATTTTTTTGGTACTTTGATGTGTACTTCGACCGTTGCCACAGGCCCGATTCGAACGCAAGGGGAGGGCATAGCTGATATGTCTAATTGATTGAAGTCTAGGATGACCATATACCAAGTTACCAACTATTGTGTCATAAGTGGAGCCAATGCTTGAACCGGTTAGTGTCGAGTAGAGAGCAGGCAGCCAGCCAGCCCGGCCCCCTTGCAGGTGGGTTTGGACGGGTAAGCACCCGGATTCAGATCCTCACGAATCCACGAACACCTTCCCCATATCCAGCCTGCTCACGAATCTGATTAACTTACCAAAGACGACCTACTTTCAGAACCTTTCCAAGGCAAAAAAATTGCCAGGATCACTCTTGTCCTTTTGCCAGAATCTTTGGAGCATTTCTTGTTTGAAACTTTGTTGCTATATTTAACTTGTATTGGCTGTACTTCTATGGTTTTTTAAAGAAGGCTCCCACTGGGGGTGCTTTGGAGGGTGAGAGGCTGTCTCCTTCGTGGCCATGGGAAGCAGCCATAGCCGCCATGGAAACCAGATGAAACAAACTGCAAATGAATTGAATGCAGAGGCTCTTAAGGTCTTAAGAGGTTTCATCATAAATCCTCATGTCTACTCTCTACAAGCCAAGCAACTTGGCCTCATTGTAAGTAACGCTTTGCTGTTTCTGCTCCAACTCCAATGAAGAACTTTTACAGTAGGGTGGCTACAACTAATGTTAATGTTTCCATGGGATTTGTTGCTTTCTTTTGATGGATTTGTTTGTTGAATTTCTTCAGTGGCCCAGTGGACTCCTCTTGCATGGCCCTCCGGGCCAAGCTAAGGTATTAAACTTAATTTTTGTTTTAGTCACGTTAGTATGAGCCCGGAACCGACATACCCCAAGGGAGCAGACAAGTTTGAATCACTCACCCACCCCTCTATTAATGCCCGCCGTCGGATTGAGCTCATGTTAACCTTTTCTTTTCTTTATACATACTTTTAGCAAACAATTGTTCTTGAAAGGCGACCAATATCTTGCCAAAAAAAGATGTGACCAATGTAAACCACTAGTTATTTACTTAAACAAAAGCATGCAACTAGACAGACTTTTAGTTTTTTCTTGTTTCAATAAAATTATTCTCCATATATGATCAAGTACTTTGTTTCTTCATGATAGATTTGCAACCACTACAAACTACTGGATTGCTAGGAGTTACTAATTCTCAATTCCTTGTTGGGATGTTCCATGAACAACTGCCCAACATCCTACAAACAATCCCAAACATGAAATTATTAGCAAATTGAAATTGTTTTATGCTAATACTTGAATGCTTTCAGATTTAACTTAAGCTTCTATGCTTCCATAAAGTTCTCTAAGAAATTTGAGTCTAAAATTGACATAGATTTGCTTGTTTCAGATTAAATTGGTGGAGGATGTAGTCGATGAGTGTAATGCTCATATCATATTGATTAGGTAATCAAATTATGAACTCGTACATTTTTTAATCGATGGTACCAAAGATCTATTATTTAGAGTTATGACATATCTATATTGAATATGTAGTTCCCGTATTCTTAGTAAAAAATCTGCTTTAGAAAGTGAGAATCTGTTGAGGGAAGCCTTCTATCAGGCCCATGTTCATGCATCATCAGGGAGACCATCAGTGATTCTCATTCATGAAATTGATTTCATTTCTTCAGCTTCTGACTATAAGTAAGTAGTTATGCTTTGTCCATTCAATTAATTCATCTTTTACTTTAAAATTCATCATTGTCAAGGATTTCTTTGCCTAACTATGTAGGTTTGGGATACATTTTAGTAAATATTGCTAGTCTGTTTAATTCTTTCACTAATCATGTCATCTTAGATACTCAGAATTTTCTCTTGCCAATTCTGTTGGCGTCTATTCAGGGAAGTGGAATCTCTTGTGCTTACTCAGCTAATTATCTTGCTAGATTGCCTAAAAACTTCATTGCACCCTTGCCCCAACGTTGCTATTTTAGCAACAACCAACAGGTTAGCCACATAATAGTTTGCTGTTTTACTTCAACATTTCTGTTTCTTCTTACAATATATTCAAATGATCCTTTCACCTATCATAATGAATCTCCTAGCTTTTGCTTTATTTAGAATGTTCAAACAGCAAACCAATAACTTTTCTCTTTTTTTTTTCTTTTTTTGTACTAAGTTTACACGATGTCCATCCATCGCTAAGAGAATATGGACGTTTTGATTATGAAGTTGAAGTCAAAGAAATTGGAGATTAATTAGAAGCCCTTGCTTGAGGTACTTCCACCCACTTGCTCTTTTTGAGTTCTAATGGAAGAGCCTCATCTCTGGTGCTGTTATCTCACTCTGTCTTTTCTGTCTTTTGTTTTGTTTTAGAAACAATCGGGTTTGAGCCACATCCTGATGAAAAGGTTGCAGCCACATCTTAAAATGGGAATGTTGGCCTAATTCTCAAAGTCCAAATAAACACAGAGAAGGTAAGGCCTTGATCACCTTGAGGTTGATCAACTTTGGAACCAGATGGAGTAAATAGGACAACACGGAGCCAAGTTGAGTAGTCTTGAAATTTTTTTTTCTTCTTATAGTTTTGTAAAAAATTCAGCTTCTATAATTTATTGCATTAAGGTGGCTTTGTCATATTAGAATCTAAAATATGAAAGCAGAGAATGGAGGCACATTATATTTGAGTCACGCTATCCTGGGTCAGGCCTGGTTAGAACTGAATTAGTTGTGAAAAGCTGGCTTTCAATGTGGAACTCAAGCTAAGCCAATCTGAGCTAGGAATGTTCACAACTGCCGGGGCCTGATATAAACCCGAACTTAAAATAAAAAAATGACCCCAAGATGATAAACGACACACAAATTGGGAGGCCAACCAAGCCAATTCGAGTATTGGCCTAGTTTGGTTTGGGCTTGAAATTTAAATTACCATTAAAGCTCGTGCAATGCTCAAAACTTTCAGCTTGAATTCGGCTCAATTAGGTATCTCAAAGCTTGACTACAACTTTAGGTCAAATCTCCCATGTAAGCAACTTGGGTTGAGGCTAACATTGGTTCGAATCTAGCCTAATTTTTATTTTCCTTCTACAATAATTCAGCCCAATTAATACACAATATACATTCTGATTTATGAAACACATTCAAGCTCAACTTTGAGTCAAATCGAATCGAGCTGATGTGTACTTAGAACTCAAATTGAGTTAATTCGAGCTTGAGTTGAGCTTGGTTCAAGTCAAGCTTAGATTTAGGCAAGTTAAGCCAAACCGGCTCTACTCGAGAAGCCTGCTTGACTTGTTAACACCCCTATGGCTATTTTGTTAACATTTTTGTGGTTTAAGTCAGACGACTTTTGAGATCATGTTCTAAAGTCAATGATTATGGTAAAAGTGACAGAAGTTTTACCGCCTACGGCTAAAATCTTCCTAAATGGAGTGTTCGTCAAAATTTATTTCTTTGACCTAAGACACTGTAAAATTAGATCTCTTGAATGCGTTTTTATCATGGATTAGCGATTACCGCATCATCGAGTAATTGTTTTACAATACTGTCTGAGCCTAGATTTTCCATCATTATTAAGTTCTTCACCATAGCTATAATAGGTTGGCTATCCCGATAAAGGCACATATAGCTCGTACTTACTCATTTGGTACGTCAACGAACAGGTTTGGAAGGCACTCAACCTCTTATTCTGCTCATGTCAAAGCAATTAACTCGAAATTGCTTAGGATATACGATATACGCTTTTGCTTATGCAATTAACTTTTGTTCCCTAGACTCTATCTCATTGCGGTGTGGGATATACACACTTGCTTCTTTAATTTCATTGGCGATGACAACTCCTGCAAAGTCACTTTGATGTCCATGTGATAACAATTCTTGCGCTCGTCTGAAAAATAAGGGTAAAAAATGTCGTAGTGTCCCCTGTAATTTTAAAGAAATAGGAGGAGAGGAAGAAGGCTGAAAAGATAATAGTGGTGAAAGTGGAAGCAATGACAGCAAAGGTCCAAAGGAGGTGACATTGGTGGAGGAGGAAATGGAGGAGGTAGAGAGGGGACGGGATGTGAGGTAAATAAGGTACAAAAAAGGGTCGAAGAAAAAGATGCCTTTTTAGTTGAGCCACGATATGTCATGTGGAGATTAATGAAAAGGGTGTCAAAATGCTCCTCCAATCTTAGCTAACCAGGGATAATCTCAATTACTTTTTTAATAAAAACAAAAAAATAGATATCACCTCTAACACATTGTTTTCTGCCAAGAACTTGATCAAGAAGTAGGTCAAATAGCAACCATGCCAACCAAGAATCAATATATTTCAAAATTGTTTACTCCATAGGAATAGGATAAAGACCGCAACACATTAATAGCTAGATCCGTATAGGCTTATCTGATTCAACATCTTCGGATAGAAGATGCTACCGGTGATGTTAAGAACGTCTGTGTTATGTAAAAGGTTGTTTTGCAAATTTCCCACATTTTTAAAAATGAACCACCGCTTGGCCTGACACGATTCAGCTGATATACAATATCACTGACTACTATAGTGAACAATGAACTAAAAATGACCTGCTAATGGAACCACATCAAATTCAGTTGTCAATCATACATCCCAAAATGGAATTTTTAAAATAGTTAAGAAAGGACATAATGGAAAAAAATTCTTGATTCATGAGTTTGGAGTCAGTGATGTCTAAATCATAACAAAAATAGGTTAGTACCCTGTCAAAAAATCACTACTATTTCTCTTGCAGAAGCTCCAATGAAAGCTAAAGGAACTATTTCTTCTTTTTCCCACCTTTCCCTGATTTTGATGATGTTCCTGCAGTTGAAACCACTGAAGAGTTCTGTTTCTTAACCCTCTCCGGATGTTTTGGGACCAACTCTGCCACTTTGATCATCAACTGTTTCCCTGACATAAGAATACCATATATAATGAACTTAAGCTGAATGCGACTGCAGAACCAGCTGAAAATATATAAAAAAATGAGCACCAAAAAAATAAAAAGAATGCGACCCTAAAATGAAATATATACCGAGGTGGCGCATATATGAACCACCTATACAGCACTCATCCTCGATCAAGTGTACTGTTTGTTAATATTGGCAATCAATAACTGGCTTCTGAGCCGAGATTCCTAATGCCCAGCCCAAACAAAAGAAGCTCGTCACTACACATTGTTCTCAATTAGCCAACAAGATGGAATACTTCCCCATGAATCCTTTCTGATAATTTAAGTACGTCCCATCTTGAAAATTGCAACTCCCACATGTCTTTCACAATCAATTACAATCATCCAGCCCCACAAAATTTATAAAGGCATATGATGATGTACCAGTCAAAAATTTGTCTCAACTATTCCCTATTTACTTTATATAGTTAATATTATTTGAAACCTTGGACAATGCATCTTAAATGGACTTAAATCATTTCAAGTATAAGAATCTATCTGGTGGACATAGGATGGCTATAGTAAGGTGCTACTGATAACGAAAAGGGGTTTAAACTCAAATATAACGCATAAAAATGTGTGGTGAAGTTAAGCTAAAGCTACAATCATTCCTGCATTACTTACATTCTCCATTTTCTTCTAAGTAATGCCCATATTCTCACATGATAAGTATTACTTTCAAGAAGAAGAAAAAAGCCATTTTTAACAGGGCAATCTCAGCATTAATTCAAATATTTAACTATTGTAAGACTACATTTTATTAGTTCATCTCGGATCTCTGATGCATGCCACTGTCTATGATAAAGTAATGGCTAGTGCCAATCAGATATTCTATGAGGATAACAATTATAAGAATTGATTTTAATTATAAAAAACCTCCTTACTGGAAGTAATTGTTGGATTATGATAAGTTCCATCATCCTTCTTGAGCAGAACTCGTACTCTTCCTCTCTGCATGAAATCACGTGGATAAGCTTTATCAACCTGCACAAATAAAATCATATGCCTGGATTAAGCACAGGGAATACATTCTCACCCAACATAGAAAATAAATTATTAAAACAATGGAGAAAGACAACCAAATAAGTAGAAAATTATAACTGTAACTGAATATTGGGCAAATTGACATCTTTCTCTTAGCAGACAGTACATCTTGTAAACATAGTCATATTGTAAGGTCCAACAAGAGATAGAAGGAGGGAAGGGGACATTAGCCACCTCAATTATCCATTGTTCATTAATATTTAAGGTCTGCTGAGGATGCAGCATACATAATTTTTAATGAGTTTCCAATCAAATTCATCATTTTTTTGGGTCCTATATGTTCACAAATGGTAAATGGCAAACCTCAATTGCATTTGGAAGTTTGAGATGGCTGCAGCAGTCCCGAATCTCAATACAAGTTGGATTTTCGCATGCTTTACTGGCAGCTATCCTTCGTCCTTCAGCAATTGTCTTTTTTGAATTCATGTAAATGGGGTACAAAATAATCCACCTCTTTATATTAGGGGAATCATCCTCCATGCCTTAAAATCAGAAACTCTACAAAATACAATTCAATAATAAACTACAGTAGCATAGATAAGCAAGACAGCTCAACTCAACCTTAAGGTAAAACGACCATATTTGTCAGGCTAGGTTATCAGAACACAGAAAGGCAAATACTAGTATTTATCCAAAAAATTTAAAATCACCCTGTTTTCCAAAACTTCTTTATTTTCATATGTCCTAACATGCCACCGTTTGAATAAAATAAGACAATTGTTAAAAGCCCAAGGAAGTTTGATAACTGGAGTTTTCCAAATAATGCATCTTTTTTCTCAAATATGTCGCCCAAAGAAAAAGCAAGAAAGAAGAAACGAATGCTGAACCACTAGATTCAAGTGCAATCATAGTAAAGTTTTCTTTCTTAAAAGAAAGTGGTTAAAAAAACTATTAGTCAAAAAAGAAGTTTGAGTGTATCTAATTGGACAGTCTTCAAACAAAAGCAACCTAAAAATTGCTAAGCACAAAATTAGTAAACTTGGTAACCAAAGCTCAATTCATTGCAAATATTAAAATTTCACTTTGCAAGTAACCTCGAAAAAATCCATCAGTACTCAGGTTAACACAATAATTTTCTGCAAAGAGACCCAATTTCTGACAACATATCTTATTCATTTTGCTTGGAACAAACTTTATTAAAATGATTTACCATCAATTCCTTTTACAGGTATTAAAATTCGGTTTGAGAATAGTCATCACCTCAACCTAGCAAAGATTCTACATTTTGTATAAAAAACCCATGGTTTTGACAAGCCGGCTGATCCAGAGACCAATTCTAGAAACGGCTTTTATGGAATCAGGCCAATAATGCACAAAAAAATCAGATTAATAAAACGAAATTGATTGATTCAGTGCCAATTGGATCAGAATAAGCAAGACAACATCCAAACCCCAAATTTCAGATTTAAAAGCCATGGGGGAACAACAACGCCACATAGTACTCGGCATTAACCAGTACGACAATAAACACTTGGCCAATAGGCACCCAGCGGCAATCAGCCAGCACAGAGAGACAGAGAAAGTACCACCGATGAGGTGTGCCATGGAGCAAAGGATGGAAAGAGGCGGAGCAGAATGCAAAGATTGTCAAACAGTCTAAGTGACAAAGCACAGGTACGGCTAGGGGGGCATATGGAAAAAAGGCAAAAAATGGAAAATACAGGAAAAACAGTAAAAGTACAGAGAAATAATAAAAATAAAAAAAAATATCTTAAAAATATAATCCAAAATACTACATAGAAGATATTTTCTTCCTTGAAATTACACATTCAAATTTACAAATATATCATTGTCATCAAAAGGGTAGAAGTACCCATACTCCATAAGAGTATGTAACCCAAAATGCTAAAAATAAAGTGTTTTCTTCCTTGAAAATGACATATTCAAAGGTCACAACTTCATAATATCAAAGCAAAATAAAGGAGCTACTCATTCCCAAGTCTAGCAAGGTGGCTATATTATGCCAACTGAGAACAACACTGGTAAGACACGTACATAAAAATCATTGAAGCTGATGCCAGAATTGCATATAGATTCCAGACCACCTAAACATTGACATCACACAAAGTATGAAGGGCTAACTATTTAATTGACTCAATTTGGCATAAGAGAAATCAATACTATCAGCTCACATGTTATATCAGCATACTACAACTCAAAAGAGGTATCTTTTTAGTTTTTATGAAGAGCGGGGGGGGAGGGGAGATGCCATGCGGGATTCCATTTTGGAGGTTGGATAAGTGAGTTCCTGCTTAAAAGTTTTGGCAGAGAAGAAGCATTAACATCAGGGAAGCCGGACCAGTGGAACAACAAACTGCTCCACCAAAACTGACTCTCAAAAAAAAAAAAAAAATCACTTCATAGTTCATAACAACCAAATAAGAACAAAGGCTGAAAGGCATGCAATAATTGGGCACACGGCGCGCAGCAATGTATACTGGGGAAAAATTTAATGTAAATAAAACAGAGGCGATTGGGCAGCAACGGGATTACCTCTCCGGCTCTCCCTGCAGATGCCTCGTCTGACGTCTCCCGGGCAGCCGGGGCAATGAAATTCCTCCTCAAGCAACCTCGTCTCCCAATCTATTTCCGCAATCAAACCACCGGAGTGAAGAGAAGAAGAGAATTAAAACAGAAGATTAAAACACCGGAGAGAAGATAATGAACTCAAATAGAAGATTAGGTAATTTAGGGTTCGTACACGAGGAGGTGCCGAGGTGGACGGTGCCGAGCCGGAAGTCGAGAGCTCGGAGGATCAAGGCAGCGCCAACAGCCGCCTAGCCGGGGAGAGGGAGGGCCGGACTCCGGAGGGGGGACGCACCAGTGTTTCCCTTCTGGCTCTGGTTCTGGTTCCTGGAACCTATTGTCGAAGCGAACGGGCGTTCTTTTATTAAACGCGAAGTACGCGTACTGTACGTATAATACGATATGCACATAGAATATGCATATTATATACCCCCTTTTTTTTGTCACTAGTCGTTGCCACCAAGCCGATTTGTAGCGACAAATGATATTGGGCCCGGGCCTTCCTGTGGGTGTTAAGGTCATGCCCCTCCCTTCTTAAGGGGCTGTTTGTGTGTTAAAGTTTTAAAAAGTAATAGTCAAAATATAAGTAAATTCTTTTAATTATTTATCATCAAATTATAATTATATTTGGTAATAAAAAGTTTTAGAATAAATTTGGAGGTCATGTAAAACATATTTTTAAAATTTTAAACTAATATAATTTTCTTTCTCGAATTCAGTTAAGCATGTTTTTAGTATTATGCACTCCTAAATTTGAGCCTTATTAAGCAAGATCTCACAAGGATAAATAATTTTAAACTTTTAAAGTAAGCCCTACCCATACAGTATACTTCTCGAAGCTTAAATCGATATGAGAGGTAATTATTAAAAAATAATAGAATTTGTAATTCCAAAACAACAGTTAGGAGGCAAAATTGACAGAATTACCTTATGAGGTGATTTGAAGATTCCAACCAATTCTAGCTCCCAATCACTTGGAATCAACTTTTTGGCAAAATTTTTAGTTCTACTCATTTTTTATACACAAATATGATTTCGATAATTCGAATTGAAATTGGGGCAAAATCAATGAAAATTCAAAAAACAAAATTGTCCACCTTTTACACACAAATATAATTTTGATAATTCGGACCAAAATTAAGGCAGAATCGGTGAAAATTCAACATCCAAATAGCTTCTAAATCCTAACTTCATGAGTACATGAAGTAAATAAAAAGGAATTGACCAAGCTAGACCTAGCATAATATACCCATTGGTTTTTTTTATTTACCAAGTTAAACTTTTGTCCATGGGTCCTTTTTGTAGTAACCCAACAAAAAACTCCCCACCTTTGTCCTTGCACCTACCTCCCAACGAGCCTCCTATTTCCTAGTAGTAGCATCCTCGCTAGCGACCCCCTTCTCTTCTTTCCTATTTATCTACAATGTACTTAGTTATCACCATGAAAGGGAGGAGGCGACCATCTCTACTTTACTCAAACTCCTCATAATCTTCATCATCTAGTTACTGCTTCCTTTTTAAAAAAAAAATACTAGTCAAAGTGCACATGCATATGCATATGCACGTGTTAGATATTAGATATTTCCATCATTCTAAGAATCACTTATCATATGAACTTTGTTTTTATATTAAGAGCGCTACTATTATCACCCTAACAATGTCTCACTTCCTCTATTATTCACTTCCCCCACTTTTATGTTAAGAAAGTTACTATTGCCACCCCACCAATATCTTGCTTTCCCTATTATTCACTCTTCACAAGTAAATATTACAAAAGCTCTCTCATCCATGTGAATATATATCATGCATACACGTCCTACTCTTACTACACTTGTGTCAGATCCGTCGCTGACATGGCACGACATTATCATTGTAAGATCTATAATTTATTTTCTTTTTTAATTGTATAAATTTATTTATTTATCGGTTTGATTTGATTTTTTAGGCTAATAGGTTAGTTAATTATAAATTTTTTAAAGTTTAATCTCATTTTAAGAGTATTAGTGTCGAGCTTGATTTACCCAAATCTCTACCTATTTAATGATATTTTTCATTTATTTTTTCCTTGGTCAAGGAAGTGGGCCCCACCCTAGGACCCACATTTGTGTGGGATAACGTGCTACCTATTTTAGCTTCCAACCTTCGATTAATTTATCTAAGTAGGTTTAGGTATGCTTAAGTTCTTTTTTAAGTAAAAAATACACTTAAATGGCTTAGGGTATTTTCACATATCTTCTAGTCCAACAATTTAATTCTTAGACCAAAACCCTTACTATAAAAGGAAAAACCCTAGCCATTTGTGAAATAGACAAGTGTTGAGAATATGAGGGAGGCTAGCTCTACCTCATTTCCCAAAGGAGAAACTTTCTTAAGGTAAGTTTTTACCCTTAATCACCTCCTAATCTTTAGATCCTTTTCTTAATCACCTCTATCTTCATTTCTCATATTTTTATTCTTAGTTTTCTTCCATAAAAATTATATTTTTAATTTTGATTTAAAACCCTAATTAGGTTAATCTTATTTTTAACCTAATGATGTCTTAGATCTATCTTTTTCCAAGTTAATTTGAGCCTATTAGTTAGTTTTAATTAGGTTTAACTAAAAGCCTAATTTTTTAGTAGGATTTCTTGAGGTTGAAGCTTGTTCAAGAGATTTCTAAGCTTGTTAGAGGTAAGGGGTTTTTAGCTTAAGTGGTTTTCATTCTTAAAAATATCATAATTATGGGTTTATTTGATTTTTTGTTTCATCTTGATATGTAATAGTGATTTATTAAAGACATGCTATTTATGGTTATTTGGGTAGATATTAAACTCACAAGTCTCTCCTCTTCTTGGGTTGTGGTGGGCAAAGCCTCTCCTCTTCATGGGTCATGGCGGCAGAGCCTCTCCTCTTCCAGGGTCATGATGGGCATAGACTCTCCTCTTCCTGGGTAATTGCCTTTGGAGTTTCTCTTCTCCTCAAGATTTTCCACTTCTTGAAGTATTGAGCTCGTGAAACTGACCCCACCACCACATAGACCGCCCTTAAATTAGCTAAGAACACTCTTTGAACGAACTCAAACAGGTTTAAAATAGTTCAACAATGGGGAAAAGAAAGTTTGGAGATAGGTAATGGTGAGAGGAAGGCGTGGAGTGGGGTGTGGAAATTTGGACCCTCCTTTTATATAGCGAGCCAATTATGAGTCGTACATGTCATGTGTCATTGCCCTCAGCCGTGCATACCACATGTCACAACTCTAAGTTGCATGGCTCAGTGTACTACTACACGTCGCGTGCATTCTCCGGTTGATGCTAGCGCTACATGAGCCTGACATCAGCCTTTTCATTTTTCTTATATCTTAATTTTTTAATCCAAAGTAATTTTCTAACTTCAAACAATCATAATTTGCTCTCTCAAACTCATATTTGAGCATTCTTGGTGTCGTTGAGCTCATATCGACGAGCCCTATGAAACGAGACTGATATGAGTAGACACTTTTTAAGTGGGACTTACCCATATTGTACACTTCCCAAAGCCATAACTTACAATCCCAATGCCGAGTAAACTCTGTGGTTAGATTGCTAACAATATGGATACTAGGTTTAAATTCTTGTTTGAACCCTA
The DNA here is from genome assembly GCA_035235625.1 of Saururus chinensis. Classification (NCBI taxonomy): domain Eukaryota; kingdom Viridiplantae; phylum Streptophyta; class Magnoliopsida; order Piperales; family Saururaceae; genus Saururus; species Saururus chinensis. The sequence continues at coordinate 31,783,905 of CP141142.1, forward strand.
TTCGAGGGTTGAATTTTATTATAGTAGCACTAAATGCAGGGTTGTTACAAGGTTTCACTTTTCGACTAATTTGCAAGAGCTCATTACATAGAGATTAAAATGAATACAGATAAAATTGTTTGTGCTATGATTTTATTTTCAGTCCATTGCCTTTTTCTAAAAAATTTGGGGTCTTGTTCATGTTTTTTTCTATATCCTCCCAGCCTTGCACTTTTTTTTGGGATAAAACTTCCTTTTTTGGTTGTCAATTAGATGGTAGCTTTCATACTCCATCATCTTTTTAAGGATTGCAATTTATATTTTATTTTCTTTTGCATCAAGCATTGATAAGAAGATAAATACAAAATTTTGATATAATCATTGAGACTCTAGCAAGTTTGTCTAATTTGGATTCCTAAAATTCTGCTTTTGATTAAATTTTTAAGACTTACGTTTCAACAGTTTGATATTAAATAACTAACCTTGCACTTAACTTGAGATTTCAAGTATATGCATTGCTTTTGAAAATAAAAAACAAACAACTATGACGATGAGAATAGCACAATTATCACTCATCTTGTTGCATTCATCACTTAGTCAATCATTTTTCACACATTCTACGAAATATGTAAATATTCATCATGAAGCAAGGTTAAGCTAAAAGAATTACACCCATAAGCCATTTAAAGTAATCTTGCTAAATAAAAAACTATTTTTGTTATTTTTTATTTTGTAAAAAACAAAATCAAATACAAATATCCTAGCAAAACCAAGTTAAGAAAATATTTAAAATTAAAATTTGTTTGAAACCTCATAGCAAATTGAAAGAATTAAAATAGGCGATCCAATCTCATTATATGTCATAATTGACTTGTGTTTGAACTTGCCTAGATTTCCAATTTGCATGCAATCCAAAGGTGCAATTACCAAGATCTCTTCTTTAATTTTCTTCATCCATATTTTCTTAGTAGACAGTATTTTTGAAAAAGTATGTAACAAAGAAAAGTGTTACACATATTCTTTGAAGACTTTGGCTGAGACTTCTTTGGAACACTTAAATTTCCATCCGTATGAACACTTATTTGGAACATACTTTTGTTCGTTACTTCCCTTTCCAAACAAGGAATCTATCTTAGGGACTCCATTAAATTTTTGGAAGTGTGCTTGGCATTGAAATATCCAAGTCCTCTTTTATCGTTAGATGGTTTTCCCATGACAAGTATTTCAATTAGTTTATCATTTCCTTTAGAAAAACTTGTGAGTTTGAATTGATTTTCTGTAAGTTCTTTCTCCAATTTCATGACCTTTTCAAGACTTAACACATTTTTTCCAACTGATTTCCTTACTTATTTTTCAAGCTCAGTTAATCTTTTAGTAAACACAATTGTTTCCTTTTCCATATTATTCCAAGATTTCTCCAAAAGTGTTTATCCTCAATTTGTTTATCCATACTTAGAACACAAACTTAAGACAATTAACCAAATTCCTTTCAACAAGAAGTAAATCACTAAGTAATAGCCAACAACCAAAAATAGCAATCAAGAAAATTCCAAACCAAAAGTATCAAACTAAAGCAACTTGTAACTTTCAAGAAAAATAACCAACTGCAGTTAAGATAAATATAAATATAAATGAGAGAAATAATTCCTAAACTCAAGTAGCAATTAAAAGCAACATGAATCTACCAAACCTTAGCTATTAATTGAAAGTTTGTTACATACTATATATCACATCAAGCATGTCATAGCCACCAATTAAATTTAACTAAATTAACAATTTTTAAATTACTCTAATTAACATAACAATCAAATTGTTGTTATATCATGCATCAGAACCCTAATTAATAATTATCTCAAATGCTACGTAAAAAACTCATATGGGAAAAATCATGGGACCTCATCCTTCTATTTGAAGTTCACTATGTAGAAAAGTTCTTTTTCGATGTAGGAGCTAATTAATCGAAAGTAATGCTCTTTTTTTTAAAAATAAATCTATGCCTAAGAGATATGACCCTGGTCTAAGAAGGGGAGAGATCCACCCAGCCCCGCTAAAGGTGAATTGGCAACATGATAAATATTATGAAGATGCTTGAGTGTAGCCTTTCAAAATCTACTATATAAAAATAAATTCTCTAAATAAGAGCTAACTAAATTGAAAATTATGCTCTTTTTTCTTTTAATAAATCTATGCCTAAGAACTCATGGGATATGACCCTAGTCTCCCAAAAGGGGCTAGATACAGCCGGCCTGGCTAAAGCTACATGGGCAACATGATACTTAAGATTAGATGAATACTCTTTTTCCTTTTTCTCTATAATTGATTAGGAATAAAATTAACCCGTATGCAAGAGCTTGCATGGGATCATTTCTAAATTTATAGACATTACTCACATGATAAAGTGAAAATCAGAAGTAACAATATCATTAGTAACATGAATCAATTTTATGGGGGCATTTAGCAAATAAGTTTAAGTAGAAAGAAAATAAATTGTTATTAGAATCAATTTTTAGAAAAAAAAAAAAAAAAAAGATATTTGGTTCAAGGATGATTTTAAAGGTAAATCAAATTTTAGCACACTTTTGATTTTTGTATGTAAAATAACAAAAATATCCTCCAACATAATTATCATAAAAAAAATAATGGATAAAACATCTTTTCACATTATTTTAAAAATTCAAACCGAATTGACCGTAAATGTAATTTCTACCAGGAAAGTCATTTTACCTTTAAATCGACCTTCCAAATGGTTTTCGGATGAGAAAACGATTTCTACCCTAAACAAATGACTTTCCAATGGCAAAAAAATGCCTCCCAAGCTGGCCCTATAAAGCCATGTGAACATCTCTTTAAATGTCTTTTCCATGACCTTTCAAACCAATACGTCTCATAATCAATATTCTCAGGAAGTACATTAAAGAATGAAAATAAATTATTTGCCTATGCTAATTTTAATCCAACAATCAAATTATTTCTCTTGAGCTGCCAAAAATGTATTTGCCTCCTTAAAGTTATTTAGCTCAATCCATAAAGCCCCATCATCTGAATTTGGGTCGAATAATATCAAGTCCACCCATAAATGGCCTCAGCGGCTGTGGAATGATAACACTACCATCTTCTTGCTGGAAATTTTCCAATAAGCACACGATCATGCGTGGAACTGCACAGGCAGTAGCATTTAAGGTGTGAACAAACTTAGTGGGGCCCAAATTACCCTTCCCTTTCTTTTGATTAACTTGCGACATATCAGATGGAAGTCGGTAGCGGATACCCAGTCTCCGGCTTTGATAATCAGTGCAGTTTGATGCACTCGATATCTGTAAAATAAGATTCAGATTCAGACATTTTTCTCATATATTATCCCTTCTAACACGAGGCATATGCACAGCATCAAGTACTTCAACAACCATCTTTAAGTCAAACCATTATATATGTTTATGTTACTCAAGTTGTAACTCAGCATCCAGAAAATCTGATTGCAGTTTGATATATGTAGAAGCAGTAGGTATGAGGCATCCAAATTCAGCTGAGCATAACTTCCATTCAAACAGAGGATTACTGGATCATGTGTTTTGTAAAATGGTCATTTAAAGAGACCTGGTATAGTACGCTGGGCAGCATTGTGCACTGCCCACTTTTTTTATTGCCAGTGCCTTCTACAGCGATTAAAACGGAGGCCAGGGTTGAGACACTTGACATAACCCCAACCTTGAACACCCTAAAAACTCATAGTTGTAGTGCCATATGGGAGGGAAAAAAACAGAACAAGCCCCTCCCTGAAGGACCCACCCAAGTCCAGGGTTGGATTTGCTTACATGGTATCCGGGTCCAGTTTGGGTTCAATATTGGACAAGAACGATCATCTGGGAGGGTTCTGGTTTTGTTGACAAAAATCGGACCCACCTCGAGTATGTTACAAGCTGTAAAACCTTAACTTGCTATCTTTTGAAACCTAACCCAGAAGACTGGAAGCAGAATGCAGCAGCAATGACAGTGGGAAGCAGGTGTCCATTCCTCCTCCCTCACTCTGGCCGGTGACCAATGACCACTCTGTCCTCCAGCCTCCTCCCTCACCAGAGTCCTCTAGGAAAATCCTGCACCTGCCTTTTCCACCACTTCAGTTTTATCCTTCACTTCTTCTCAATCTTCATTTTTTTTAACCTCTTTTGCTACACCATGCTTCTCAATCTTCCTCAATACATGGCATGCTAAAAACTCGTTCTTCTTTAACCAGATATGAAGATAATTTGGATGATAAAAATTAGTTTTTCTTTAACCAGAGACAAGTCTTTGGGAGTGGCTTCCCTATGTATGTTGTTGCTCGCATCAGATTCACATTCACTGAATAGTTTGGTTTTTATGGAAAGAAAAACATTTTTATCTATATATATGGGTTCCCTCCAGTTTGTCATCTAGCTGACAGCAAATAAAAAATGTCTGAAACTACAAGCCAGCCTAATACTTGATTTTTACTGGTGATCAGGACCCAACCCGACCAGATAGTCCCTAACCGGGTTGGGTTGGGTTGGGTCGGGTCTGTTCTGGGTTTTTATTTTTTACCATGGGTCGGTCAGGTTCCAAATTCTCTACCCATGGCCAGTTTTGACTGAGTTTGGATTTGGTGCTTTTAAAATGATTTCTGAGTTGGGTTCGACAAAACCCAATCCAAGCCAGACCGGGTGGCATCATACTTGCGGTATTACAGCTGAGCATTGAGTTTACAATAAATATCTGTTATGTATATTCAGGATTATGTACTTTTGGGCATAGTAACAAAGTCGGCATTTTGTTTTGTTTTGGTGGAGGGTCATTTCAGGTTCAATCTGTTTCGTTGCAAAAAAATTTGGAAAAGTTTGGAAGTATAAAAAAGGAAAAAGAAAGAGAGGAACAAAAGAAGAACTAGAAGAAGACACAAAAAAATAATTTGCCTGAAATGTAAAAGTCTAAAAATAATTTTCCCAAATTATAAAACAATCTTAAAATATCTTGCCTAAATTGTAAAAAAATTTAAAATTAACCTGCCTAAAATGCAAAACATTTTAAATTGATCGGCCTAAAATTCCGAAAAAATAACCTGCTTAAAATGCGATTTTCCAAGAAATTTTGATTTCAAATTTTTTTTGAAATTTTGAAATAAATTTGGTCCAAGCCATTTCCCCGAAAATAGTGAAATTTCGCGAAATTTGTTACTATGCTTTTGGGGAGGTTAGAAGGTCAGTGTTATCTGCAAACTAAGTAAATTTGCCTTTTGTTTTATTTAGAAGGTTTAAAGATATGATGTTGATTGCGTTATTATAAATGATTAGTGAATGAAAAGTCTAATATAAATTAGTACAGATAAGTAGAAATTATTTCAGAAATTCTAAGTTTGATCATTCTCAATTGTTCATAACTAAAATAGGCTGCATTCTTCCTAATTGCTTCTTGTTAAGTTTAGGTGATGCTGGATTCCATTACCCTGGTATATTGCATAAAACAACCAAAACTACTGCAGCCGATTTACATAAAAGTAATCCTATTTAACTACTTAAGTGACACAGACCAGTGGGATACAATCTACACTAAGCATTGCAGGATAACACACATATTAGCCACCGTTCAGTGTGCTGTTAGCACCAAATGAACAAGCACCACTAAGAACACACAATGGCCAAACGGAACATGGGCATTGCTTTCCCCAGGACTGAACGGAACATGGGCTCCAATACCATGTTTGTAAACACTTCTTCTAAAAGCTAAAACTCTTGGGGCAGGAATAACTATTTATATAAACAAACTAATACTCTTTTGCACGTGCCAGGACCACTGAGCATTGCAGGAGAAAACACACATGGAAGGCACACATAAAAAAAAAGGAACAAAGTATCCTGAAGGAGTTGAACCCCAAGCCTTCCATCTGATACCCATGTGAGTTAAGCTAAAGCTGTTCAGGGGACAAATTTCTTCATATTAACTACACTACTAGTAATAATTTTTTTAATTAATACAAACAATAAACAATGGTTGTTACGTTCAAAAAATTTAAACAAGAGACTGTGATTTCATTACCTCACCATAACGCCCAAGACCTGGCATCCATGCCTCCACATCAAACTTTCGATATGCAGGTGCACCCAAATCACCAGATGCCATATCCAAGGTTCTATAAGCATGCAAGGCAAGCACAAACCCTTAAACGCACATAACATGGGATGACAAAAAAAAGGACGAAAATAAGAAGGAAAACCACAATTACTTGAAGTGAAGACCAATAGATGAGAAAAGTTCTTCCTCAATTCTAATCAACTCCTCGTGGTAAAAATTACTATCCTCAGGTCGACACAGAATGAACATCTCAACCTTGCTGAACTGATGCACTCTATAAAGACCCCTGGTGTGCAGAGTTCACAGAGTAAATTTATACTTTCCGCTGTTTCGTCAAGCAAACTTTTTTTAGGAGTAAGAGTGAGATAATTTGCAGGAAACGAATAACATGTAGCACAAATAATAAATAGTTAAACTGCATTAATGAAATGAAATAAAGGCAAACTGATAGTTCTGAATATTCTTTTACCTTGTTGCCATGCCTGCTGCACCAGCCTCAGTGCGGAAGCAATGTGAAATAGCCACATACTTCAATGGCAATGCTGCATTAGGGAGAATAGACTCCATATGGATGCCTCCAACGGGTATTTCTGCAGTTCCAATGAGGCACTGGTCACTTCCCTCAATAGAATAAACCTATCAATTGGAAAATTTCGTACTGCATTAAACTATCGTAATTGAAGATTGGCTCGAAACGGCAGACAGTCTGTATTCATCTTGTTGATAATAATTTTGTCTTTGAATATACGCCAAATTCTGAAAAGTGGCAAATGCATTTTTCAATTGTTTGATAAATTAAGAAGCCCATACATAGTGCTTTAACAGAGGAAAGAGTAGCCAACCATTCTGATGGTCTGAGAGTAAAAACTTTGCTATTTTACGTATGCAATAGAGTTATAGATAATTTAATTATCGCCTCTCCCTTGTTCCTTACTCGATTTTCATCTCTTTATTCCATCCTTGTCACCTATGTTTCATCCAAATGCTAACAGCATCCTACATTTTGAGCAAAAATGGAAAAAATATATTGTGCTGGGCTACAACCACAAGGACTCCAATTTAGTCTTAACTCTTTAGCCTTTTCATTTTTAATGATATTGGGCTAAGCCCTAGCTTATTGATAAAAAAACTTGGATCTCTCAAGTCCCAGTGATCGATCCATCACATTCCGTCCTATATATCAATGTTGTGAACGTCCTAGGGGATGCCATTGGGGCCACGTGTTAGGGTAGTTAGGTAATTATGCAATAAGGGCATTTAGATAATTAGATTAATTAGTTATTTCTTTAATTATATTAACGAGCCTTAGGCACTTGTAAGTGAGCCCATTAGGATTATCTATTTAAGTGTAAGGGTTGTACCCTGATTTGATTATGAATGAAGTAAATTATTGTCTTGTCTTCTTCCCTTTCTTCTGTGTCTCTCCCCTTTCTGTCCGATAGACATGTCATCCACTCTTCCCTTTCCTGGCCTCCCTGCGCCACTCCCATTCCCTATGCCGGCTACCAAGCTGTTATGGACAACCATCCACAACATTGGTATCAAAGCCGTCAATCCTTGGCCACCACACGTGCCAGAGCCACAGGATCCACAGGCAGAGATTACTGCTTTGCCCATGAAGGTTGCAGAGGGGCTCGAGGATTTGAAGAGGATGGTAATGTCCCTGGTAGCATCCCAAACAGCCAAGGTGCCGCCCCAGGCTGCCCCACCTCCTCCACCGCCATCTGATCCACCCCCTCCGGCCCCGGTTCAGGAAGGAGTCCCTAATTCATTCCCCTACATCCATGGTTGTTCTGGTGATAGCAAGGGACAACAAATTGCAAAAGCGGCCCGTCTTCCACAGCCTTGGATTGGTACTGCTGCAAGGGGGGCAGAGGGACTGAGGGGGAGGAAGAATCTCCTATCAATAGCCTTGGCGTCTTTCCATCATAACCACCAACCTCTGCCTTCTGACAGAACACCTGTCGTCAGAAGCTCGGAGGCCCTCTTCCTCGCCACCTCTAGACGACTGGGCCCAGTGCTCATCAACATCCCGAAGGACGCACAGCGGCAGCTTGTCGTGCCCAACTGGGACCCGCCCATGAAGCTCCAATGCTACCGCCTTTCCAAGCCCACAGAATCATCCTGGCTGGAGCCATTCCCCTGCCTCTTGCTCCAATAGTTCCAACACTTCGTCAAGCTCACCAGTGTCCCAGTGACAAGCATGCTGATGGGGCCTGGAGCATTTCCAATGGGAGACCCTCTCTTGTTCCAGATGGTCAGAATACATGGACTTGTCTATGCCAACTACGCCATCAACAAGGCAAATCTGCGCCTCGCTTTTGGGGTCCAAGCGGACGGGCGGGGGGGAAGGGGGGGGGGGCAAGCTCGAGGCTTTTGCTAGTTTGGCGAATATTGTCCACAACATTGAAATCGATTCTGCTGAGACTGGGAAGAACAAACAACCCCTCGCACAGTATGCTGGCCGAACGTTGGCGATAAGCTTCAATCTCCACCGGAATCACTTCCTCACAGAAGGTTCTGGGCGACCAGATTTCTTCCATGGTCACAGAAGTTTCTGGGCGACCAGATTTCTTCCATGGTCCAGCACTAGCCGTCGCGATCACGGGCCCCTGTTCAGCGAGGATTGCATTCCGGATTGGCACCACTGCAGTTACCCAAGATCATCAGGATTTCCTTCTCCGTTTGGTTAACTCATGCGCTGGTGATTTTGCTCTATCCTTTGCATATGCCAAGATTGTTGCTGCTGCCAGAGTCAGTCGACCCTTTCCACACCCATCTGCGATCAGTCCGGGATTTTCCTTCCTACGGATAGGAGATTGGACGAGATCCTCATCCGGAAAGATTACATTTGTAATCTTACTATCAGTGCCAAAAAAAATTTCCCTATATCCCTTTCCTAGCCATTCCGGGTTTATCTCTTCATTCCGGAGCAACTGATTCAGTTAATTTCTATTATGGGACCCCCTGCCACATTGACACTATGAGCAGTCCAAATTGCAACACGAAGGTGACTTTGGTGTTTAAGAGCGCCATGCAGGTTATTCTCAAGTTTACAGCTACATGGCCAGTACTTATTAATAATGTGGTGGAATGTGATGCTGCTAATTGGTCATGGGTTCTTTGGACGTTTGTTGAACTTTGCAATACAAGATTATGCTTCCCTGACCTAAAACAAATTGTGGTGCACGTGATGATGTGGGCTTGCTGCACATTGCTTGTAACTTTGGGTTCACTCATGTCTGTGAATGGGCCCTGCACATCTGCCCCTGTTTCAACGTCAGCATATTCTATCCCTGTGAGTTTATTGACCACCTATTGCCTTATTATGTTTCCCACCTTCGACTATATGCTGTGCTGCCTCGACATCCAGCCGCATGCACTCAGCCACATTCACAATTCCAAACCAGCTCTTCACAGCGGAGCTATGGTGGGCCCAATGTTTGGAGTTTCAGGTTACCTTGGAGACGAGGTGATGCGGAAGCGGGGGTAGAATGTTGTGAACGTCCTAGGGGCTGCCACTGGGGCCACGTGTTAGGGTAGTTAGGTAATTGTGCAATAAGGGCATTTCGGTAATTAAGTTAATTAGTTATTTCTTTAATTATGTTAACAGGCCTTAGGCACCTGTTAGTGAGCCCATTAGGATTACCTATTTAAGTGTAAGGGTTGTGTCCTGATTTGATTATGAATGAAGTGAATTATTGTCTTGTCTTCTCCCCTTTCTTCTGTGTCTCTCCCCTTTCTGTCCTAAGGCCATGCCATCCACTCTTCCCTTTCCCGGCCTCCTTGTGCCGCTCCCGTTCCCTACGCCGGCTGCCACGCCGTTGTGGACAACCGTCCAGAACAATCAAATATCATAAAAATGTGCATCAATAGCACACCTGGCAAAATGCAATTGAAACTAATGCAGCTCGACATAGCAATTGACACTCTAACAAGTTAGGTCTTACTACAAGGTTAGCCTTGCCTGCTTACATTCTTTCAGAGTCCAACCCATGGCCATATTCCTAAAACTCAAGCCGACAAACAGAGCCACACGTTTTCTGATTTCCCCCCTACTTGGCCTCGGTTTTGCAGGAATTTGAAAATATGTTCCAAACGCCAATGGCTTCGCCAAAACTCCATGGATCATAGAATCTACATCATTTAGAATTCACCGCACCAAATGTGCAACCCTACCATTATCTACACAAATAAAGGTGGAGTTCGAGTGATTACTGCATGAAATGCTCGAATAACACATCACTCACATAAGCTCCAATCTATTCTTACTGCCGACTCACCTAGTTTGAAAAAAAAAAAGAGACGAAACAGGACAATTTTGTGTGGACTATCACCTCCTCAACAGATGTCAACGTAGCTCACAAACTTTCAGAATGCATCAATAAGACCGTAAACTTCCACACCTCAATTTGAAGAGGAGCCCAAGTAAGAAACAAGACGAGCATAATGAAATCTCTTACTTAGCACTTATATTGCCTCATCTTTGAGTTAAAAAGTTCATTTCCCGAAGGAGGCATCCTATATGACAATAGGTTCTCATAAGATCTCTTTCTTGCTCCCTATCTACCCACTTCTTTTCAGCTTCCTTCATCCAATGTTAAGTAGGTATTCTACTATAGTGATGGACCAAATTTTTTTCAGGCCCATGGAAGCTCTATTATGTTGGGTCCAAAATTATTCTTTATTGTACATTCTATATATGTTTTATTCTTCTAAAGCAATCCAGCCTCAAATCTATTTCAGATATCCTTAAAGATCTGTCACTTCTACAATTGATGCATCCACTATCACCATGATGCAGACATCATAAAGAGCCCCAATAATTTGAAATACCTTTATTAGCTATCTTGCTATGATTAGGTAATTTACTTTTATTTGAAATTTATTTATTAAAGAGTTGATTAGAATAGAATTTATATTAGCTAGGAAAGATACAACCTTCAACTAGTTTTCTTCTTTCTATTCCGGTTATACTTCAACCATTGTAATTAATATTTCCCCTTTAAGACCTGACAGAAGCCTATTTAAAGGTCAAACTTTCATAAATGAGAATAGTTGACATTTGGATTAAATTTGCGAGCTCTTTCTGAAGATTCAGATGAACCCTTCAGGTGAGGACCCTGGAAGCCCCTCTCCATCTGCTGCAGACTTTGGTCAGAAACCCTTGGTGCAGACTCCAAGGGTCTTCTTGACCTCTTTTCTCCCTTTCCTCCAATCCCGCTGCTCAACCCCTCATCATCACCATCACCGTCACCATCACCATCACCATCACCTGCACTGCTGTTTCCCTCCCAGAACTACCTATTATTTGTCGCCCTTCTTCACCCCCTGTGACAGTCGTATCTGTTGCTCTGTCACACTTGCTGCCTGTTGAACTACAGAGGTTGCTGCCTTAATCCAGGCGGTAACTGTTGTGCTCACCTTTGCCGCTGAGGACAGCTGCCTGACAATCATGAACATCCTTTTGCAGTTGCTGTGCATTTCTCTGCAGCCTTCATTGGAGATAGCTGTCGTCTTTTCTGCTTGATCTTCAGGCAAAAGTTCCAACCATGCATCTTCCTCTTACAAAATTTATATCCAAGTTCATGTCACTGTTGCCGAAATTACCGGGGCTCAGCCTTTTGTCACATAATTCCCAAACTTCAGGTTTAAGCCTTTTTCAGACCAAAATGCCCCCATGGTCGCCTATTTCACAGTGTCCCCTTTTCCATCTGTTAGACCACTGTTTCATGGCGTTCATTTTCCATTTCCCACTCTTGCTCACCTTCCCGCCTTTCATTTCAGCAACTCCCACCATATTATGCATCTTCCCTCCTCAAAAACATCCGCATCAGAAAATCTCACCTCCCTCATTATTATACATTTTCCCTCTGTCCTTGCACTCACCCGCTGGTGTACCCACTAAATACTCCCCCTCAAAGGTGTTGTTAATGGCTTCGTGACTGAATTGTGCATGGCTAAAATATGAACCCATGTCCATGAGTATTTAAACTACCAACTGCGTGTGCAACTGGATCTCCATTGACATGGCATCGTGACTAAATTGCACTCGGCTAAAACATTGCCTGACCTCCATCCCAATGTCCATGCAAGCCCTTCCGTGCTTCAGTCAAAGCATCCTCTACAGAATTTAGTGCTTGCATCAACCTCTTGGTTCCACTCCCCTTTGTATTGGCTCCAAACACAATGGCTGACCTTTCTACACCCCTCCAAGTTTGATTGAGGTGAGTCCCTCCATCTGCTCTTCTGCACCTTGGCCTCATGGAGTCAACTTGATTGAGGGGGGTGATTAGTGGGTACACTGGTGGGTGAACGCAAGGACAAAGAGAAGATGTATAACAATGAAAAAGGCAAGATTTTTGATACAGAAATGGTTGTCTTTGGGGAGGGAAATTGTATAATATAGAGGGAGTTGCTGAAAAGAAAAGCAGGAAGGTGAGCAAGAGTGGGAAATGGAAAATGAACACCGTGAAACAGGGTCCTAATACATGGAAAAGGGGATGCCATGAAACAGGCTACCATGAGGACATTTTGGGATGAAAAAGGCCCAAACCTAAAGTTAGGGAATTATGGGACAAGAGGCTGAGTGCTGGTAGTTTTGGCAACATTGACCTGAACTTGGGTAAAAACTTCCAGTAAAAACTTCCATAGAAGGCCTATCACCTAACCTAACTACTAATCAGCCCATTGCACCAAGCCTATCCCCCATAAAGCCCGTCTAGTATTTCTGTTGCTTTGAACATCGTTGTGATGTTTGGAACCGGAGTTTTCATTTTCTTCCAGTTTGCTTCTATCTAGCCTATGGAAGTTTTCTAGCTTCCATGATCCATCACCCTAAATGCTTGATTAGCTACATAGATATTTTTTGTTAACTCTTTATTATATTTGTCCAATAAGCTTAACATTTACATTGTTATTTGCTTTGTTGAAAAGAACTTGCCAATCTTATTTCCATATATTTCATTCACCAAGTATTGTCCAGCATCACACCAGAACAGAACTAGCATCACCACATGGCACTCCAGCTTATCCTAAATTCCACTCAATATGCTATCCATATTCATCTTTGCCACCCAGCCCCTTCTTCTAGCCCATATGTGTTTAGTTTATTTTCAGACCCTAAAAAGCTAACTCGAGGTCTGCCACAGAAAATATCAAAATCTAGTTCTTCAAGCCCCCAAATTTGCAAAATCTAGTCCTTCCCAATCATCTCACTTGAAATGATGTCATCATCAAAAGTCAAGAGTGATAATATAAAAATTAAAAAATAATAGCCCCCTATATCTGAGGCATACAAACCTGGGTATTTTGTCCACGAGGTTGAAAGCCACATTTTTCGACCACAGAGGAACGTACAATTTCAGGAGTAGTTAAAGGAGTGAAACCTTTCTTCATAACTTCAGAAAGTGCCCAAAGGATGAGACCCATTTCCAACAAAACTGCTTCATTTTTCAGGTAGTAAAATTTTGAACCACTGACCTGCATTAACAAGCATATTACTGAACTTGATAAGAGTGGTTACTAAAAAAAGGCTGGAATCAGAAGTCATCCATGAAAAGGATGTCAAATGTTAGCATCTAGATGGTTGGGTAAAAGTACTGTTCATATAGGCAATGAGACTAGCTGTTGAACCCTCTATGATGAAAAATAGAACAAGATCAACCATCTGTATCAATAACTAGACTCAATACATCTGAAAAGGGCACATGCATCCATGCAGTCAATATAAGTGTTGAGTATGTCTGTTCGATCAATGTAAGCATTGAGTGTTCTCCAATTTCTATAAACTGAAAAAACTAAACAAAATTTAAAATCTAAATTTACCACAAATCTAGAATTGATAATCTTCAAACTGAACCTTGACATCTAAGTACCTAATCATAAACAAGTAGTGCCTTTTCCCAACAATTTGGGGTCAGCGACAAATTGATAGCATGTTTTGTGCCATCTCTTTTGTAAGTGATAGCATCGTCATATCCTTATTAATTCCATCCAAGTTCTCTTAGGTCACCCTCTCCTACTTTTGACATCATTTACATAAAAGCCCTTCCAACCTTCTTACCGGGGCATTCGGTAACTCTTTAATTAACCAGTTGAAATTGTCACGCAGAGTGTAACTCTTTAATTAATTTAAATAAATAATCCAGGCATCAAGATGAATAATTTACCAATTAAAAACATTAATAAAAACAAGCCCTCAAAACCCTAGGCAAGCATTCATATAGAGCAATGTCCATTTTGAATGCATTTAAGCAGGGTGGAACCCAGACTTCTTTTCCCTTGGGAGAGCTAAAGCTAGTTATGGAGACTATTTATGCATATATATTTGTGACAAAAAAGATGAGATATCAAAAAGTTCATAAAGCAAGAGTTAAGGAGGGAGAAAACCACAGAATTTGGTACAACCCATTATTACTACAACACAGGGCCACAGGTGCTGATGGAATAAACGCTCAAGGGACCTTGTGATGCCGCCTAACCCCTAACTGCAGTACCAAAGTGTTCAGATTTTGGATCAAAAAATTACCTCAGCAGCTGCATCGAAATCAAACAAGTCAAGCTCTTTCCCCAGCTGAAAATGATCCTTAACAAGGAAGTTGAATTCTTGAGGACTACCAACCTGAGTAGCATAAACTGAGAACTAACTTTTTGACCAAACATATCAGAATATATAAAAGAAGAAAAATAGCATGACTTAAATCACCTCCTTCCTCACAACTGAACAGTCCTCGCCTCCGATCGGAACATCTGGGTGAGTCATATTAGGAATACACTGAGCCTCTAATTGAAGTTTGTCAGTCCGCTGGTCAAGATCATTTTCCAATTCTGCGAGCCTTTCCTTTAAACTTTTTCCTGTAGACATTCTACAATCAATATCACACTTAAAAACTAAGGAAACAAGTCGATTGTGCAATAATACCTTGTTCTATAAAGGCTTGACGCTCAGACAACTCTAGCTTTCCTTTCATCTTACTTGCCACTGCATTTCTTTCGCCACGTATTTGCTCAACTTCCTGCAATTTTGTATTTGTTAGTTGTTAAAATCAGACATAAACATGGCATCCTCCAAAAGCTTATTCCACATCCAACTTAGGGATTTGTTCTCTATGATGTTTGTATCATAATAATCAAGTAGCGTTTTTCCCAACAATTTAGGGTCGGCGACGTGAATCTTAATTCCTCCGTTCTAGCCTGTTTTGCGCTAACTCTTTCGTAAGAGATAGCAAAGTGATATCCTTCCTTATTAACTCCATCTAAGTCCTCTTAGGTCTCCCCCTCCCTTTTTTGGCATCATTTACATACAACTCTTCCAACCTTCTTATCGATGCATCCAGTGGTCTTCATTATACATGCCCCTGCCAATGCAACCTACATTCCCTAAGCTTCTCCCCTAAAGGTGTTAACCCTAAGTTCTCCCATATATACTCATTTCTAATCTTATAGTTCTTAGTTATTCCACACATCCACCTATACATCTTCATTTCAGCTGCATTCGATTTATCTATTTAACTTTTGTTTGGTGCCCAATATTCTACTCCATAGATTATTGCAGGCCTAATAGTTGTCCTATAGAACTTATTTTTAAGCCAATTTGGGACATGCTTATCATACAATATTCTTGACACCGCCCTCTATTTTACCCACCCCGTATTAATCCTATATACCACATCACTATGGATATCTCCCTCTCTATAGATAAAAGAGTCCACATATCAGAATTGCTCACATCTTGGCACTTCTTGCTGATCTATTTCAACTAAAGTCGTATATATAGTTCTACTTTCCTTAAAGTTAAATTCCATATACTCTGTCTTAGTCCTATTTATTTTAAAACCTTTTGATTCTAGAGCTTCCCTCCTCAGTTTTAGTTCAGCATGATATTAAAATTAATTTTGTGCGATTAACCTACAGAAAAATAACTAATAGTGTCAATAGCAAGCACCTTGATTTTTTTACCAGCCTTTTTTTCAGATTATTGTTAATCTATTATTAAAATAAATTCTAATTTGTCATGAAGGTAACAAATAATAAAGTTGTTCAGACCATACCAATCATTTATAAATTTACACAGCTCAAATCCAGCTTAAATGGAACTAACTCAAAACTTTCATGCACCCTTATTCCATCAATTTCTTTTTCACAGGGACAATATTCAAACATTATTAATTTATATGTGCACAAAGACGACTCAGAAATTCAAATTTCTTCAGCTTTAAACTATGGGTCATTTAGGTATACTGTTTTTCATCCAGATGATTACCATATGATCAGTTATTCAAGGTGTCAAGGGATATCTGGCATCCACAAATTTCTTGATTCTGTACCGATTGGTTTTCTGCTACTCGGTAACCCACACCTTTCAAAAAACTCACAATTTTAAGTTTGTGAATTATCAATGACACATCTACCCCACATTCCTTTTTATTATCATGCAAAGCCACCATACTACCAGAAAATAGCCATCATACATTTTATAAAATACATATACAGAAAAGTAATTCCCACAACAAAATTGGTGCCTAGCATGCACACAATATTAATATTTGCCAACTAATCAACCAAATTATCATGATTGCTCTACGGTGATTTGCCAAAAATTAGCTATAAACTCGTTGAGCAATCATCTGCCTACATTTTAGGCAAATCAGTTAATGAACATACAAATAAGTACTCATTAACATTAAAGCAGGACAAAAAAGTTGACAATTGAACAAATGATGCAAGCATTCAAACCATACAGCTTAAGTTACAACATGCATAATGAATAAAAGTTAGTTGTTATGAAAATCAACAGAGGCAGAGGCAGAACTTGAAGATACTTGTAGTTTACCAACCTTGCACAACCACTTCAATCCTCCTGATAGAGCTTAAAACCAACTAGAATACATTCTATATTGCTCTAGCCATGGCACCTGCTGAATACCCCAAACAAATTGCTATTTCCAATGCCTAAAATCTTCTATGACCCGCAAACAAAACTATCCAGCCACTCATGCAGCCATCTCTGATGTAGAGCATATCGATGTGGAGAAGAAACTAGCCAGTTTAGCTCTCAGTGAGATCGTCCAAAAAGAAGAAGAAAAAAAGTATGGACAGAAACATGTATAATTGGCAGATCTTGCAGATACTTGCAGTTTACCAACCTTGGACTCCCCACTTCAAATCCACCTGATAGAGCTTAAAATCAACTAGAATACATTGTATATTGCTCTAGCCATAGCGCCTGCTGAACATCTCAAACAAATTGCTACTTCCGACACCTAAAATCTTCTATGACACGCAAACAAAAATACCCAGCCACTAACGCAGCTGTCTCTGATGCAGAGCGTATCAATGTGGAGAAGAAACTAGCCAGTTTAGCTCTCAGTAAGAACATCCAAAAAGAAAAAAAGTAAGAACAGAAAGATGCATGATTGACAAGGAAGATGGTTGATTAGGGTTTGATTTATACAGTGTTTCTATTTTGAAAGATTTGAATTACTTTCATTAGACAGTCATTATGATTCTCTTTTACAGTAAGCAGTTGCATGTATAGAGGCTATCCCTCAACTATATGACTAAGGGCCTTTATCATGAGGCAGTAGATGAATAGTAGTTTTCTTTTCCTATTACTAAATTCTTCTCATCCTTTTCTGGGTTGGGTTTCACCCATTACAAAACCTATCATCAAGCATTGTGTTTGTTTCCAGTTACCCCTCAAAGGAAATCCTTGACATTGCACTTGTAAGTTCTAGAGCAAGCCTCATCATTTGGTGTCAGAGCTTCAAGTTGCCACCAAAGAAGGGAAATTGGCCCAAACTAAGTGAGGAAGCAAGTATATTACCAAGTAGGAGATTAAGAACCACACTTTAGTCCAATTGGAGAACTAGTCAAAGCCCAACAGACCAAATTAATCACTGATTCACAACCATCAAAGAAGCCTTCGATTGTCCAGAGGTTCCTAGAGGTAACTGTGTCCATTTAGTTGCATCACGATTCAAAGGAAGAACAACAGCATCATGCTGGTCACTGAATATCCGTGCGGAGAACAGCTTTGTGAATCATCCATCACTACCTGAGAAGTTGTGAGAATGATGACATAAGATGAATCTTAACCCTTCAACTATGATCGGTTATTATATTAATGCCTACAAAATTGTACACAGGGCTCCAATGCAATCAACCAGAATTCATAAGACTTTTATAGCCTTCTAGCCCAAAAGAAGTTGCATGAAACTCTTAGATGGTTGGTTATGTGGTACACCAATGGTCTTCGCCACTCCATTCAAGATGAGTTATGCATGCATTATTCAACACCTTAGAAGAAGTGCTATCGAAGGGAGTAACAAAAGAGAAGCTTATCTGAATCTACGAAAGAGCCCACACTCAGGCAAATAGCTATAAACCACCTCCGTTACTTACTCCTGACACGTTGGCAAACTTAGCCCCGACTGGCACTTAAGTTTTCAGGGCTTCAGCCAACCCTGCTGTAACAACAGAATTTGGGTTCACATGGGTATAGTGTGGTAGCACTAATACAGGATAGTAATGGTGGATTAAATTGGTTGCATGAAAGTGTTATGGACCTGCCACATGATGCTAATTTAGGAGTTTGCTTATTCAGTTCTAGTTTGAATAAGACTTATGCTTCCTACTTTAGTTAGAATTCACTTAAGTCAGATTTAATCTTAGCCATTGATTTGTTAGTTCTAGTTAGATTAGAATTCAGAAATTGTAAGGAGGAAAAGCCTTAAGCCTCGCTTTATATATTGGGCTTCTACGCCATTGTTACAGTAGTATGTGAATAATGAACAGTTACGAATTTACAAAGCAGTGCTCAAAATCTTCTTTTATCTCTTCTTTCTCCTCTTCATCTGATTATTCTTCCCTTTCTCTCTATCTTCTCCCTTTCTTCCTACTTCTCTACAATATTTACTTGTGACACTTAGGAGCTACAACCAAAAGGGGAGAAGGAAGGAAGATGGGGTAATCAAAGATCTAGGTGACGAGGAGAGAGGAGGTAATTAGAGAATTTAACTATACTCTAGATAATTCTCTTGCTTAATATAATCAGGGCACATGACCCTTACAATTAACTTGAGAGGTTACATGGGCTTCCTAACAGATCCATAAGCCCAATAACATTAATTGAAGAGAAATGGAAAATAACTCCTAACTACTGACATAATTACAACTAAATAACTAATTACAAACATAAACATATAACTAAGGGAAAGAACCAGTCACTCAGGCCAAGCAGACCCCATAGAAGGTGGTCGGACCCCCTACGACGGGAGACAATAAGATCCCTAAGGGCCTGGTGTTAATTGTTTCCAATATAGCTAGCGTCACAGGGACATACTCTTGGCTAATAATCGGCCCCGTGATGCCTAGCAGCACCGCGCAACTAGCAGCCTACTTGCCCAGCTATCACTCAATTATTGTAATATGACTTGTTGGAAAAAGAGATTATGCCCCAAAACCCTTATTCCAACAACCTAATGCTTGACTTACAATCTACTTTGCCCCCAAACCCAAGGAACAACCCTGCACTCGGACAAGACTGCACCCTTGCGAACTAGGCCTTGCCCAACTCGCCTAACAGCTCTCAGCCCTTTCTAGAGCTGATTACAACTCTATTGAGTGCCCTCTCATTCAGCCATCCACCCCTTATATAGAGGGGAGGGTCCAGCAAAGCCTAGTACTACTAGAACTGTGCTGCCCCTTTAAGAATTTGTCATACAAAAGTTCCATCCAGAGTATAAGCAAGGAACCTGCTCACAGCCCACCCAAGACCTCTCTCCGAAGTCCCTGCCTTGCTAGGATTCAGCAGGTGCCCTCCTTCTAAAGTCCCACTTTCATCCAGCAACTTTTGGCCTCCTACTCTAACTCAAAGTCTACAGCCCGCATGCCACTTACTTCAGCAGAGTCTACCCCGAGTCTGCCTCTCGCATGGATTCCGAGTTCCGCTAGGATTTTGCCTTTTTGAGCTTCATGTTCGCCTACAACTATAGCCACCGGGTTTCCCACTTGCACTGGGCTTTCGTGAGCACTCCTATTACTGCTAGGATCCTTTCCAATGATCAGCCAACCAAGCCTTTATCAACGCATACTCAGCCATCTGTCTCACACAAGCACGCTACCTGCACGTCCAGGTGTGGCAGCACTCATGTGCCCCACGAACCCGGCCATCCACATCGGATTCCTACTCAGCATAAGAGTCCCCAACGTCCGTCATCAAGTCCTACGCATAGGACTGCTACAAATCTGTCCACCCAATGCACCAACGCTGCTTCTGATGCGCACACTCGCCCTGGAATGTACTTGCCTTGGTTGTCTGCACACCAAAGCTAAGGGGTTGCTAGACCCTTAGCCTATCAAGAACTGAGGTTCTAACAGCTAAGCACATCATATCTCCTCAACATGTACCTAAACATGCTCTCAACTACTTAGCCATGATGGAGCAAAAAAAGAAACAATGTCCAGTTTAGTTCTTGGTGGGATCATCTCAAAACTAAAAGAAGCCAAAACAAAATGATGTGCGACTGGCAAGGCAGATGCTTAATTGACTAATGGTTGATTAGGAATTTGATTTACTGACATTAAGCAGCTTTGATATTTTTACAAAATTTGAAATTGACTTTCATTAGGCAGATTTGATTTATTAAAATTTTCTTTTGTAATAAAAAGTTGCCAATTAGAGAATCTTTCTGTCAACTATAAGAGTATAGGCCTATGACCATCACCAGGAAGCAGTAGAACAAAAGTTCTATATAACTCTTACTACCTTTTGTCTGTGCTATTCTCATATTATCCTGTGTTCTTCTCATACCTAGTGTAATTGGGGTACCCACCCATTGCACAACCCGTCTTGACTTGGAACCCTCGACATCGCAATCAAGCCTCATCACTCTCCTCATCCCATCCACCAACCCCTTATCCAACATGACCTCCAACACCCCATTCAAATATTCACCTCCTCTCTTAACTACACACCCCAATATACCTTAACCATTATGTATGTACACATCAATGAGGAAATATGCATAAAACAGATTGCCTAATATATACTCCCTCCATCTAATATTAATAGCTACATTTGGATAAATAGTAGTTTTTATCCCACATCTAAAAGAAGAAAAAATAAACTTATAATACTCTTTTTTAGGTACCCAATCACATAAATTGAACAAACTGGAGCTATTAATGTGGAACAAACTTTTTTGCCAATTGGAGCTATTAATCTAGGAAGGAGGGAGTATATTTTACATACAACAGACAGGAAAAAGAAGCACCCGGACCTTCTGAAGATTCAACATTTCCTCATAAAGCCCTAGCACCATCTCCAAATCCACATTCGAGTTCCGGTTCTTGATGTTCGCCGCGACGGCATCCTTGTTATCTCGAATCCATTTGAAGTCAATTGCCGCCTTCCACTGCGGCGTCGAAACTACCTCAAGGTAAGACAAAAACACAACAATGTGCATGCCGAATAAGAAAGATAATCCAAGAAAAGGAGCCAAACCCATATAAGTTTCCACCAAATGAAATCAAATTGCAAAAAAAAAAATCCAAAACAAAGAAAAGGAAGAGAGGGAGCTACCCTTTTCGTCAGTGGTGGAGGACAGTGAGCAGGCGGCTTGAAGGGAAGAGCGGACGGCCCTCCGCGGAGGAAGATTGCGGAGGAGCGAATGCGAGGGGAATTGGATGAGGGTTCTGAGGGGGGAGGAAGAGAAGGCGATGGCCGGCCGGAGGGTTTTGAAGGCCGTTCCGCCTGAGAATCCCATTCGCCTCGCCCAACAAGGAGGAGGAGGGTCGGGTCGGTCGCAAGGGAGTCGCCACTATCCCCTTCCTTTATCTTCTTCAGGCTTTGAACTGTGGCCGTCTGGCGCCTGCTTGCTGATGCTGTCGCTCTGCCGTTGAGACGGGTGAGAAAGCAAATTACACTACCGCCCCTCCACCTTTCAGATAATTTTATTTTGCTCCCCAAGTTCACGTCCGATGAAACCGGCCGGTGTTTTAAAAAACCAAAAATTGGGTCATCAAACCTAAACCCATTTTCATTGAAAGAATAGCAACTTACACCCAACTCAACTTTAAGTATGTTCAGCCTAAACCCCGACCCGACCCACATGCTTTATAATATAATTTTTTATTTTTAAAATAATTATTTGATTTTATCCCTTACCCATTGAAAAAAATTTAAGAGTTTTTATTTAAATAAAAAGAATAAAAAATTAAATAGTTATAATCGTAGCTGGGTTAGGCAAAGTTGGATCACTTGAAACTTAAACCAGACTCAAATAGTTATCCTGAGTTCAAGTTGGAAAATTAAATTTGACCCATTAGGGTCAGGTTGGATATCGAGTCATGTTTTCCCATTTACTCGACCTGAGTACTCTTGGGTTCATTGCAAACATCTTTCGAAGTCGTAATTTGCACTCTTGAGCTCTATCACCTCCTAGGCTTTAACTTCATAAAATTTTAGGGTTATTATAGATACAATCTCAATTTTTTTTCTATTATACATTAAGACTTCAATTATTTCTTTCACGTGCATTCTAGTACCAGAAATGATTGATCCTTTTCAAGTGATGATCACTCTGTTTCAAGTTCTATTAGAATTTTGTCTAGATTTGATATTTCTATCTGGGAATCCTTGTGTAAAGGTCTTTTACTTTGGTTGGAGCTTTAATTTTGTGGCTTCTTAGTTATTTAGACATTACTTGGCTTATTTTCTCTATTTTTGACTAGTTAGTTGTAATTTAGTTATAGACTAAACTCTTTTATTTACAATTTGTACCATTAGGGCCTTTATAAGTAGGGTCGGGCTAGGCCGAGGGGCAAAAAGCTTGTAGGCCTCCTTAGCCCACCCTCAAGCATTAAAATGATTAATTTTACATTTTTTTAGTATTCGTCATAGGCCAGAAGGGATGCACAAAAGGAAGATGTAGCATATTTTAAAGAATAAATAGATTTTAAGCTTGTAAGTCATCATAATAATTGTAAATGACCCAACCTAAAGGCCAAAGACATATTATCTTGTCTTTTAGGGTTAACTCGTGAGATCCTACCCAAAGATTATAGGGTTTTTTCTTAAAAATTTATAAATAAAAAAATATAGCCCAACCTGAGCCCATTTAGGGCTAGGCAAGGGCCAGACTTTGAAAGCCTATCTAGGGTTAGGGGTCCAGCCAGAGCCGTAAAATCGATGGTGAGCCCAGCTCATGCAAAGCTCCCTCCAATAGAGAGATGCAACTTCATAGTCAAATCAACAGCTCATCAATAGAGCTAAAACTCAAAAAACGATTCTAAACCTTATCTTACTTGTCAACAAGTGCGGATTTCAAATAACTATTGCAAACATTATCAGTCTCTTTTAGACTAGGGTCAGGACTCAAAGGCCTTGTTCACTTTATGAACTAGTCCCAGACCCCTCTGAAGGTATTTTAGTCTTTATTGTGATTAGGTGTTCTCGCCCAGTCCAAAGCTATCTAACCCTATTTATTAATCTTAATCTAGTGATAAATTGCTATCATAACAACAATAGTAATCATTAAAGCAAATGAAAGCATAAATAATAGAAACCCACACAGGTCTAAACAAATCATAATACCAAGGTCTAAACTCAATTATAACACTAAAAATATGTCACACCCGAGGTTTTTTCTTATATTTAATTTAAAATTTTACAAAAAATTTATTTCGAAATACATATGAAAATCAAAAGAACCAACAAAATTCACAACATGTGAAAAAAAATTTCATAAATTAATTCATCATACTACAAAATTAACTAACATTCTCATGTGTGACCCGAAACGAAAACATAAAAAGAAAACCCGCCATGGCCATGGTCTTTAAAAACAAATGCATCTCAGACCTTTCTGAGTACAAGTTCTTCAACAATCTATGTTCTGATTCATACATATATACACAAGTCCAAAAGAATAACATATTTAACTCTCACCTTAATCAATACATGAGATCGTAGCACCAAAATCCATATAGCTTCACATAGGTCCGTTGTACTCAAGGTCGAGTATAAACAGTCCACCACGAAATATAGTCCAGTCGAAAAAGCTATCAATCGACCTGCAAAAGCATCTAGACAAAGGGGCTAAAAAATAGGGTAAGTGAGTATTTTCATACTCAGTAGGAAAATACCTAGTAGGGGAAACAAATCAATGAACTTTGTAAGTTCATATATAGATGCATTCATTCAACCACACATGAAGCAAGAAAATATGAAACATAAATAAAGTATTACACACGTACGATCGTACTCGCTGAACTTACACTTACTCTTGTAGTATACTCTTACACTTACACTCGGAATCAGAGTCTTACTAACTTACTCGTACAACCGTATGCTTTCTCATATAACTTACACAGACTCATACAAACTTACTCTTACCATTTTCCATAAAAGCTTACGCTTACACTTATTTTGATTCTTACATGTACAACTTACTCAGAATTCAAAACATACAACTTACTCTTACTATTGTACACATACTATCGGCAACTGAAGCTCGTTACAATTAATAAGCTCCAACGTTGAAAATGAAAAGAATGTCACTGGGATGTCGCCTTAACCTCCAGGGAGCACCTAGACACCATGAACTTTTTCCGGAGGCAAGGCACACTTATGCTCATGGGGCACAGGATCAAACAGGTAAGAGCAGATCCATGATAGTACTTACCTGAGCACGCAAATGCCCACTCTCTAGGGCCATATAGTGCCAACAAGGGCCATACAATGCCAACTAAGGGCGGAAAACATATGGTGCCACTCTTGGGTAGGAATCTTACAGTGCCACTCTTGGGCAGAACATACAGTGTCATCTGTAAGTAGAAAACATGCAGAGCCCACGAAGGGCAGAAACTTACAACGCTCTCAATAAAGCATCAAACGTCTGGGCTGAAATATAGCACCAAGATCAATCCCGCAAGATAACACCATGGCTAGACCAGGAAGGATGTTCAGTCGATTACTTATCGACTTGCTCAAACATGGAACTTAATCCATTGAAACCTTCAGTCTTAACTCACAATGTTATCAAATTAGGGTTACTTACCATTCAAGTTCATATTAAGTAACTTATGCATGTATAATTTTGTTCAGAACAACTTCCGTCTTACATTCTTCAACTAACCAAGCTAGAACCACGCGTGTTCTGAAGCCTTAGTCTACAAGGGTAACATACTCCAATTTAACTCATCCAATCAAACTCAAAACTCACTCTTACCCTTACAGTTTTACATATCTCTGCATAACCTTACTTGTCAAACTGTATTCCATGTCAACGTACGCTTACCATTATATACTTACAGCCTTACATCTTGCATCGTCTGCCTTAAAACCAAAATGTCTTACTCAAACTCCTCAAATGGAATCCTTTGAACCAAAGTTTTGTCATCAAACCCTTACTAATTCCTTACTCATTATTCTTTCATTACAATTATTATGTACATTATGTATGTACAATTATGTTATTATCTCTTACTAACTCACAGACCCCCAAAACGCTTTGAATCTTAAGTCTTCAAAATTCTTGCATCCCCTAAGTCTCTTGCTTGTAGCTCCATTATACCCTCCAACTCAATCCGAACTGATCCTCCAATCTCATAAAGTCCAACCTTCTCCCGTCATTCATATGTCTTTCCTCACCTGACATATTGTTGTAATTTCCACATCATAATCCTTGAAATACCCCTTTGACAAACTTACAATCAAACGCCCATAATCGTGCCCATCGACCAAAGTCCACTAGCCCACAAACAAAGATCTATCACACTCTCCAATCACATACACATAGTTCATAACAACTTACTATTGTACCCTTAGTCTTCACTAACATATGCACAATTCACATACATAAAACCTGCTCATTTAATCAGCATTTATCATGCAAAACATTAAGTTATAAACTCCTAGCATGCTACTACACAATCAAAGCATGCTATAGTGAAATTACGAGTTCAAGGTCCCCTACCTCATAATCTACATGAGTTTGATGGCGAGCAAATGACGGTGGTGGCGTCGATGGCGGAATAGGCAGCTAAAAGCATCGCACTGAGAGAGTTGTTGTCCCAAGGATTTTTAGAGACACTGGAATTGATCTTGATAAGGTTAGACTAATTTCACTCAAAGCAAAGGTTGGGAGCACTAAGGCGGCCAAACATAAGGTCATGATACTAGAAATGACAAAAGCGACCACAAAATGGGGGGTAACTAATTGGAAGTCGGCCAACAATTTAAAACACTATTTGTCCACAAAAGATTAAAATGGACTACAGACTACATCCAATGGCAACAATTCTGCATTGTTGAAGCCGCACAACATAGCGGAGGGCTTGGTTTCATACTCACAGACATAGGAGAGACAAAGGAGGGCTTTAGCGGCCATATTGCCTAGTGGTGGAGTCGTTCCATAAACACAAGTTGAGGCACTAGGGCCCGGTGTAGGTGGCCAACAAAGGCAACGACATTTCAAAATGCTACCCACAACCAAATCATTCTACGGACAATTGTGCATCAAGCAAGGCTTACAGTGGAGGATATGGGCATAACATCGGTCGAGCCTTCGATAACCTGAATCTAATGGCTGACAATATTACTTCCCCTTGGAAGAATCAGAATTCGGGAACTCTTTCTCATAGGTTTTGGATCATGCGTAACAAAAGTGGGGGTGCAAAGGTAGAATCGGGCCAAAAGTGCTGGCCCTTGCGTTCACTGGGCTAGGGTAGAGCCCATGTTGGTCGAACCTGTAAGGACCCTCATCTTTAAACCGGTTTTTGGTTTTCTTTAATTATGAGTTATCGTGAGATTTATGTGTTTTCTGATCTTATTCGGTGATTTCGTAAATAAATAGAGTTTGTGATGGTTTTAACCAAAATTAACTTCAATATTAGTAGTTTTAAGTGATTTTAAACCAAATCTGAATTTTTGAGATTTTTCGGAATTTTCACTATTTTCCCAAAAATTAGGGTTTTGGCGGGACCCCTGTGGGCCCCACCGTTGAAATTTTTATTTTTGTGTCAAATGAACCTAGACATATACTTAAGGTCACACAAAAATTTTCAGAATTTTATTAGGCTTAATTTGTGCTTAAATTTACAAAATACCCACTTTTAGCCTACTTTTCATATTTACACCCCAAAACTTACCTGTGCCTACCCCAACCCTTACTATAAAAGGGCAAACCAGAGCCATTTCCATTTTTGGGAATAGGCTAAGGAAGGAGGGCTGACCTAATCCCCACTTAGGCCCGAATTAGAAGCCGATTAAGGTAAGCTTGCTCTAATTAAGCACTAATCCATGGCTTTCTTCTTAATTTCTTCCAAATCTACCATTTTCCCCTTGATTCAATTCGTTTTTGACCATCAAAAGCTACTGATTTGTATTTTACTACAAACCCTAACATTCAAAATTCGATTTTTACTGCCAACAAGCCCTAGATCTAAGATTTAATTAGGGATTTCTTGGGTAAATCGATTTCTATTAGAGTTTAATTCAAACTCATTGTGTTTTCAAGGATTTCAAGAAGGGTGACTCTTCAATCCGAGCTTAATCAAGTGCTGAGGTAATGGGTCTTCAAAATCTCTGTTTGTCCATGGTAAAACTCTTCATTTTTGGCTTATTTCGAAATGGTTTGCTTGATTTAGTGTGTTAATGGTAAGATTAGAAAATGGAATTATTTAATCCCGATTTCTTAGGGTTTTGCATTATTATGGTTTGGTTTGATATTCTGGAAGTCAAGGAGGACTTTTGATGATGATTAGGGTGTTAGATGTGGATTTGAAGTGTTATCTATGATGTTTCGGTTTGATTTTGCGAAAGGAAGAAGATGACTGTTCTGCCGTGTTAGCGATCGATCGGCCCTGCAGGGCGATCGATCGGCTGAACTGTAAATTTCAAATTTTTGCGTGTAACCGATCGAACGGCCTGAAGGGCGATCGATCGGCTACACAGGAAATTGTATGTTGTGCATATGATGTCTATTTTGATGATTCCACTTTAGCTTGCCAATTTTATATGAATGTGGAGTGTTTTAAGCTATGTTAGGCTACTGGAAATGCATGCTATTAAGTTTATAGAGTTGAGATATATGCTTAGAGAGGGTGGAATGACTTATGTTTGTGGCATGATGTTGGAATCATTATCTTGAAATTATGAATGGTTGTTTTCCTTTGGTTAAGCATATTTTCAGTAGGATTACAATCATTGTTGGACTGGTTCGTCATGATAGATTGTGGTTAATGGTGTGTGAATGTTGGTGAATGCCATGACTCAATGATGAAATGAGTGATGTTATATGTGTCTAGCCTTTGTGGTTGAGTTTTGAATCTAGCTATGATTTCAACGATTCTTCTCCTATGTTTTCCGCTGGAATTCATGTTTAAATGGAAATTCACATGTGTAGTGTGGTAGTGAGTTTAATTTCAAGCATGATAGCATGCATTATGTGAAATGCTTCTACTAGATACACACACATGTGGGGTTAAATGATGATGTTGAAGCTTAATATTGTGATTATGAATGATGCATTAGGGGCTGGTGAGAGCACTTATCATGATTAGGATTCATGTATGCTTTGCCCACGCATGTACCATGCTGCACGTATCATAAAAATGGATTTCCAATTGAGGCTTCATCGTGATTAATCGAATTTGACCGATTAGATGCAATGTGATGGAATTGTGTGCCGGATTGATCGGTCGTGGATTAATTGCAAGATGATTGGTCCGAAAGGACATATTTTGATTTGAAGTTCCTGTGTGGAACGATTTGAAGTTCTTGTGTGGAACGAGTGCACTCCCCAGGTTGAGTCTTGTGTAAATGGAATGATGTGGGGACGAGTTGTGTACTTGTCTTGCGGATATGTGAGAATATTATTATGTGTGTCATCTGGACCCTGAGAATCCAGTGTGGTATGCCGTGTGCACCCCGCTACCACGTGTTCTAGGGTTCTCTGTGTGAGAACTCGGGCTCTTCCCTCCGCAGGAGATGTCCCTGGGCAAACACCCCTGCTCTAGATTCTCTGTGTGAGAATGGGACATCCTTGGCCAGGATTGTCCAGGGCGAGCAGTATTAGGGATTGACAACCCCGAACTTTCTTGAATTCTTGTGTGGAATTTTGGATCATGACACGCCTTCGTGGCCTTGTCTATGCTCCTGTCTGTATGACATTAATGTGTGATTACTCCTTGATGGAGGTTGATTGGGATGATGTTATGCATGTGGAATACGTATGTTAGAGATACATCCATGCAGGTTGTGATGATATTATGCATGTGGGAATATGTATGTTAGAGATACATCCATGCATGTTGGTGTTGATGTTATGCATGTGGAATATGTATGTTAGAGATACATCCATGCATGTTGATTTTGATGTTATGCATGTGGAATATGTATGTTAGAGATACATCCATGCAGGATTGGTTATGATGTGAATGCATGTGGGAATATGTATGCTAGAGATACATCCATGCAGGTTGAATTATGCATTATGATGCAGTGTTAGGTGATATGAATGTGTGATCAGAAAGTGATGCACCATGTAAATCTTTGATCTGAACGATCTCATTGCTAAGCTATCGTATTTTCTGCGTTGACAGTGATATTAAAACCATTGCTGAGTGTTAAAACTCACCCCTCTTTTATGTTTTGATTTGGGGCTGCGTGGTGTGACACGCAGACGGATAGGATTGCCTCTTTGAGGAAAGGTCAGAGGTAGCTTGGGTGTGATGATGGAGATCGTTGCGTGACTTACCTTCGTTTGTTTCATGCTTTATGTTAGAACCTTTGTGTAGGGTTCTTGTTTTGGTTGAGGTCACAAGTTATAGTTGTGATGCTTATGACTTATTTTGAGCCAGTGTGGGCTTTACTTAACTAAGCTTGTGGGTTTGAGATTGTTGTTTACTTTGTGATAAGCAACACCTTTTTCCTTCCCTTTTATTTACTCTTGCGCAAAGGTTTGTGCGCACTCCGTATTGCTGTTAATCGCCCGTAGTTAGGGTTAAGTCTTCCGCTAGATTGTTTTTCTCAATTTTCACTTCGTTGCCCCCGCGTGCTTGACCGGCCCCTGGACCGGGTTCGGCTCGGGTCAGGCATCGCCGGGGCGTGACAGAACCTGTAGCCCAAGTTCGCACAATATCAAGCTGGACATGTTGGCTTGGTTTGGAGCGGGGCCCATCAGCGGCAGTTAGAGACATACCTTAGAGTGTAGGGGTGTTTGGTGTGTGCAGAAATAGCAAAGGAGGCCAGGAGTGGTGGCCCCTTGCCTATATTGGGTCAAGCCGACATCCGCAGTTGTCCACTAGCTGATACCGGGTGGCAGAACAGCTGGCCAAAGAAACAAAGATACCCGATTTAGCTGGAGTGACAATGTGCCAAGTTGGGGCGGCAAGCACACATCGCCTCGCCATGAACGGCCAGATGGGGTAGGGGGCGGACTTGGGATATGGTGGTGACCAAACAATCGCAAACCATGGCAAGCTAGACGGACACCGATTGGAGTTCGTCTGGAGTCTAGTGGTGGCAAATCGACACCACTAGACCGAAACAGGGTAAAGTCTGTGTTGCGGGCTGAGCAGAGCAAGGTGAGAATGGCAGTGACTTGCCATCGTCGGCTCAAGACGGAGCCGACAAGGTGAGCCAAAGCTGCTCCGACCACTCAATCACAAAAAGATAGAAAAACAACCGAAAAAAAAAAGAATGCTCTATCCAGATCGGAAAGGGGCGGAAGGAGGGGTGAAGGGCTGGGAGAGGTAGTTGTTCAAGCCAAGGTGGTAGCCTTGCCATCGCCGGGCCAGGAGAAGGCCAACGGCCAGTCAGCTGTGGCCAGAGACCAGCGGCACAACCATGGTTCACAACACACAAGAACGGGAAAAAGAAGGGGGGATTTTTTATCCTATTTGGAATAGAGCAGAAGGGGCTAAGGAAGGTGGGGGCCAGGGTGGTAGCCTTGCCATCATTGGGCTAGGGAAGGGCCGAAGGCCGGTCAATGGTGGCCGACCACCGAAGGCATAGCCTATGGCCGCAACACATTGAGAAAAAAAGGAGAAACAAGGCGACGTAATTTCTACCTCATGGTGGCAAAGCAGGGGCGGGGAGGCCTGGAGGATGGTGGCCGGAGGTCACTCTGGCTGGGGTGGAGTTGTGACGGCGGTCTGGAAGCCATGCAACCAACGACAATGGTGGATCGAGACGAACCATTTCAAAAAGGCAGGTCACCGGGCCGAAACAGAAAAGAGGGAGGAAGAGGTGGCGGTGGCCGGCGGGGCCAAATTTGGGAGGCGGCGATGGCCGGTAGGGCCAAACTAGGGAGGTGGCGACGGCGGCGCCAGGCTGCGGCCGGCTGGGCGGAAGCCGACGGCCGGCAACGGCGCCGCCTCTGGCCTCACAAAGTGAAGGGGGGTTGCCCCCATTCACTATCCATTCTGTGGGTCGGGCGTGCTATGGCGTGCCTGATCTGCTTTATATATATATATATTATTTTTATTTTTATTTTTATTTTTTTCTTTCATCCCGTTTCTGTTCTATTGCGTCTCGTCCTATTTTCGCGCTGAAAAATTTATGTGATGTGTTGAGGCCCGTGACTTACGACTAAACACCACTCCCAACTCTTACAATTATGAATATCAGAATCAATTAAGAATATGGATACACCAAAGCATTAAAATTCTCTATTAAATACGAACAAAAAATAGCAACACATTGCAAAAAATAGCAAAAAAATTACAGAAAAATTGTAGAAAAATCAGGGATGTTACAAAAGATCCATACTTTTGTGCCCAACTATCCCCGAGTTATGAGCTTTTATTTTCATGAAAATATGTTATAATGCACCTTAGGGAATTAGGGTAATTTTTCCACATTGGACATAGTCTTTTTTGTTCTCGGGTAAGTCTTTGACCTCTCAAGAGGTTTCAATATCAAATTGGCCCATTAATTCAATTTATGCAAATGCAGGCCGGTCTGCTCATAGGGCTATTTCTATCATTTCATTCAAGGCTTCTATGAACTCTAATGGGTATGGGTTACTCCTTGACGTTATAGACCCGAGGCAATTTTTCTACTGTTCAATGGGGCTGCGAACCCCTTGAATCAACCATGGTTCGTTCTATGGTTCACCTTTGACATTGGGGTAAAATGATCAATTATTAACTTACTGGAATTTTTTCCCATCATGTGACTTAGTCAAAATTTAGGGTACACACTTTCCTTTGGATTTTTCCTAATATTTAACTCTGCTTATAGGCCCTTGAACTGGATCCCACATCAAGTAACTAAATATATTATGGTCCACTAATAAGGGTACAATAGTTATTTATAGCCTTTGAGATTTTTTTCTCAGCTAAAACTTGGTCAAAATATTCAACATTATCTCCTAGTTGTTCAGCAATATTTACAAATTTTTTCCAAGTCTATAGCCTAGTGAACTAGAACCAGTTCAATAGTTTTTTATTGCTTAACTTTTAGGCTGGACCAGGTTTAAATAATCTGGCCTAGACCGTTGTCTTCTACCCACTGTCCGGATGAGGGAGAAACGACTATTCGAAGTTGACTTTAGCGTGCAGGACCCATTTACCCGAATTGAACACGCGAATTATCTGTTTAAGTTGCAATACGGGCCCGATCAATTACAGTTCCGAAATTGGGTTTTTGGGGCCTAATTTCTCATGGGATTAGGAGCCCTAATCCCATGCCTATAAAAAGGAATTAAATAGGGCTTTTTGGGGGAGCCTTTTTACGGTGAAGGAAAAGGGAGAATTTTTCCGGCGAGACTCCGACGAAGCATTGGTGGCGGTGGATCGATGACAACTTGGCCATTGAGGTAGGATTTCGAGTTTTTTTATTGAAAATTATGTTAATAGTGAGTTCAACAAATTGTTTAATTTCTCTGTAAACACTGTTCATCGTAATTACGATGAACAGTGATCTATGTAGCACTGTCGACTGTTTGACAGCCGGCAGCCGGCCAATGACTGGCTGGTCCTTTGGGTCTAGCTTCTCTCATCGGAGGGCCAGGCTCCGGTTTGCGGCGCCCGCTGAGCTGGGTGCCCGGCCATTCTGTTTTTAAAGAAAATTGGGCTGCGCAGGCTCGACCGTTGCGCCCTTGGCTGCACCGCCTTTGGCCGCTACACCCTTGGCCGCGCCTCCTTTGGCCGCTCTGTCCCTGGCCGTGCCAGCGCCGGCTGCGGCGGCCTTGTGTTTTAATCAAAATAAAAAGAAAAAGAAAAGGGGAGGCCGCTTTGTCCCCAGCCAGCCACCGGACGGAGGCAAGGCCGAGTCCGTCGGATTCGCCAGGCGGCAGCGATCCGACTGGCCTCGGCCTCACCCGCTGGGACGCCTGGGGGAAAAGCGGCACCGCCAGAGGCCGTTTGGCCTCTGGCCGGTCGCGGGGAAGACGACCCTCGTGGGTTGTCTGCTCCTTGGACCGGGTCGGGTAACTCGACCCAATCCGGTCCGGTCCTGTTTAAAAAAAAACAATTCATATTCCCTGAACCGGGTCCAGTTCAGGGGGTTAATTGTGTCAAACAAATCCTAGAAAATTACTATTGGACCTGGAGAGGTTTGGGACTATTCTGACGGAGTTTCAGATTGGGGAAAAAATTTAGAGATTATGAAATGACCTTTTTACCCTTGGTAGTTAAATCATCGTGTGAAAACCATTTACCCGACTTCGCGGCTCCGGTTTAGGGGCCTATGAGTTGGTTTAAAACTTGGGAAAATTCTTGGTGAGAATTTAATGAGTAACATAATTATATGCCAAACCAATAAATGTGAAAAAATCCCAGTGAGTGGATAATTAACCCTTTTGCCCTTAGGGTTAATAGTAAACCATTAAGCAAACCTGGGTTGGTTCAAGGGGTTCATGACCCCGTTACACACCAAGAAAATTACACAGAGTCCATGAAGGCTAGTAGTACCCTTGGTTTTAATTTTAGACCCATTGGATGTCATTAAGGCCTTAAACCAAATGATAGAAATACCCTTTGAGCGGAGCCGCCCACATTCATGTGAATGGAAGCGCGAGTCAGTTTGAGAGTGGAGCCTTCTGTGAGGTTAATGACTTAAAATAAAAAAAAGGTAGTGAGATGGCCTAAGGACCTAAGGGAGGGTAGCATGCTCCAAGTGGTAGAATTACCCTAATGCCCTTAGGGGGTAGTATGTTCTGTTTTGCGGAAACGGATAACCTAACTATCAAGCGTTAGGGTATGCTATAGTGATGTTAAATGACTTCAAAAGGAAAGGGTGTGACCGGTAGGTGACACGAAGACCTTGATAGGTCACAATGCCACGGGAAACTAATGGAAAACCCTAATTCTCAGGGTTTAGGGCAGTGTATTGCACGTGTCTGTAACACAACGTAGAAATCCACTAGGGCATTATATACGTCACTCGTGGAATATGTTAATTTACATATCGGGCTTGAATTCTCTAAGCCTTGACCCTGCAAATGAATGCAATGGGCCCCCATATATTATTTATACATTTGTATGATTGCATGATTATTTATGCTGATGCATGTTTTTGATATTAATGCATTGATTTATATCAGTAACTTAAGATTAATGAAGATTAATCAAGAGACATGGGTTGCTATTGGTTTGAGGGGAGAACATCTAATCAAGATAATGACTAAAATACCCTCTTTAGGGTTGGGACCAGTTCATAGAGTGAACGGGGCCCTGACATAGATTTTGACCTTCATTAATGAACCAAGGGTGATTTTGGGATGTTCTCTGAGTCATAGCTCAGTGGATGAGTTATTTAGTGGGCCGATTCACAAGGTGAAGAGGACCCACATGGTTGAGTGGTTACTTGACTGGATGAAAATAATCTAGTCTAAGTTTCATATGTTTGAGGGAGTCAATGGTCATAAGGACCTGAGGCTTCTATGGATATATTAGTAATGTCTTATAAGACATTTTCTCCCAGCGTTGGGAAGGTGGAGATTGCAATATGCATCTTCATCGCCACGACGGTTTGGGTATTGACTAGAGGGTCTTTACCGCGGGTCTCCCACAAGTCTTCCCAGGACTATTTAGTACGTACGAAAAGCGGAGTTACATGAGCATCATGGAAGGCTTGTGTTTTTTGCCAATCTGTGTCCATGAGCACAGTTGAGATCCTCTTCCTTAAATTCGTGGCAAGCTATTGAGAGCCCTGGGGATTTGGGTCAAGCTGTCCACTCCAAGGCTGGAATACTTTGTTTGGGGATTTCTCGAGGGGCGAGTCATCTCCGAGTTGCAGATTTGATAGTATTAATTATCAAACAAAGGATGTGAGATAATTAATAACAATGTTTAATATTGCTTGTTAATTAGACAAGTGAAACGGTTAAAGGACTTACTAAAATGTAGGTTAGAAATATCTAAGCATTGCATGTGTGATGCTATGCTTCATAGGATAGAGTAGTTTCTAGGTAGAACTACGTTTGGATCCAATCTTGTTGGAAACATTAGAGATGTTGTCTAATGAGTACGTAGGCAACTAACATCCGGTGATGTTGGCCCGATCCGAAAAGTATTAATAAAACCTTTTGTCCTTTGGAAGCTCTTCTCCTGTAGGCGGAGATGCTCCATTGTGGTTGTGGTTGTTGTTTGGTTTGCTCTGTTGCAAATCCTCTAGGTGACGACAAGTGAGACCAAGGTAGACGAGCACAGGAGGTTTTCACATTTATGTAACTCCGGTACATAAGTGTACCTTAAGCGTGAGAGTCAACTTATTATTTATTTTAAGACGAATGATGGACTTGTACTTAGATGGATGAGCTGGTCTTTATGAATTTTCAGACGTTAAATAATATCATATGATTTGATATTCATATTTGTGAACCCCAGTTATCATGACCTGGATATTTAATCGAAGGGTTTGTTTTGTATTTAAAGAAAAAAAAATTCTCGCTACTTGTTGTTCATGCTATTTAAAAATGCTTTTGAAAAATCCGGGTCATGACAGCCATAGTCCTGATCTTTTGTCAAAATGATCATGGAAACTGCCAATTCCCCGAAGCGTAGCAACTCCATCTCTTCTCTTCTCTCTCGAGTTAGACCTGCTTGCGATCTGTTCATACAGCTTTGTCGGCTCTTTCTGATGTCGATGGTGCTCCCAAACACCTCTAAGCTCTTCAATTCATGCGACACAAACCCCACCGGCTCCGCCTATTGTAGGAAAAGCATCCCTTCCATCTCTTGTCTAATAAAGCATGGAACTAGCTAAAGCTCACTCTTTTTCAACTTCATCGTCATCCGCCTTTGTTGAAAAACTTCCATTGGCAGCTACTTTTTCTCTCCTCTCTTCATGTTCAAAAAACTAAAAGCTTCCCAATTGAGCCCTAAGAAGCCTTTTTATAATCAGGGGATTAGGAACCCTAATCTCTTTAGAAGTTGGGCCAAGGTGTACCACTTAGGCTATATTTTAATAATTCCTATCACTCTAAATAGCCAGGCCCATAAAATGACTTAAACAGCATAAATACACGTCTAAATCGGGTAAACGGGCCCTATACAATATGTTCAACTTTGAACGGTCATAACTCCCTCATCTGAACTCCGCTTTGCACGTTCTTAGTGGCATTTTGAAGCTCTTTCTATCTAATTTCCAACCACATAGGTTTCAGTCACAAAGTTCATATATTTATGAATTTATTTAACTAAGAATATCAGGGGTCATGTTTAATTTTTGAAAGCTAGGAAAATCTTGGATATTATAGGAATAAAGAAGTTTATGTCATCAAAGTATGGACATGTCAGTGAAAACTTAATTTCTACTATCAACAAGAAATGACATGTTGATAGTAATATCAATAGTTCTGCAGAATTCATCAGTATAACCATTGACATTATAGTAAATTAAGACAAATGTGCTTACGGGTTTGAAATTGCCTTAAGAAATAGTTATACACAATTATTTGTGCAGTTATACACTAGAAATCAGTTACTTCACTCCCATATAAATACTCTTTGATGCCCAACGACCGTCATCTTTTCAGAACCTGGTTTTGAGTAGAGACTTAGGGCACATCAAAGTTCAAAGGAAGGGGAGAAAAGGACAAAATTTTGGAGATGTATTTTGTTGAGAGAAAAAGTCGGATTGCTAACTTTGTAACCATTTAATGGTTTAAATGGATTATTTTGATAAGATCATATGGCTATTGACGTGTTATAGTGCATGTTGTAGTTATTTTTTTGAAAATTATGCCATGCTTAGAATAGAAGATAGCAGTTTCAATTCATGGAAATTGAATGACAAAAATCATATTTATTCCTTAAGGGTTTAAGGTTCAAGTGAGGTAAGAATCATGTTTAAAGTATGAGAGTTTTTTGTGTTCTAGTTCGGTCTATGTTAGTTATCATTATGATTATTGACATGACTGCCGACACATCGATGATGGCATCGGTGATTAGAGGAAGATGAATAGTATTGACACTAACACACTATGTCACATTGGTGTTAATATGGTCACCAGTAGTGTGACCAACATGTTAGTGGTGGCGTTGACAAGATGGGCTTTCACATCCTATTTATTGTCGATAAGGGTTTGATGCATTTATGGGACATCAGTGGTTACCGACATCCTGACCGACACATTGGTGAGGTCATTAATAGTGAATTGGTTCTTGAAATTCAAGCAAATTTTCTAATGAAGTATTCTCTATGTATGAGATATATAATAGTATAGTTTTAGCATATGATGGATGTGAGAATACATGATATAATATACATTTATGGTATTGGGATAAATAAACCCTATGCATATGTAAATCTTTGTAATGGATAAACATCCCTTGATCATTGCAATCG
This sequence comes from Saururus chinensis, assembly GCA_035235625.1. NCBI lineage: Eukaryota > Viridiplantae > Streptophyta > Magnoliopsida > Piperales > Saururaceae > Saururus > Saururus chinensis. The sequence goes on from CP141142.1 coordinate 31,821,772, forward strand.
ACACTAAAGGACAAAGGATCCTAGTGTTTGGATGCTTTCAGAAGCGAATTATTTTAGCCATGTAGAGGAAGGATATGGTATGAAAAAAGACCATGGTCCTCCGACTCTCCAAAAGTGAGAGTTCGTTTGTAGAGTCACTCTCCTATCCTAGGACTTAGGTTCGATCACCTTGGGTCCATGAGCCCTTAGGGTCCTTTGCTTCATAGTGTAGATGGAGATGGGTGATGGTTTCAATAAAAGTTTGAAGTTGAGTTCTGTGGTAGATCACAATCTAGTGAGGGTGGTTAGACTCCAAGATGTGGTCACCGAATCATAGAGACCTTGTGTGATATGTACCTTAGTGAGGATGGTTGAACTCCTAAGTGTTACCACAATATTAAAGTGACTCTTTATTTCGACTTGCATGTATATGATGATTGTTTATGATATATGAAGTATTGTTATATGTCCATTACATGTAGTTCTTGTTTAGCCAACTTACTGGGTATATTCGTATACTCAACATCCTTACGATGCAAGTTCTCGAAAGAGTAAGTGGGTAGAAAGCTTAGGGTGCAAAGCAAGGATGACAATCAGACTTCTTAATAAGTGTAGGATTTCTAATATTATTCTTAGTTAAACTTTTAGACTTCTTGTTTGACTACAAGTATTTGAGTGCCAATTTGTTAATGTTGGTATGTATATTATATTTTCTAGACATGTATTCAGGTGACACTTGTTTCTTTTATTATTAGTTTGATGACATATAGTATGAACCTTATCACACCCCAAGATTTTTAAAACTCTTTTTATCATAATAAAAGTTAGCAGAAACAATAATTCTTTTTTAAAAAAAAGCACAATTAATATGTATGGTTTTTATATATTTCATATATCATTTTGCTTTATTTGCTAACATATGATTAGGCTAATTTAGGGTTTATTTATGTTAAGATAGATATTAGTAGTTTGATTTAATTATTAATTAATTTAGGTGACATTGGTAGATTAAGCATGTACTTTGAGTTAAATTGGCTTTTATTTAATTTTTTCACGTATCAACTATGGTCTTATTTTGCTTTCTAGGTGGATATCGCATGAATTTAATTGATACTCATGACACTTCTAAAATATTTGGACACTATTCAAATATCTTAGACGGATTAGACATTGGTATGGAGCACTCAAGATAAGTCAAAAGAAGGAGTTTCATTGTCCTAAGCTCTTTGAAACAACATATGGTGCCATTCATAGAACATAATGTCCAAAAAAGGAAAGGCCAGAAAAAAAAGTCAGTAGTCAAGAAAAGGAAAGAGGCAAATAGAGAATGAAATCAAAGAGAAGATCATGTGATTTGGAAAATTTTCCACTTTCTATTTAGTTCCAAGGTAGCAAAAGGAATGAAGTTCAAAGGAAAGAGCAGCCCACGTCCAAATTCAGAGCCAATTCGCAGTAGAGAAAAATGGCAGAAATTAGAGTATATGAACTAGCTTATTTCAAAGAAAAGAAAGATAACTACAGAGAGAAAGAGTTTTGTTCAGAATGGGTCAAAATTGATTGCTTGAATATGGCAAGAAGAGTTTTGTTCAGAAGCTTTAAAAACAAAGCAACATAAATTTTAGATTTGAGAGGAGAAGAGGAGAACGAACTAGGGAAGAAATCCTTCAATCCTAGCCTCCAAAGTTGATTAAAAAAGAGTCTAAGATCAAGAGAATTGAAGCCCAAAGCTGGAGGAACAAAGAATCAGCAAGAAAAAAAATTTGAAGGTCGTGGTTACTGTAGTAATACTATTTAAAGTGAGAGGTTGAAGCAATAAACAGTAACCCGCACTTACTGTTCATTGCTACTGTAGCAACACTTAATTTTTAATTTTTGTACCTCTTGTAAGTCTCTTTTCAATTCTTCAAATGAAAATTTTATTTCTTACGTTAATGAGTTGCTAAAGTTGTTGCTAGGGCTTGGATGAAACTTTATTAAATTATTAGAACTTTATGATTATGAGACTTATTAATTTTTCTTAATGATGAGTTTAATGTTAATTATTTCTACTTCTTTAATTGATGAGATTGATTTAGATGTGGGTTTTATGCTTCTCTCATGATTTAAGTTATTTCTTAATAGTTTATTACTTGATTTTATCTTGTTTAATATTGAAATTGTGTTTTAGTTGTGATTTGGAAATTGTAGATACAATTAATGACTTGATCTTAATTTCTTAATTCATTAGAATGAGGAGGAACAATGTATTTTTTTTATTGTGGATGAGGGCTTAATGATGGTATTTTCCATAATAACAAAGATTGATTTCTATATTATTATGAGATGAATGCGAAAAAATAGTTAACGATCATACTTATGAGTTTCTATGATTTAATAAATGTGGATTCCTATGCCCTAGTGTTTTGTTTATTTGATATTTTAGTTATTTTGTATTACTTTCTTAACTTCGATTAAAGCTTTAAAATTCTAATTTGGATAGCTTAACTGCCTTTAAATTCTTATTTACTTTTGTTAGTTCCTTTAGTCAAGTTATTTTCTTTATATTTGTTAACTAGATTATGGTTTACTTGAGTTGGATTAAATTTAGATTTCTAACTTCAAGTCTCTGTGGGATTGACCTCTTTTAGCCGCTTTTCTACCTTTAATTCGTACGCTTGAAAGTAAAAATTAAATTTTAACAAGAAGTTTTGGCTCCGTTGCCGGGGACTTGTAATGGAAACCAAATTGTGTCAAAACTAAGTTTGCCCTTCTACTAGTTTTAGTTTAGGGTTTCAAACAAAAAGAGCTAGAGAGAGGAGGGGGTGAAAACAAGGGGGCATTAGAGAGGGGTGAGTCGTGTATGACCATGTGGCTACGTGATTAAACACACTAGTTAGTTTGAGTAGATTCAAATCCCCTAGAAAGTTGTAAAATTAAAATTGATCTTCCATTTATAATGGGAGATAACAATGCTGAAGTCAAACCTAGGGAGCTATTTTTACCAATCTTCATCAATCCTCTCTCGTACATAATGTTACTCGCTACCACTGCCACACACTTTTAGTTGAAACACTCAAGTCATTCAACTGGTTCCTACTTTCCATGGTCTTGACAGAAAGGATCCTTACATGCATACAAAGGATTTTCTTGAAATGTATGCTACATTTAAGTTTCAAAATTTTTCTGATGAGTTAGTTTGTCTGTGCTTGTTTCCTTTCTCATTAAAGGACAAAGCAAATGCATGGTTAAAGTTTCTACTAACGGGGTCTATTAATTCATGGGAGGGACTTGTTAGCAAGTTCCCGTCAAATTTTTTCCCAATGTGCAAAACTAATGCCTTAAGGAGAGAGATAGCTAACTTTTGTCAAGATGAGCATAAATTTTTTGTATGATACTTGGGAGGTCAAAGGACTTGCTTTCGAAGTGTCCCCACTATAGTTTTGAAACATGACAGCTTGTGCAATATTTTTACAATAGTTTGACTCAAATAAATTGTAATATGATTGAATCTATGAACAATGGGTATTTCTTGAGTTTGAATGATGATACAACGTATAAGTTCATAGAGGGTTTATTTGAGAGTTCCTAGCAATGGTGCTTTTCGAACCATAGAAAAAAAACCAACCCAAAAACCTAGGAAAGGAGGTTTATATGAAGGGAAGATACTGACTGAAAGCTAGGTTAAACCAGCTAACATGAAAAGTAGAAATCATGGCCCTTGCTAGAAACATAAATTCTACCAATCAAATTCATAATGAAGTGTGTTCTTTGTGGGCAAGTCTAGTGCACATTGCTCAAACGTGTCCTTTTATGTTAGGTTATTCTGACTGATTTGGTAAGCAAGCGAATGCACTAAACAATTATAGGAAGTCATTTAGTAGTCTCTTCTCTAAGACATACAATCTAAATTAGAGGAATCATCCAAATTTCTCTAATAGGAAAAACCAGCTTCTCATGAATGGAGGGCCATCAATGCAATAGATGTCTACTCAATTTAGGTAATCAAACCCCTCCTACACCTCTGTTCCCCAGTTAGCTCCTCAAGTTGTTGCACCACCACGTTAACAATCATTACTTAAAGAGTCTCTCAAAGCATTCATGCAGTCTATTAACCAGGCATATTAGAATTAAAAAATTCTAGTCAAATGAATACTCAAGTAATAGCCAAACTAGAAACTCAAATTGGCCAATTAGCAACTAATGTAGGGGAGAGAGAGAAAGGTAAGTTTCCCAGCCAGCCTATACCCAACCCTAATGGTCAATATATTGTTGGTAATGCTTCAAGGTTATCAAATGACTAGGGGTATGTCTAGTCAATCACCTCTATTAGATTTAAAAGATAAGTTGACAATCATGTTGAAATGCCTAAAGAAGAAGGAACTGAAAATATTATGTCAAAGAGTGAGAAACAGGAACCTAATGCCTCCCCACATGTTTTAGTTGATCCCCTAGTTAGGAGTTTTGTGCCTAAAGCCCATTTCCTCAAAAATTAGTTAATCCTAAGAAAAATGCACAGTTTGGAGATATTTTGGAGGTATTTAAGCAAATGCATGTAAACATCCAATTCCTTGTTGCTATCCAACAAATGCCCTCTTATGCTAAATTTTTTAAAGACTTAGTCTCAGTTAAGAGGAAAATAGATGTTCCTAAAAAGGCATTCATGATAGAGTAGGTAGAGCAAGTCAGCTCTATCATTCAATGCAAATTCTTTGTCAAATATAAGAACCCTAGTTATCCCAAAATTTCATGCAAGATAGGGGATCATCATATTGAGTGGGCTTTGTTAGATTTAGGGGCTAGTACAAATTTATTGCCATACTCTATGTATGTGCAATTCGGATTGGGAGAGTTAAAACCCACATCAATGATGCTTCAATTAGCTGATATATCTGTGAAAATTTCTCAAGGTGTTGTTGAAGATGTTCTGATTAAGGTTGATACATTTTACTTTCCAGTAAACTTTGTAGCCCTTGATACTCATCCTATTCAGAATATCCATGGGCAAATTCTTGTTATTTTGGGTCATCCTTTCTGAGCCACATTCAATTCTCTAATAAATTGTAGAAATGCGGTGATGGAAATATCCTTTGGAAACATGATGATCGAGCTCAACATTTTTTACATAAGCAAACAACCACCAGACATGGAGGATGTGAATGTAGCTAACTTGATTGATAGTTTTATTCATAATACCTTCATCCGATCACATTCTAAGGATCCCTTAGAGGCTTGTCAAGCACACTTTGATTGCAGGTTTGACATTAAAAAATTAGTTGATAAGGTTAATTCATTGCTAGATTTTGTTCCTGTGATGAATACTGAAAAATGACAACCAAAAGTGGCTCCTCTTTCATTATCATCATCAGCCCCTCTTCCATCCACTGTGGAACCACCTAAGATGGATCTAAAACCATAATTGGACATCCTCAAGTATGTGTTTTTAGGTTCTTCTGAAACTTTACTAGTCATCATATCTTCCAATTTAGATGATAATCAAGAGAGAAAATTAATTAATGTCCTTAAAATCACAAGGAGGCTATAGGGTGAACAATTGCTAACATTTAGGGTATTAGTTGTTCTATAGTTATGCTATAATTCACTTAGATAAAAATGGTAAACCTTCATGTGCATTTCAAAGGCGCTTAAACCTTGTCATGCAAGATGTGGTTAGAGCGGAAGTTTTGAAGCTTTTGGATGTGGGTGTCATCTACCTAATTTCTGATAGTAGATGGTGAATCATGTTCCATTTGTGCTAAAGAAGTTCATAACAATAGTCAAGAATGATTCTGATGAGTTAGTCTCAACCCGTGTTCAAAAGGGTTGTCATGTTTGCATTGACTACAGGAACTTGAATGCCATGACAAGGAAATATCACTTTCCTCTTCCTTTCATAGATCATATGTTAGAGAGGTTAGCTGGCCATGCTTATTATTGCTTTCTTGATAGGTATTCTGGTATAACCAGATTCCCATAGCACTTGAAGATAAATTGAAGACTACACCTTCACTTGTTCTTTTGGGGCATTTGCCTACTGTCGCCTGCCTTTTGTGTTATGCAATGCACCCGCTACTTTCCAACAGTGCATGATTAGCATTTTCTCAGACATGGTAGAGCGTTTCTTAGAGGTGTTTATAGATGTTTTTTCATCTTTGTCTCTATATTTGTTGAGTGTTTGAACCACATATCCCTAGTGTTAGTGCGGTGTAAAGAGAAGAATCTTGTACTTAACTGGGAGAAATGTCATTTTTTGGTATAGAAGGGTATTGTTCTTGGGCATGTCATATCACATAAGGGCATTGAGGTTGATAAAGCTAAAATTGATTTAATTTCTCATCTTCCACCTCCACAAACTGTAAAAGAAATTAGATCATTTTTAGGTCATGCAAGCTTTTATAGGAGATTCATCAAAAAATGTAATAAACTTTCTATACTTTTATGCAATTTACTTGCTAATGATTCTCCATTTGTCTTTAATGATGAGTATCTTCATGCTTTGGAAAGACCAAAAACTAAATTGACCTCTGTACTTATTATTCAACCACTGAAAAAGAATTGTTGCTATTATTTTTTGACTAGATAATTTTAGGTCCTATTTATTAGGATCTAAGGTATTTGTCTATTCGGATCATGCTACATTGAAATACCTTTTGTCTAAAAATAAAGCGAAACCTCATCTTATTCAATGGATATTGTTGCTACAGGAATTTGATCTTAAAATTTGGGATAAGAAGGGTTCCAAAAATGTTGTAGTAGACCACTTATCTAGATTAACAGCTGATTTTATTAATGATTTTGTACCTATTACTCTGATGAGCATTTACTTCATATCTCCTAGTTGCCTTAATATACTGATATGATGAATTATCTTGTTGCTGAGCAAATTCCTTCTCATTGGACTAAACAAGATAGATGCAAATTTTTAGTTGAGGTTAAGTACTTCTTTTGGGACAACCCTTACTTGTTCAAACATTGTCCCGATCAGATAATTAGGAGGTGTGTTCTTGAGAATGATCAACAAAGTGTCATATCCTTTTGTCATGACCATGTTTGTGGTGACCACTTTAGTTCTAAAAAGACTATTGCAAAGATTTTGCAGTGTGGATTTTATTGGCCCACCATTTTTTAAAGATCTCACACTTATTGCTCAGCTTGTGAAAGATGCCAAAAGTTAGGGAGTATTTCGTGCAGAAATATGATGCCACTAAACCCAATTTTGCTAGTTGAGATATTTGATGTTTGGGGCATTGATTTTATGGGTCATTTCCTAATTCTTTTGGTAATCTGTACATCCTTGTCGAGGTAGATTATGTGTCTAAATGGGTAGAGATTATTGCATGCAAAACCAATGATCACTTGGTTGTGGTTTAGTTTTTTAGAGAGAATATTTTTGCACGCTTTGGTACTCCACGTGCCATCATTAGTGATGGGGGGAAGCATTTTTGTAATAAGGTTTTTGAGTAGTTAATGAAGAAATATTGTATGACCTGTAAAATTACTACACCATACCACCCCCAGACTAGTTGTCAAGTTGAAATTTCTAATAGGGAAATTAAACATATTTTAGAGAAAATGGTAAACCCTAATAGGGAAGATTGGTCTTTATGACTTACTTATGCATTGTGGGCATATTGTAGTGCATTTAAAACTCCCATTGGAATGTCTCTATACAGAATTATTTTTGGCAAGGCTTATTATCTTCCTGTTGAGCTAGAACATAGAGCATATTAGGCTATAAAGCAATTGAATTTTGATCTTAACAAGGCAGGTGCTCATAGGAAGTTGCAGATTAATGAGTTGGTGGAAATTCGAAATAATGCTTATGATTGTGCTAAAACTAAGGACTGAATGAAAAAGGTTCACGATTTGAACATTTTGAGAAAATCTTTTACACCTAGTCAAAAAGTCCTTCTTTATAAATCATGTTTGCATTCATTTCTTAGAAAATTGAGATATCGATGGATAGGACCTTTCATAGTTCATACTGTTTATTCACATGGAGCTATTGATATTGAGAATCCTTAGAATGGTGATGTGTTTAAAGTCAATGATCACCGTTTCAAACCATTTGTAGAGTTGAGGAGTCTAGAAGTTGATAAATTACTTATGGAAGATCCTATTTATTAGGACTGAGCTTTAGGTGTGTCTAGCTTAAGACAATAAACTTAATGCTCTTGGGAGGCAACCCAACTTTAGGTTTTATGAGTTCTTTTTGTTTGGTTTAGTAGTTAGTGTTTTCATTTTCTTTAGCTAAGTTTTAGTTCATTTTCTTTGTTGATTGTTTTAATCATTATGTGGGTGTGCTTATATGATTCATTATTGATTTACCCATATTTGATTATGTTTGTGCTTTATTGACCATTTTTCTTTTAATACCTATGTACATGAGCACGTCAAAAAATGTACTATATCTTATTTTTCTTCTTTTCTTATATGAAGCATTGTATTTATTTTCTTTTGGCACATTGAGGAGAATTTTTAGTTTATGTTTGTGTCTTAGTTTTAGTGAAAAAATGAGTAAATTAAAAAAAACTAATTTTTTTCTTATTTTATATTTTTGGTTATTTACATTAATGCTTCTTTTAGACATGTGATTGTATTTAATGATATCAAATATCAAATTGTTTATTACATGTTTATATGACTTGACATATTTAATGATTTTGATTTCTAATTACATCATGTTTGTTTCTTGTGCTCCTATTTTGAAAAATTAGAAAGACATATGTCTAAGTGAGATTTTGACCCTTGATTATGGTCTTACATCTGGATAGATATCATTGAATATAAGTATTTTTTTATGAGAGTAAAACTTTGGTATGATCTAGTAGTACTCAGGTCATCATAATAGAGTTTTGTGCTTAACTATTCTTAGTTTGTAGATCAATCTAGGACTTTCTATCATCACAATTAAGGTTGGGTGTAAAATGTGCTCAAGAAAGAAAGAAAAAAGAAAAAAAATGAGTAGAAGAAAAAAAAATATAAGATTTGTAAAGAGCCTCTTTATTGAGTATACCGGGCCTCAACATACCTCACTAAGCATAGGGTATTCAAGTCCAAAGGTAAAATTAACTAATTTATGACATGTATAACCTTATAACATATTTGGTTCAAGTTGTTAAGTCAAATGGGTGCTTCAACACCTAGTGCCCAAAGCCAATTGGATTGGGAGTCACTGACCTAACACTTGTTACATGGATCTTATAAAAAACTTAAGAAGGCTAAGCCTTATATATGTCATGTAAGATGAATATAAAAATCTACTAGCACATTATGCTCTTATATCCTCAATGGGTTTTCAGGTGATCTGGGTTATTTTATTTTCATAGAAGGTTTTGCATGATTCTCTTATGAACTCTTGAGGATGTCATTAGACCATAGAAGTAATTAGAATTAAAAAAAATGAAAGTATGTTAATATACCATGTTGAGGGCCACCAAGTGGGTGCCCATATTGCTATTATTAAGTAAATGGGTGTACAAGTCACAAGCTCACATGTCTTAGTCTATTTTACTATAAGATTGTGTTTACCACTTTTTTTAAACAAGCTAAACTTTCTATATGATTTTAATATAGAAATCATGTTTTCCACTTTTGTCAAACAGCAAAATTTTTATGGAGATGGTCTAGCCAGAGTTGTAATTCACTACACCTCTAGTTTATGGGCCATAAATCATATAAAATCAAGTGAACCCAATTTTAGTTGCACAAGTACTCGTTTTCCCCTTAAGCAACCACCTTTTCTGAGCTTTCCAAAAATAAAAACTATCTTTTCTTTGGCCAAAAAATGACATCTTTTCCATTTTTGTGCCAAAAAATATTATCTTTTCCATCTTCTACCCAAAAAGAAATAGCATGGATTAGGTTTTATTTTATTAAAGTGAAAAGATTTCTTACCATTGCCAATAGCATATAGGAAAAAAACTTGAGTGACATTAAGAAAGGTACGCTAAAACTCTACTTCATTATTTCAACACCATTTATCAACAGTGTTAAAACAATGAAGAAGAATTTTGGCATACCTTTCATAACGTCACAATAGCATTGCTCTAGCATATAGTTAGAGGTCCATAGCATTACTCTAGCATATAGTTAGAGATCCATGGGACTTGGGTAGGTGCTCTATGGAGTAGAGGACTTGCACTCTTTTGTCTTGTAGTGGTTTGCACTTTCTGATTCCTTTGCGAGTAGTTTTCCTCCACAAAGGGGTGTTCATGAGCAAGTTCGTTTTGGTGATTGCCTCCCTTCCAGTATTTAGTGTATGGTGCTTGGGTCACCTCCGGGTGGTCTTTGAGCTCATTCTTCTATGGTGTTTGGCCGACTTCCTAGAGATCTCCTTTGAGTTAAGAGTTAGAGATATTTTGCAACAAAAGTTCACTTCAATGTTTGTCATCTTGGTGATGGTCATTATTTCTCATTTTACATTTACTACGTTTATTATAGTTTCAGAGCTGCTCATCTCCTTATGGGGAGCATTTTTCATGTTCCGCTTTGACAATGAACCGATCATAAGAAATGCACGTGAAGCATTTATTTTTTAGATCGACGGCACACATACTAGCGCATGTTAGCATTACACTAATGTGTGTTAGCCTAATGTGCACTAGCATGTGTGCCGTCAATCTAAAAAATGAACGCGTCACTTGCATTCCTTATGCTTGACTCATGGTGAGGCTTCCCTCCTTGTGTGATAGGGTATATTGTATGCATAAAAATGTTTTTATTTTGTCCTGGCTTCTAACTGTATGTTCCTTTTTCCTTGTTGCGAGCTTAGTTGTATAGTCGTATTGCTTTTGTGTCAATGGAAAATTTCTTGTAAAAAATAAAATCTTTAAATATTTTTTACTCTAAGTAACCACATTTTGGAGCATTTAGGGGTCATTTGGATGCCATTTGAAAGAAAAACAAAAGGGCCTTTAAAGTACATTTCTATTTTAAATATTAATGACAAAGGCCCTTTCTAAAATGGTGCTTTCAGCTATCTGCATTTTTTAAAAGGCAGAAAGGTGGTTTTCCATTTTAAATTATGCTCACTCTGTCCAAAATTAATAGCTCCATTTGGCAAACAAATTTATTCTATATTAATAACTTTATTTTGTTTAATTTAAGTGTTTGAGTACTTTAAAATAGTATCATAAACTTATTTTTCCTTCTCTTAGATGTGGATTTCATCATTCAATAAAAAACTATTTTTTTTTCAAAATATAGCTATTAATATAGGATGGAGTATGCCTTAATAATTTTTACATTGATTTTTAGGTTGTAGGGCTATGTTCCTTGCTTTCCAAAACAAATGACCATGTCAAACATATTTTAATGAGAAATTAGATTTCAAGGTTCAAAAGTTGCTTTCCTTCCTTTATGGGAAAGTGACATCCGAACCACCCTTACTTTGAAAACATCCCTTACCCCCAATTTAAAAATGGATAGTGATATTCCTACACCCTATTTATTTATATCTTAGGTCTTACACCACTTATAATTGGATAGAAAAAAGTGATTCCCGTGTTATCAGGTGGACCCACCTTTCCTATCCAATCAAAGGTGGTGTAACTTGTAAGGCCTAAAGTGTAGAAAAATAAGGTGTAGGAATATTATTTTCCTTTAAAAATATCAAGCTTCTATTTCTTTTACTACAAAATAAGTGCAAAATAATTGGTTAAATTAAAATTATTTTCACTTTAATAATCACATCACCTACTAAAATTAATGGCTATCAACCCACTTGAAATGAATTCAATCCCTATTTTTTAGCTCCCAAAATACTCAAAATCATTCTCTTAGATTATTTTAATTAAATTTAAGTGACTTGTATACATGAATGTGTGTAAATTTACTTTTAAGTCTTTGACATTTAGAATATTCTTCATTCTTTAAATTTCAGAACACGGCTGCTCTAATTTTTCAACTCTTTCAATTCTAAATATGATATGATCACAATACTAATCTTATCAGACATTAAGACTAAAAATATACATGGTATTTTAATATAATTTTGTTTATAAAAAATAATCAATTATAATATATATATATATATATATTATATATATATAATATGTTATATATTCTTTCACCCCCTTATTATTTTAATAATAATATAGATGTAGCCTATGCTCATGCGGTCATATGTGAGCCCGAGCATAGAAAGCCGTCAAATTTCAATTTGATAATACATATAACTCATCAGTAGATTAGTGTATCTCTCTTCATGATATTAAATCTCGATCCGATGACCCATTAAAGCTTAGGCTCACATTCATATAAACTTTTTTCTTTTACAGGGCCTTAATCATTCTCTATTTTAAACTGATGTATTTCATATTTTAAATTTCAAAATGCAGACTAAAATCTTGTATTTTAGGCGCTCAATTTTAGAATACATACCATAATCCTAAGTTTTTAGAATGCATGATAAAATACACGACAAAATTCAACTTTTATCTAAACATAAGATATAAAATATTAATTCCTCAAATCTTAATTGTATAAATAAAAATAAATGATCAGCCCATAATAAGATGATATTATGTGCACTTTGTCATTTGCATATGTGTAACATCCTTGATTTTTCTGTAATATTCTGTAAATTTTATGCTATTTTATGCTTGTATTTTTTATGGGGAAATTTAACGCTTCGGTGTATATATTTTCGTGATTGACCTTGATATTTGTAACTATAGAGTCATGAGTGGTGTTTAGTCGCAGGCCATGCACCTCGACGCGCCACAAAAACTTTCGGCATGAAAACGAGAGAGAAAAAGAAGAGACACGAAGGAGAATAGAAACATAAGAAAGGAAGAGAAAGAAAAATAAAAAATAAAAAAATAAAAATCGGAGCACCTGAAGTGTGGGTACAACAGAAGAAAGGAACTACCCCTTCCTTATGTGAGGCTAAAGGTGATGCCACCATCGGCCGCCGGCTTCCACCTGCTAGCCTCAGCCTGGCGCCGCCACCGTCGCCACCCCGGATGGCCCCACTGGCCGTCTGCCCTTCTCTCTCCTCTTTTTCCATTTCAGCCTGACGAAACCACCCACCCTTCGTTCTCTTGATATGCCGCCGGCCGATTGGCCTCCAGCCCACCGCCATGGCTTTGCCCAGGCCAAATGATGTTCGAGCACCACCGTCCCAACCTCCTCACCCCTCCTTCGTTGGCGGCCCAATGATGGCAAGGCCGTATCCCTAGCCTTTGATGAATTTGTCTAAGGGGTTACAGAGGAGAATATGACAAAGGAGAGACCCCCAACCCGATGCGTGCATTTTTAAATAGCATGAGTTGGGGTTAGAATTGAAAATCTACAAGTAAATGCTACTTTACATTGTAGGCTGAGGTTTGAAATGTACGAATTTGAAAATTAATTTCACATTAACTAAGGATAATATGAAATGCACATGCGAAATCTGAAACAACTAGCAAGTCATTCTAAAATGCATACTCTAAATCTCATTAAAAATAGGCCCTACACATCAAGGGTTTTTGACGTGCGTTTTTGCACGTCATGAAGCATTTTTTAATATAAAATAACTAACGCCCTGTTTAGAGCATTTATCACATAATCAAAAGAACCAAACATACGGCCGAACAGCACTCTTCACATGATTTCGGACCAAAATATCATCGCCCAAAAAAATCGGACGGAAACCTGATGATCATGTCCATAGTCGCCAGTTGGGTCGCCGCCTTGTTGGAAAGTCCAGAAGCAGAGGGGCCTCTCGCCGTCACAAGTAAAACCCCTCCCCCTTCCTTCTCTCTCTCTCTCTCTCTCTTCCCTACCTCTCTTCGTGTATTTCTCTCTCTAGATGTCACGGTGAATGGCGCCATCTCGCCCCTCCCCAAACCCTAATTCCCCCGATCCCCATGGCCGACGCCTCCCCGCAATTCCGCGCCGACCCGGACATCCGCCCGGCCCCCCCTCCCCCGCACCTCGCTGAGGCCGCCGCCGCCCACGATGGCCTCCACTTCTGGCAGTTCATGGTCGCTGGCTCCGTCGCTGGAGTCGTCGAGCACACGGCCATGTTCCCTGTGGATACCATCAAGACCCGTATGCAGGCCGCCTGCCCCGGCGTCGCCCCGGTCGGCCTCCGCCAGGCAGTCCGCAGCCTGATCCGCACCGAGGGCCCTGCCGCGCTCTACCGCGGCGTCCCCGCCATGGCCCTCGGCGCCGCCCCCGCCCACGCCGTCTACTTCTCCGTCTACGAGGTCTCCAAGCGGCTGCTTTCGTCCCCTGGGTCCGGAAACGCTGCCGCCCACGCTGCCTCGGGTGTGCTCGCGACCGTCGCCAGCGACGCTGTGTTTACGCCCATGGACGTGGTGAAGCAACGGCTGCAGCTCCGGGGCTCGCCCTATGCCGGCGTTGCCGACTGCGTGCGTAGGGTGCTGCGCGACGAGGGCCTCCGTGCGTTCTACGCCTCTTACCGCACCACCATCCTCATGAATGCGCCTTTCACCGCTGTTCACTTCGCCACTTATGAGGCGGCAAAGCGGGCGCTAGTGGAGCTCGATGAGGGGAGCGTGGATGACGAGCGGCTGGTGGTGCACGCCACGGCGGGGGCTGCTGCCGGGGCGGTCGCTGCCGCAGTCACCACACCACTCGATGTCGTAAAGACTCAGTTGCAGTGTCAGGTAATTATTCTAATTTTGTCTTCTAAAAGCTTATTCTCATGTTGATAATGATTTCGATGTTTTCTACTCATGTATTCATGATTATAGGTGAACTAGTGTCTATCTATGTTAAGTTAAATTAACCTCTTTTATCATGAAGAAATCTCAATCTTTTACTTTGCGAAAATTGAAGAATGGAAATAAGTATCCTTTAGTTTTCTTTGTTGCTATTCTTTGAATTTGACCAAAATGGATTAGGATAAAAAGTTTTGTGATTCAACGAGAAGTATTTTCAGTATGTCGACATTAGTGAGTTTCTAAGGTGGAACAGGTTGAACCAGTTCCTGACAAAGTTCAGCTGGTATAGCGTTTTAATTTCATATTATCTACTGCTTGTGTACAGATTCTGGAAGAAAAAGATTGACTTTTTATGTGGCTTACATAAATGAGTTGATTTGGTCTGGATAAAATATTTAATTTCTAAATCCAGAGCAGTGGCTTTTGGGTGAAGATATCCTGATAAGATGATTCAAGAGAATGCCCTTTACCCTTGGCTGAGGCATTAATGGCTGGTGAGAGTAAATTAACTGGCTAATGTTTATCGAGGAGTTGTCTAGGGGCTATGCTCTAGGGGTCGCCACATGATAATGCATTCCTCTAGGTTCCAAGTTTTTTCTCCCGTTTGCTGTGTGTCTTAAACAGTGGTGATTCTCATGTGAACGAGGGTCAAAGGCTTTAAACAAGCAATCTGTGACAGCATTTTAGGTGACCAATTCATTCACTTTGTAATAGCTACTGCTTAAAGCATGTGGGTAAATTAGTGACTTCAGTTGGAAGAAAAAAACTAGTGCTCAATTTGGCTCATATTGGAGATCTTTTATCCTCTGTTTAATACATAAATGACTTTCTTTTTGTGAAGATATTTTGTTGACTATTAATGGGTAGCCTTGACAAATCAGTCAGTTATTATGTAAGATGGAAATGCTAGACATAGGACACATAAAAAAGCCATGAGAGGTCATCTTTTGTTCTCCCATGAGTTCTAAGGTTTCTCTATTGTTTCCCATGTTATTTTAACTACTATGATTTGTGAATTCATTTTAATCTTTAGTAAAAACATTTTTTGGACCAATTTGATGGGAAACAATCATAATCAGGACACACCTTTTCCCCCCAATTTGTGGCCGGTAACGTGGATCATACACTTTCATTGTAGCCTGACTTGTGCCAATTTTTTTGTAGGAGATAATATAGGCGTATCCTTTCTTATTAACACAATTCAAGTTCTCTTAGGTCCCCCTCTCCCTGTTTTGTCCAATCTACTGTTCAAGGCACCAATTGGTCTTCTTTGTACATGCTCAAACTAACACAAGCCACACTCTGGAAGTTTCTCCTCTAGAGTTGCTAACCTAAGTACCCGCAAATATACCCATTTGTAATTTTCCTTTCCTAGTTATTTCACACATTTACCTTTGCATCTTCGAATCAATTACATTCAGTTAGTTTTTCTCTATGAATTTTCTTTGTCCTGAAACTGTGCTTCATAGAGTAGGCCTAACTTCTGTCCTACAGAATTTAAATTTAGGCTTATTTAGGAGTCGCTCTCCATTTAGAGAAAACAACACATATAAAAAAATTGGTATACATGTGTAATTTAAAGGAGAAAAATAACTATGTTTGAAGCCATCGTTGACATAAATTTTCAGTTTGTGTTTATCTCCATTTGATTTATATATTTTCGAAATTTGGTGCGCCTACTGATCCCGTTTAAGGCTATTGTAAATTGATATTCTTTTTGGAGATAAAAGCTTTTGAACTTCTCTCAAGTTGTGTACTGCAATTCAACTGATGAATTGCTACTTGTATGAATAGTGGATAGGTTCCTTATTGCATAACTTAGTCATTAGTTCTCAGTTAGCTAAAAAAAATGAAGATGGTTCTCTTCATGATGTTTAAAAGAGCAGCAATTTTTAGTGGAACAACACCTTAATTAGTTGTGGATGATTTCTTAACTCACTGCATGCCGTATGCCTAAAATGTCATCTATCTTAGTTTGTACTAGGAGTCTTCACAGTGGTGTATCTTTGCTGCAGGTTGGCCGGCCCATTATCAGTTTATGGGATAGTGGTCAATGATTCACTGTGATAGTGAACCTAATATTTATTCTTTCAATTTAAAACTAGTGTCAACTAAAATATGATTTTGTAACATAAAAATGTGATCACTGCTTAATTTTCGTAATATCATGCTCTATGCTATTTACCTGGCATTGACAAAACAAATTTCAGTTTACAGTTAAACTTTCCGAAGGTTTCGGATTTGGCTTGATTATTCTGCTTTGGATTTTGATTTGTCGTTTATGGGAAGTAGTTTGGTCTGATTCCCTTCTTACAATGTTCTAATACCCGAACCTTAGAGTTTGCTTTATATGCTTGTTCATTTACACAGGAATTTTTGTACGACAACTTGCATTCAGATTGGTTTGAAGTTGTGGTGATTGGGTAGGAGTGATGGATTATTTATGTCATGCTGCATGGGTTGCATAAAGTGACTTTATTATGGATTTGGGTATGACAAGAGAGAAACAGACTATAGGGTATTATTGATACTGGTGGTTGCTGTGATGTGCACTAGCGTAGAATATACCATTTATTCCACTGTGTCATTTGTTTTCCAAGTTTGTTGGTTGTTTGAAGTTGCTTGTACTTCTATTATATAAATATATTGTTTTGAAAAGGGTAATTTGATCTCTTCTTGAAAGTAAGCTGATTTCGTTTCTATAAAATTGTTTAAAATGTCACCTAGTTCTGATGTGGGGCTCAACTTTATTTGCACAAACCCTTGTTTGGTCTTAATAGGCCAGAGTCTTTATGTCGTTAATTTTTCAATAGTATGAACCCTAAGTTATATTGTTGTTGCTTAATTTTGAGTCCTTGTTGCCTAATTGCCTATTTAAAATCGTAGAACTGAAGCTTTTTTCTTTTGTTTTAAATCACCTATGATTGCCAGTGCAAGGCTAGACGTTGGGTGCCGGAAGAGCATTCAACTGATCTACAAATCAGTCTTCTCTTTAGATTTGCTGTATGAAACTTGGATTGGATGATAAATTGAGGGTGGCCTAGTTGTTATTGTATCGCTGCATGTAGATGTCCAGGATGAGCAACCCAGGGTTGCATGGACTAGTTTTTAGGATAATTTCTATGTTGGCTATACAACAACAGTGACAGGGAAGATAGCGATTTTGGATGAAATTTTAACTATAGCTGATTTGACCCTGGTGGCGTGTGAAACGGCCTTTTTGGTATTGCATTGTTGGGTGCAGATGTACAGGAGCAACTCTGGTTTGCATTGAATAGGTTTCAGTACAATTTCTATGTAGGCTATACAACAACAGTGACGTGAAAGATTGTGATTTTGGTCAAAATCGTAAGTACAGCTGATTTGACTCAGGTGGTGTGTGACAAATGTATTTCACTTGAAATGAATCAAGTTTTAACCTTTTTCACAGAAAGGAGCTTATGCGAAAACTTAAAGCTAAATACTATGACTTTAGTTTTCAAATGTCTCATTGTTTGTACTTACGAATCCTGAAGAAAAGAAGTGCCATGGGAAAGAACCAATGAAGACTGTCATGATACCGATAGTCATTGAGAAGTTAAACCACTTTTCACAGTTGTCAGCAATTTGATGTTGGTAATTTCCTGTTGGGATGCCATTTAGTGTAGGATGCCAAGGCGAGAAAATGCCTCTTTTTGGTCTTGATTGAGGACTAAATTCTGGTGACAAAATGGAAATACATTGGTTCAGATCTATCTTGACCGTTGCAATATTTTTCATGATCATAATGTGTGTTTATTAATTTTTTGTTCTGTCAAAACCTCATTTTACATGCTCTGTTGCTCTTACATTATGGTCATCTTCTATTTTATTGATTTAATGAAATCGCTGTGGTCAATAAAATTTATCTACTTGGGTGTTGTGTAGGGTGTATGTGGATGCGACAGATATACTAATGGCTCGATTAAAGAAGTCGTTCAAACTATCATAAGAAAAGATGGTTATGTGGGCCTCATGAGGGGTTGGAAGCCTAGGATGCTGTTTCATGCCCCAGCAGCGGCGATTTGCTGGTCCACCTATGAAGCATCGAAAGATTTCTTTCAGGATCTCAACTTGAGAAGGAACAGATCTTGAAACTGGCAAATGATGGCTCTGCGAGTTTCTTTTCATATTAATTCACCCAAACTCAATGAAAGGCCACAAATTGATGCTTTGGCATGTTGTGGTTTATAGAAGGCAAATTCTGGCCCTTTCTTTTCCACATCTTGGGTGTTGGGATGTCTTTCGATGTGAAAGGTTCTGTGTTGTAAATTAATTTCTTTTAGATTGGTAATAAATAAAGCAAGAAGATGAGTTGTTATTGTTGTTCTTTTGCTTGAGTTTATCTTTTTGCATTTTCCTTATTTGTTGTTTGTTTTTTTCTATATTGCTTGGCTGAATAATACAAAATTTTATATCCTCTAGTTTTCACAAAAAAATGCCCTCAAACTTGGATCAACATGATAAAAATTATTTTTTGGACAAAAATATCCTTGGGTAAGGGTTAGGTCGTGAAGTTGCATTCATATGCAAATGATTTTATATGTTGTCGACTTTTTCGTGAGAAGTCTTTGTTCTTATTTTGACCCATTTATTTATCGATATTGTCATTGGGAGCAGTAAAAAGTGTTTGTAGTGTGAGGAGAGAGAAAATTTTTTACCCATTTGATTGGTGATTGTGAAAAGCTCTAGTCGGTTTATTGAAGATTAGGGTTTTCTTGATTTTGAAAGGAAATTTTTTAAAAAACTCTAGCGTTAGTTCTATTTCATCTAGTTTTTGGACGGTGATTTTGAAAATTTTTATCCTTAAGCAAGTTTCGGCCATTGGGCAAGGTTTCGTCTCATGCGATCTCGGTAAAAGGAGTGAACTTTGGAGAAAATTATCGGCTGATCGAGGGGTTAATCTAACTCGGATCAATTTCGTAGCAAGGCCTTTCTCAAAATCTACATTGTATATTTGTATGCATAAGTTTTGATATTTCGTGTTTTAGAACACACGAAATAGGTATTCCTAGTAGCTTATCGTGTTTTCAAGAATGCGATGAGTTATATATCATGTATTCGATAAGACGATTATTGATATTCAAATGTTGCACAATCATGTGTTTGATAATACACTAATGTATATGTTCTGTTATTACTAACACAAGTAACACACGATATTCAAGTGTTATGCTATCGTGTCTGAGAGTTCATCATATCATGTATCTGATAACACAATATATCAACTAAACATATATAAGCAAATTAATTACATAATGTGAATCAATGCGACTATTGATTATGGTTAGGACCTATTGTTGATACATACATATATATATATATATATATCCAATTTTGCATATGTAAAACTAGAGTAATATAGCAAATGACAGAATCAGTAAAGGCATCAGAAGAGAAGAAGAAAAGAATCTACTGGAGGAGATTGGGTTTGGAAACGAATAGTTTTTCTGCTGGACTGCATCTATCAAAAGTCTTTGTTGATTCATGGTCAAGATGCAAAGCAATATTGGTGGAGATTGGGTTCTACGCAGTATATGAATACGAACCCATCATCATCTCCAGGCCGCTCCTGAATGTTCTCATTTGTTAGCATTGGACGACTCACTAGAGGTGTTCAATATTAGGGGCAAAATACTACCCCTTTACGGTAGATGAAGTGGCAATGATCATTGATTTTAGTGGAAAAGGGAACTAGTGTAAATTGAAAAGTGGCGAGGGGAAGGTAGCACAAGGCAAGGGGCATTTTTTCAAGAATTTCTTCATAGGGAAGCAGCTAGAGAAGAATCTACTTGAAGAAATGTTGAAAGAAGTGCCTCCCAAAACACAAATTATGTTAGACGAGGACTTAGCATTGTTGGCTATCGTGCACATGGGGGTCCTAGTGTTATTCACACAGAGCAACAGATCTGTATCCCCAACTTTGTGTGATTTAATAGATGACTTGTCAGTTGTGGGGAGGTACAATTTGGCTAGGGTCATTCATGATATGTTGATAAGAGGCATATCATCAACCCACCGAAACATCATGAGTTGACAGGATGAGCGCTCTGTCACCGCCGAAATTCTCATTGGGGCTTCATTTGTGCTCCAGGTAAATCTTGTATTATCAATAACACAATGCATTCGATGAGCGTAGTACTAATGACACGATAACTTCTCCACACTCATGTATATCATCGTTTCACTCACACGATATCATGTCTATCGTGTTTACAAAAATACGATGTATAACACGTAAGTATAATTATCATGTGATCGGTAAGATGACTAAGTACCATATCGTGTATAATGATGCATTACACAATAATGGACTATTGTGTAATCAATAACATGATGAAGCCGTAAAGCGTGTTATACATAACACAACATACTTGTCATACGTACACTACTGACAAGTTTATTTTGTCTTGTCCATCAGGTATGGTTTTTTTTAGCATACGCCAATATGGGTTCCCAGTGGTCCTCCATGTAGCCCGAGGTGCAAGCAGTGGCCCAGTTTTACCCAACTTTTGAGCGATGTGGAGAAGGCCGCAAAACTTGACCTGACCAACGAAAAGGCGAGGAAGAATTCTCTTGCTCATCACCGGATGAGAAAGTGGTATGAGGAGGTGTTTATACGTCTGAAGCAAGATTCCCAAGTTATTTTTTGAATCACTCCAATTGCCAAAGAAGCCAACTTGATTGATGGCCAAAGGGCGGCCTTGAAGGTGAAGAAGGCGGGCACACAAATAACGATTCATAGGATAATGAAACCCGTCTACACCCACCACGGCCAAACGTCAAGGCATTTATAGTCCGGCCAGGACATCATTGAATCATTTGTCATGCCAGTGGATGTCATAACTGAGATTTGTGACATTGTTTTGGAGAAGGTTGTTCTGTACGAGGAGCGGGGATAGAACACTAAGAGAGTTGAAGCTGGCTCCAGCTAATTAAAAAAGATATGGAGGTTGCAACAAGCCTCATAGAACATAAGCAACCCCCACCGAAACCGGAGATAGAGCGACCACATGAACCCCCTCAATAGGAAGTCCCTCATGCATCAACCCCTTTGAAGGATTGCTGTCAGTTTGGTCAAGTCTAAAGCTTCCAAATCCAGAGAAGTTATTCACCCATCTACTCATGAAGAACAACCAGTACTTGTCCCTCAGTCTAGCTACGAGGATTTCATTTTGAGTAAGTACAATTGTAAGAACATGACATTTTTAGCTATCCTGATCGTTTGGGGATAATCGTGTAATTGGGCACACAATTATTGCAACATTTGTTATTGAAGAAAAATGATATTGTGTTGGTCGTGTGAACGATTGGACAATCATTAAAACAACTGTTAGTAAAGAAAACGATCCGGTTGTGGTCATGTGATCGTTAACACGACAAGACACTATTGTATTTTAGTCAATACGATACAGTGGTACATTGTGTCATCCGAAACACGATTGATGTGCATATCATGTGTACTAATGTGATTGCTTACTTCTTATATGTAGAGAAAATGGAGCTAAAAGCTGCCTCCCCAATAAAGATGAAGAAGGGTTCGAAGGTTGAAAGGATTGTAATAACAAGATTTTTAAAAAAAATAAATGAAGAAGTTGTTCAATCTTGACCCGTCAATAAACAACTCGGGAGGTCCAAGAACAAACCCGGGAGGGCAAGGAACAAACCCGAGAGGTCCAGGACCAACCTTGGGAGGTTTAGGAACAAAACTGGGAGGGATCGGAACAAACCTGGGAGAGACCAGAACAAACCTGGGAAGTAAATAAAGAAGAGGAAAGCACAAATAAAGAAGTAGTTCCTCCAAAGCCGGTAAAACTACGAATAAAGCGGAAAGGTTCAGAAGCAGCCCCTATCGCACCCATCCTACCTCTAGTGCCTTGGAAGTTGAGGTACACCATTGCTGAACCACCTTCTAAAATAACTGAGGGTGAGGAGTTGTAACGACCCGACTCGAGCCAGGCCCACAAAATCACTAATAGAAAATTTTCTTTTCTTTGAGCTAGGAATCATTGTCTGTGTGCGAGAGGTACAACGTTCATCTACGCACTACGGAGCTTCAAAGCTTTCTCGTACGTGGACTTAGGTTGTGACGAATGCATACACACAACGAAGCTTCATAGTTCATCGTGTGTAAAACAGAATTAAAACATATATTTATAATTAATTTGGATCGGGCCAACGTTGCCTTGCCGTTGGTTGCCTACGTACGTATTGGATATTATTCCAACACGATTGGATCTTAACGTAGTTTTGCGTAATGACTACTACATACAACAATCGTCACAAAATCATATACATTAAAATACATATATATTAATATTTACAAAAATTCATCATATATTGGAGTCAAGTGGAAGTTAATAAGCCAAAAACGTACATCTCGCTCTACCATCGAGCGGGATCATAATCACATATACACGTCTCGCTCTATCACTGAGCCGAGACCAAAAATACAAATTACACGTCTCGCTCTACCCTAGAGAGAGACCACACATATCATAGCATATAAGCCTACATCATGGCATATAAAGCACACATCATGGCATATAAGCATAACAAGCAAATGTATAGTAGCATAGCACACATCCTAATTTAGCATATGCAGCTCTATAATTTAAATGGGATGTCAAAAATACTTACTCCCCGCATTTGTTCCTTTTTGGCGTCCTTCCCTTAGAATCCAAGGGTAGGAGACAAAGCTTCCTTTAGCCTCCATACGTTCCTCTTCTTGCACCAAAAGACTACGTACAAACGCGCGCTGAAATCGAAGACTCTTCTCGTTCTCTGTGCCTGTGGGCAGTGGACAGAACCTCACCTACTTGGGATTTCCTCTTTGGTTGTGGCTCGGCAACTTTGGCCAGAATCCCGTCTTTCTCCGGGTCTCTTTTTCTTGCTCCAATGTTCAAGGATGACGGGCAGGGTCTCTTCTAGTCTCGGGGCATCTCCTCCTCATACAATCACCAACTCAGAAAACAGAACCCTCCATCATGTAGAACACACTCGATTTAGTCAAGAACACCTTTTGAATCGACTAAATCGGAGTTAAGATGGCCAGAAACAGAGAAAACGAAGTTGGTCAGTGCTCGAAGATAACGGGCATAACCTCTCCTTGTCTTAGGGCATTTCCTCCTCATACGATAGCCAACTCGAAGAAATGACCACTCCATTGCGTAGAGCATGCTTGATTTAGTAGGAAATGAGTCTTGAATGGCCTTAATCGGCCTCAGAACGGTCAGAAACTGGGGAGGAGAAGAATTGTTCGAAAAATGAAATGAATGGGGCTTTTATAATCGGCGGCGGTGCCCGCTGAAACCGTGCGAGGCACGGGTCGCACCCACGTAACCGCGGTGCCGGTCGCACCCATGTAACCACGGTGCCCGCGGTTCCATGGCGCGCGTGTCTCACGTTGGCCCGCACCGCGGCACACCAGCCACACACCGCTATTTTTTTATTATTATTATATATATATATATATATATATATATATTTTTTTTTTAAAAATCCAAATCTTCAAACGCGCGTATCTCCCTATCCCGGATTCAGATTTGCGCGTTCTAGGTACCGTTAGACTCGTATCAACGAGCCCTTCACTAATAACCAACTTAAAGCAATAAATCATGCTCTTTCTAAGTGGGTCCCACCTATATTGCATGTTTCTCGAATGTCGTAACTTTTGGTCCCGACCTCTGTTTCGCGCATTCTTTAATTTGTTACACTCATTTCTTCGAGCTCTACTCAAATATAGAGGTTTTAATGGTTAAAAATATCTATAAATTATTTAAAAAATTACTAATTACCTCTAACCCCCTTGGTTAGACATAATCGAAAAGCAGGGTGTTACAGGAGTCATCCAAGAAGTTGGCTATTTAGGGCTTGAAGAAGCCAAAGAATTTCAGCAGCTGCATGGAGGAGAAAACAGCCAAGTTTGGACCCACTGGAATTGTGGGATGAAAGCCAAATCCAAATGATGAAGTCCCTCTAGCATCTGTCCCTTACATTATCCATCCAACATAGCCAAAGTCTCCTACCCCGGAAGCAATGGGGCTCAAATGTTGCCTCCAATAGTGGCACTGTATCGGATACACCTCTAGTTGATCAAGAAGTACTAGAGAGTATCTGCAAAGTAATAGAAGTGGAAGAACATGCAGAGTAGTAGATGAATAAGGAGGAGGTCTATATGGTGCTACACGACTATCTTGACATAAAGTTGGTGTTCCACATGCAAATTCAGCAGATTGACAATCAGGAGACCATCATGGATTTTCTGGCGCACCCATACAAGCAGTAGCCTATGGTGACACTCCTCTACACTGACTATATCTCTCTACTAAAGCCTGAGTGTATAATGAATGAGGTACTATCCCTTTATTGATCATACATTTTATGCAAAAGCATTTTATTAATTGCATGATATCTAAAAAGACGAAAGTGAACTTCTATCTATCTCTTTATCAGTAACACAACATTTGTTCATATTGTTGTTTGAATAACACGCTAAGTTTCATCTCAATTTTTGCTGTAAGACTAGCATGTTGGTGAATACACGACTTGAAAATGTGTCGTGTTGTTGGTTACAAGATATAGTCACTTATCGTATCATTAATGACATGACTAACCAGATTTGTTTGTTGTTAATTGTAGGTAACAAATGTCTTCTCCCAACTACTAGAGGAATGCAATTTGAGATATCCAGGAACTTACCCCAATTATTTTTTCGGCAAGTTTGTCATTTAACACTATTTTAAGATTGAGATGAACCAAGGTGAGCCGGAGAGGCAGGGGAAAATCTTTGACATTTTGTTCAGGGGGCTGAATGTTAACTCGGAGAGCGGGTTCATTCCGATCTACATCATGGGCCGCTTTATACTGCTTATTGTCCGCTGTAGTGAGAAAAAGTTTAGGTGGTATAACCCACTAAAGGGTGACCATGGCCACCACTTTGCATACGTAGACACATAAGGAAATGTGTTGCACAGGAAATGAAGAAGGCCTTTCTCATAAAGAGTGCAACAAAGTGGCAAATGACGAAGATCAACAAATGCCTGTACAAAGAAACAAACGAAGATTGTGGTTTGTTCCTCATGTATTACATTGTGAAGCTGGCAGGAGGCGTCCTTCAGCCTGTTTTTTACATAAGCAAAGATAACAGGGTTGGTCAGGCCTTAGATATGTGTGGCAATTCTTCGGGGCCAAATAGGCAAGGAATTCGTTCGAGAAGTAGACGAATTATAATTAGGCAATATACATTTTACATTTTTTTTACATATACTATACACATATTGTAAACACTCAATTGTTACATATTACATCTTATTAATCGACAACTATTTTTTTTCGATTCCATATTGTGTAGTTCTCCATTGGAAATGAACTACATCGTGTCATCGTGTTAGTACATACACAGAAATGCAATTAGTCATGAGTATGAACATACGACCAATGATATCGTGTTTGTACATACACAAAGCCGCATCCAATCATTTGTCTGAACATATGACCAAAAATCATACTATCGTATTATTGCTGAAAGAGTCTCAAACCTTTTATCTTGTTATTGGTAGGCACATCTAGGAATGCGTGGGAGGAAATCTAGTGGAAGAAGAAGGGAGGAGTTAGATGTGGGGGCAAATCTAGTTGCTTCAACATCGGCAAAATACCCATTCCTGCCGAGGGCTACTCATTGTAATCCTGCATTACGATTTTACCTTGGCAAATACATGACAAAAGAAGAGTCTAAAACGAAATAAGCTTTTTTTTTCTTTCTAAAGTTCTCTTTCACAGAAAATAAAATAAGTAAACGAGGGACAGGATGGCCGTCAACTTACCAGATCGCTGCTGCTCCTCTCAAAATCGAGTATTTTCATGAGGACCGAACACAAAAGGCCAAATTGGGGTAATTGAGATTACCGGATAAGTGTCTGTCCATGAATGAAACGAACGACAGGCGAAAACCGAAATTCAAGAGTAATGTGAGGGCCTAATCCTGCCGATGCAAAGCAAAGCACAAACCGGTGTGAATATCAGAGTTGGTGAGCTTCGGGTCCAAGAACGGAGGGACAGACTCATTGATGCCTAATACGTCCAAGAGAAAGTCCCGCACCAGGCTCCCGTCCAAGTACCCGCCATTGGAGAGGCTCTGGAACCCCGCCGTTGCTGATCCCAGGCTGGAGGGGGAGGGGGAGGGGGATGGGCAGAATGGTTTCAGCGGGAAAGTGGAGAAATGTGGGTAGGAAAGGGTGGGCGGGGTGTAAGAGGATGATCATCAGCGACGACTCAAGCTATCGCACTAATAGCGATAGCATCGTTGCGGATACGCAATAAAAACATGAATTCAGTACTTATGTACCATGTTAAAATAGTACTAACATGCTACATTGATACTAGACAATTTAAAAATATAAATTCATGACTTATATAGCATGTTACGATAATCTTGATATACTATATAAGTATTAAATAACTTAAAAACATAGACCTAGTATCTATATAACATGTTAAGACAATTTTCACATGTTATAAAAATGTTAAAAAATTTGAATTGGAATAAAAATTTAGGTGTTGAAATATTTATCCATATCTGTCCGTGTCTGTAGCGGACGGACTTAAACAAAATATAATACGGACTAGGGCGAATACAAATGGATATAGACAAAAGTTATTTAAATAACAAACGAACACGGATAACCCTCTGTCTGTGTCCATTTCTATCCGTGAACACCCCTATCTGCGACAACTACTGGTAGCCGTTGCATATAACCTATCAATAGGGACGACTGTGCTCTTTAGTCGTTGATACTCACTGCTAGCAACTGTTTGAGCCGTGGCTATTGAGGCCTCGCTGTTGAGTTATTTTTTTGTAGTGCTAATCCTTTAATCGTTAATGAGGTACTAGACATTAATAACGAGGGCTCTGAAACTCTGGAAGAGATGGCATAATTGGCGGTTCATAGTGTTGAGGTGGACTAATCTTGCTATGCCAATCAAGCTAGGCTTAGACGATTGTTTAATTCCAATTCCCTACCTATCAAGAATAGACTGGTGTGTTATACGTTTCCTTGGCTAGTACATCCTCCTCGACGGAATATGCATGGAAAGTAAGGTTGTCCATATCTTTCCTCAAAGCTATGTTGAACCTCAGCTTTCCAATATCAATGGCACGGACATAAAGGTAGAGTTGTCCACATCAAAACATCCTGACGTAACAGCGGGCCTTTTATCTTATTGATGTGCCCCTCCAATAAGCTCATTCAACTTAGACAACAGGGTAAGGTAGACGCTAATAAGTGTCCATGGCCATGGACATACTGCCCATAGGTGATCTGCACGTCTTTCTTCTTGGGCCTATGATCAAGACTTGGTTATGAAACTATTTGCACCCAACTAGTTCCAACATCAAATTCATTTGAACCTTTGTTAAGATGAGGTTCTAACGGAAGCTGAATTGGAGTCAAATTTTAATAAAGATTTTGATATTCCCCTACATAAATACGTTGACATTTCTTCAAATAAATCGGGAAGGAAGAACAAAATGGGAGAAGGTAGGAAAAACAAGATGTTTTAATCTCTCTTGTTTTTGCATTTTAGTTGACTATCTCAAAGTATTCAGCTTCTCTCTTGTTGGGTCGTTGTAGCTCTCGATACGTGGAATGTTTTTTTCCTTTGGCTTCATCTTGTGTGCTTTTTTTTAGCTTTAAATAAAATACTATTTAAAAAAGCCCGAATTTTATTTGTCAATACGTATAAGATGGACGCATCCTAGCTTGACTGAGCTTCATGGCCAAAGAGACTATGGCCATGGTACATAGGGGTCTTAGCGTGGTATGTATAAGTTTAACATGATACATATAAAGCCTGGTCCTAACATGGTTACTTAGCAGCTAGGATCCTTACGTACCACATTCATGGAATCTGGCTTCTCAGAATCTCTAGCTTTGACGCTACTTGCTCCATGGTCAGCTCATTCCCCACCAGGCATTCCTGTGCTAGTTTTGCGACGCCAGCCAACTGGCTATCCCGCGCTTCATCCAGCTGCGTTCCCTCCAGCCGTGAAGTGTAGTAAGCAGAGAGAGTGTCATCCTTCCTCTCCATGGGGAGCAGAGAGAGTGTAGCCCAGCTATCCTCGGTCTCGCCTTTGTACCAAGACTGATAGTCTGCATGATTTCCCTTAATTGCTATTAAAAGCTCTGTGAGTAGCATCCCAAAGCTTTCCAGGTCGCTGGTATCTGATGAATCGGCACCGTACTTGTATTTTGGGAACAAGTACCCCAATGTACCCTGCATTAGTTCAGGTTTGGACGATTGACTAAACGCGATAGCCGTTTCTGCAACATGCATTAGACGTTTGTCGAGAATATCTGAACAAACATGCCGATCTTTCTCTTGGATGGGGTCAAAGAGGCCCATTGGATCGAATCCAAAAACTAGTGACGGCGTTTCTGTCTGGAGGCAACAACCCAACAGCTGTAACATGCTCCTGTCATTCATTTCAAGCAAGCGTCTGATCTCCTCAATGTAGTCGTCTATATTTTCCATGTAAGAATCCTTGTTTACCTTCTGAATCTTAAAAACCTCAGTTCCACGAAGTGTTCTTCTGTGTATGTCGTTGCTAATTATGAGTGAACTGTTTACTTCCTCCAGTTCTTCAGCCCGGAAAAACATGCTGTTCTCGTCCATGCTCGGAGAAGCGAAGTTCGACAAACGATAGCCTCCATTCCGCTCAAAAAAATTTTCTTTGTCGCGGATGACAGTTCCATACCTCTTGCGCAGGTAAATCCGAGTAGCACCAATAAGAATAAACACGATGCCAGACACAACAGCTGCCAAACAAGATATGTTGTCGATTTTTATAATAGGAGAAGAGAGAGAGAGAAATTTTAAACGGAGATGCAAGAACGGAAGCCGTCCATTAGAATAAATTTGTTATTCAAAATGTGAACCTGGCTATTCGAACCGTTAAAATTCTATTCAATTTTTGAAAACTCAAGACTCCCAACTCGACAAAAAATATTAAAATCGAGTTGATGGTGACATTTTATGGAGTCAAAAATTCAATTTTATTTTTAAATACAGAATATTATATAAGAATAAAATTTAGTTGAAATAAAATATTTTTTTTCGTAATGGTTATTAAATGTAAAGATTTATGCATATATTACATTATTTCTTAACAGGTGAATATAATTAACTTACATAAAGGTAGCATATTCAACATAAAATAAAGATAAAATTATTATTAATTATTATCTACCAATATATTGTAGAAATTTTGAAACAGATGTATTATAGAGGTAGAGTTTGGTAAATTTTAAAGTTTGACTCGGGAGTCACTTGGGGAGTCAATGGAGCCTCACCATGGAATTGGACACAGAAAGCTATGGTGTTGAATCAACTCAGAGAATTTTTGTTTTAGAACTATGTTTCTAATTGAACCAAAACTAAGAATTCTCTGTATTTTTTTTTTAAATTATAAATAAATTGTAAAAAAATAAATGTGATACTCTCACGTGTCTTCTTTAACACTATGTTTCTCAACCAGTCGGTCGGCCATGCCTCCTCCGTCTTACAGGCATAAGACAGCGCCGTGAATAGAAAGAGGCCCAGGTCGGAGCAAAAGGCGTTACCAGCTATTTGGTCATGCTGGCTGCGGCCAAGGCAGGCTTGATGAAACCTGCCCTGGCCAAGGCCAGTGCAGCCAGAAAGATCTTGCCTATTAATCCGACCGTAGCCGGATTACCGTGTCCCCCTACCAAGAATTAGGAGGACTGAAGCGGAGGTGGGAAGGTGGTCGGCTTGGAGTTTATACAATTGGAAGATGGTACATGATAAACGTGGTAAGGAGGAGTTTAAATTGTAGTCTATGAGATGTATAGATTTTTTTTTAGGAGTTTTACCTAAAATAAATTCATCAATCTGTAAATAGTCCGGTGTGGTGCAACCGCGACCCACCCCTTTTGTTGCATCACCAATATACCCATGAGGGCATGTGCAGCTAAAGTTTCCAGGAACGTTGTGGCAGTATTTAGCATCTGAACAGTTGTGCGTATTCTCCTTGCACTCGTCAATATCTTCAAAGCAAGAAACAGATGTACGTACGCTTAACAAATGTAAGTCACGTCGAGGGTGTGTTTGTGTGCAGAAGTTGAGTGAAGCTACCAAATTAAAGCCTTGGGAGGAGGATGTTGACGAGTTCTTACCTTGACAACCATAGGTGCCATTGAGATATGGGTTACCTTGGTATCCCGGGCTACACGTACAGCGATATCCAAGACCAGCAGGCGAGTTGTAGCACTGACCACTGAGGCAAGTTCTGTTGTTCTCCGCGCTGCATGTGTCGTTAGCCTGGCCAATCGCCCAGTCGAGCACGACCAGATAATCGTTCCTTTTCGTAAGAAAAGTATCACCTTTGATGTCCAAGACTGAAAATTGGAACCTACTGTCATCAGTCAAGAAGGCGTAGCTGCACATTTTAACATCCATGCTATTGAAATCAGCGTAATCGTTGAAGCTTCCAAGTCTCAAATCAAACTTTCTAACACCTTTCGGAATGGACATCTTGCAACAGCCGGCGCCGTCGCATGAGCCGTTTGTGGCGCTCTTATCGTCGGTGCAGTATGAAACACATCCTGTTGAGAAGTTCTTACCCCAGGAGGCTTTGAATAGTGCAATGGTGTCGCAGCCTATTGCATAGAGCTTGTTTCTAGTGCTGGAGAATGTAAAGGCTCCGGATTTGTACAATTGCATCCAATGACTGGAAGTCTCGTTGTCTCCGGTTCGAGTACGAAAGCACTGGTAGCTTACATTCATGGTTACACTCATTTCCCCATCTAAACTAATGTTTCGCACTTCGAGCCCACCCAAGAATAATTTTGAAGGAGTATGCGAGGTGTTGCAACGGAGCTCGAACTGTTTATTCATGGAACAATTGGGACCAATACCAAAGGGATAAGGTACCATGACATTCCCGCAAGAGTCCTGGCAGTTGGGCTTTGCTTCATTAAATGGCAACAATAAAGCACTAGTCAGAAATAAAGAGAGGATTAGTACAAACCACTGAATCAACCCCATTTTCTTCTCTCGTTTTGCTTGTAATCATGGAATGAAGTACATCCCCGTGGTTCGACTTATATTGGCAGTGATTTGTTTCACGAGTTGACATACAGATTTCAACTTGCTATGACAGCAGAGCAGCACATGGCTGGTGGGATAGGTCTTTTTTGTTTTTTCTTGGGCATAAGTTTGAAAATCAACTAGTATCTTTTTTATTTTATTTTTCTAAAACCACTAGATCAGCTAGGGTGGGTTAGGACATTTACCTATATATTAAATGCCAAAGGAAGCCAACCATAAAACTCTTAGATTGCATAAATTATAATTATCCAAAGTAAAAATCCCCTTGAGTCTATGATATTCTTGCAAGACTAGCAAGTAAGGAAAAATCTTTGAAATATGAGTTGCACGTACAAGATAAATTTGCCAAATAATTTGCAAATGCGTTGCTTCTATGTAAATATGCCTGATTTTCATGAGATGAAGAAGCATAAAACTTGAAAGTTCGATCATCTACATTATGATGCAGTGAACAAGACACAATAAAGTATTCATTAACCATAGAAACAAAGAGTTGAGAGTCTAATTCAACTAACGAAGGAAGGCACTTAAAAGAGATAGCACAACAAGTACCTTTAATCATAGCTCTAGCCTCTGCCATCTTATTAATACCAAGACCCAAAAAAGGATGATAACATAATTTAGTAACCCCCCATTACTATCACCAATAACCCATCCACATCCTGATAAACTTGCATTACCATTGGAAGCAAGATGGCACTTTTAGATAAATATTGCAAATATCATATAAATTGGCGACATTTGCTACAAAATGTCTCTAATAAGCATTAATTGCGATGTTCTAGAAAATATCGCAAATAAAAAAATTAGAACTATTAGTGATGCTTTTAAAACTGTTACTAATAATATTTATGATTATTTATAATTAAACTTTTTTTGCAAATGTACAAGGTGTATTAGGATAAGTATTTAAGAGTTGTCGAATTATCAATAACAAATAAATTAATTGCTAAATGTAAGATAAAACTAAAAATAACTTAAAGTTAAATTAAATAAAGGAAGAATTAACTATACTAAAAAGAATAGATTTATATGATGATAATTACTTAGAAAATTAAATCCACTATAGAATCATAACAATTCTTCGACCTTTAATCTAAATCTAGTGTGAATTTAAATAAGTATTCTCAGCTACAAGCTAGAATTATTTTAAAATAAATTATTAGTTAAAGACATGACATGAATTATCTTCGACAATAGCATGAATCATTTAGACTAAAATAATTAAACTATAGGCCTAACTCATCTAATCTTAGTATAACTCATCTAATTCATCAATTATATGAGCATTAAAATTATTACATGACTATCTAATCTAAATCACCTAAATTAGAATTAATATAAATATAAAAATCATATCAATCTATTATCTACAAGACAATAAATCAACATAGGATTGAATAAACTTAAAAAAAATTCTATTAAAAATAAAATTTTTTTCATACAATTGTCGTTAATCTTTTTCATACTTGTATTATTTTTGAAACATAATAAAATGTGTCTCAAATAAAATAAAGTTATTTAAAAAAAATTAATTCCATATGCGACTCTTTTTAAAAATGTTGCACATATATAATAAATAAATAGTATTTTTTTAAAAAAAGTTTTGTGATTTAATATATAATATATAGTAAATAAATAAGAAAAAATTTAAATAAAATTCCCCTACTCTCTCCCAACTCCTCCTCAGAGCTCGGTCTCACATTCATGCGCGTGAGTGAGAGAGATAGGGAGAGGGAGAAGAGAGGAGTGAAGAGAAGAGAGACGAGAGAATAGAGAGACTAGAGGGGAGAGAGAAGAGATAAAGATGAGAAAGAGAGAGAGAGAGAATGAGAGACGAGAGAAGAGGAGAGAGAGATAGAGAAGAGAGAGAAGAAAGAGAGGGAGGAGAGATAAAAGAGAGGGAAGGGAGAGAAAGAGGAGATAAAGAAGAGAGACAAGAGTGGAGAGTAGAGAGAGTAGAGAGAGAAGAGAGATAAAAGAGAGGGAAGGAAGAGAAAGAGGAGATAAAGAAGAGAGACAAGAGTGGAGAGTAGAGAGAGAAGAAAGAAAGAGGAGAGAAAAAGAGGAGAGAGAGTAAGAGACGAGATGAGAGAGAGAAGAGAGACGAGAGATGAGAGTGAGGAGTGAGAGAGAAGAGAGACGAGAGATGAGAGTGAGGAGTGAGAGAGGAGAGAGAAGAGAAAGAGAAGAGAGGGATAAAAGAGAGAGAGGAGAGAAAGCAGAGATACAGAAGAGAGACATGAGTGATAGAGGGGGAATAATTTAATTTAGGTTTAAATTTTTTTATTATATATTATATTTTAAATTTTTAAAAAATAAATTAAAAAGTAATAACGATTCATAGGAATTAGTGATACATAAGCATATGCGTTAGTAATACCTAGGTTATTAACGACACATTTGGCTATGCGTTGCTAATACATTTTATTATAATCTTTTTATTAATTTGAAATATAATTAATAAAAGAGAGAGATAAGAGAGAAGAGAGAGAGAGAGAGAGAGAGGAAAGAGTGAGAAAGAGAGAGGAGAAGAGACAGAGAGAGAGGGTAGAGAGAGGAGAGACATATTAGCAAGAAAGAGAGGAGATAGAGGGGAGAGAAAAAGAAGAGAGAGAGAGGAGATGGAAAGAGATAGAGAGAGAAGAGAGGAGAGAGAGGAAAGAGTGAAATGGATAGAGAGAAGAGACGGGAGAGAAGACAGAGCAAAGAAGAGAGAGAGCAGAGGGAGGGAGGGAGAAAGAAAAGAGAGAGTGATAAAAGAGAAAGAGGAGGAAAAATTTTAATTTAGATTTTTTGGGAATTTTTTTATTATATATTATATTTTAAAATTAATTAAAAAATTAAAATAAATCATATTAGCGACGTATACGAAAATATGTCAATAATACATATGGTATTAGCGACACATTTTCCTATGTGTGGCTATTATGTTTTATTTTTTTTATTAAATTTAAATTATAATATATAATAAAATATTTTCAAAAAAATAAATTCTTCTACTCTCTCGCCTATGTTCATTAGAGTTAGGGCTCACGTTGTGTGTGCGAGAGATGAGAGAAAGAGAGAAGAGATAGGAGAGAGAAAAGAGAAAAGAAAAAAGAGAGGGAAAGAGAGAGGGTGGGTAGAGAGAGGTGAGAAGAGAGAGTGGATAGAGAGAGAGGAGAGAGAGGGTAAAGAGAGAAGAGAGAGAGGAGAGAGAGTGACAGGAAAGATAAGAGAGAGAAAAAAGGATGAGGGAGGAGAGACTCTAGAGAGAGAGGGAGGAATTTAATTTTTTTTAGATTTTTTATTATATATTATATTTAATTTAAAAAAATTAAATAAAATGTATTAGTTAGAGATAGGATTATGCATCACCAATACCCTAGGTATTAGCTACGCATATGCCTATGTATCGCAAATACCTAGCGTATTAGCGACACATATACATATGTGTTGCTAATATCTTTTATTTTATTTTATTATTTTTATTAATTTTAAAATATAATATATAATAAAACATTAAAGTTAAATTAAATTCTTCTACTCTCTCACCTCTCTTCTTCATAGTTGGAGCTCCTGTTGATGTGCACGAAAGAGAAAGAGAAAGAGAGAGAAGGAAAGGGAGAGGAGAGAGAGGGAGGAGAGGAGAGAGAAAGAGTAGAGAGGGAGGAGAGGAGAGAGAGAGTAAAGGGAGAGGAGAGAGAGCATAGGGAGACAAGAGAGAGTAGAGAAAGAGGAGAGAGAGAGAGGAGATGGAAATCGAGATAGAGATGAAAGCGAGAGAAAAAGAAGAGAGAGGGGATGAATTCAATTTTGATTTTTTTATATTTTTATTGTATATTATATTTTTAAAATAAAAAAGTAATTAAAATATAATGTATTAGCAATATGGAGTATGCGTCGTTAATACCATACACATGGAGTATGCGTCGTTAATACCATACACATTATCGATGCAAAGTCATATTGTCGCAATACCTAGTGTACTAACAACTATATATATATATATATATATATATATATATATATATATATGCATTGCAAATATAATTTAATTTACTTTTTAGTAATTTTTAAATATAATAAAAAAATTTAAAAATTAAATTCTCCTATCTTTCACCTCTCTTTTTCAAAGTTGGGGCTCTCGCTAACTGTCACAGACATGCCCCTTGGGTAGCTGACCATGTGACGCTTGTAGGCTTGAGGCTCAACATGAAAGCCTTTGTTTGGGATGAATGGCTTGCTTTGGAATATTATTCAAACATATCTCAATGTACATCATACTCTTTGCTCAAAATGGAAAAGGGGAATTAGTAGGGTGCCCGATACGCAGTTGTGACATGACGCACATGAGAGAGAGGAGGAAAGGGAGAGGAGAGAGAGAAAGAAGAGAGAGATAGAGATAGAGAGAGGAGTGAGAGAGAGTAGAAAGAGAGAAGAAAGAGATCAAGATATAGAGGAAATAGAGAGAGAAAGAAGAGAGAGGAGAGAGAGGCACTACAATAAAATATACTATTAACGATGCATTTATTAGCGATGCAAACACAAGCATTGCTAAAAACCACTATTTGCGACGCACCAAAGCGTCACAAAAAAAATCCTATTAGCGACACATAATAATATATGTCGCTAATAGTCATTTTTAGCGATGCTTAACATAAAGCGTCACTAATACTAACCAGATTAACGGCACTTCCCAGTAAATGATGCTAATTAGTTATGCTATTGGCAATGTTTTTGATTAAGCGTCACTAATATGTTAAACAATAGCGACGTGTAATAGCCAGCATCGCTAATAGTTGTGTTATTAGTGACGCTTAATCAAAGCATCGCTAATAGTAATAAATTTAAAATAAAAAATAGAACTATTAGCAACGCTTGTAATTATGTGTCGCTACTAGCATTGATATTAGCGACAATTATTTACAAGTGTTGCTATTAGCTTTTTTAATTATTTTTATTTAATAAATAATTATATAATAAATAAATATTTTAAAACATAAACTTATTAAACATAATATATTTTATTCAATATTTACTACTTGTATGTATAATAAATAAAAATTTCAATAAAAGGTAGTTAGAGAGGGGAGAGTGAGAAAGAGAGGAGCGAGAAAGAGGAAGAGAGGTGAGAGAGAGAGGAAGAGGGAGTGGAGAGAGAGAGGGGGAGAGAGGAGAGAGAGGGGAGAGAGAGAGGTGAGAGAGAGAGAGGGAGAGAGAGGAAGAGAGAGAGGAGAGAGAGGAGAGAGAGAGGAGAGAGAGGAAGAGAGAGAGGAGAGAGAGGGAGAGAGAGAGGAGAGAGAGGAGAGAGAGGGAGAGAGGGAGAGAGAGGAGAGGGGAGAGAGAGGAACAAAGAGAGAGGAGAGAGAGAGAGGAGAGAGAGAGAGGAGAGAGAGGAACAAAGAGAGAGGAGAGAGAGGAGAGAGAGAGAGGAGAGAGAGAGGGGAGAGAGAGAGGGGAGAGAGAGAGGGGAGAGAGAAAGGTGAGAGAGAGAGGGGAGAGAGAGAGGAAAAGAGAGGAGAGAGAGGAAGAGAGAGAGGAGAGAGAGGGAGAGAGAGGAGAAAGAGAGAGGAAGAGAGAGAGAGAGGAGAGGGGAGAGAGAGGAACAAAGAGAGAGGAGAGAGAGAGGAAGTGTAATGCCTCGACCTGAGCCGAGGTCTAGAAAATCTCTAATAAAATTTTTTTTCTTCCTTAAACAAAGAATAATCATCTGTGTGCGAGAGGTACATTGTTTATCTATGTACTATAGAGCTTTAAAGTTTCCCCGTACGTAGACTCGATTTGTAACGTTCAAATGAACCCAATGAAGCTTCAAAGTTTATTGCGTGTAAATCAAAATAAAATTTATAGTTATAATTAAATTAGATCGGGCTAATGTTGCCTTGCCATTGGTTGCTTACATATGCATTAGATAACATTCACCATATTATTCTAATACAATCGGATCCGAACATAGTTCTGCTTAATAGCTATTATATACATTACGCATCACAAAATTATACACGTTAAAATATGTATATATTGATATTCAATCGAAGTCATACTGAAACACACATATCTTTTTACCCCAAGCACAGGTTCACGTGTTCTTATTACCGTTGGACTTGTATTGATGAGCCTTTCGATACTAGCCCACTTAAAGCAGTATATCATGCTCTTTTAAGTGGATCCCACCTAATTTACACTTTTCTCAAGGTCGTAACTTTTGCTCCCGACCTTTGTTTTGTATGTTTTTTGATTCGTTGCACTTATTTCTTCGAGCTCTACTCATATATAGAGGTTTCAACCTTTGAAACCCTCTATAATTTATAAAAATTTTAACTAATTGCCTCTAACCCCTTGGTTTGACATAATCGAAAATGCGGAGTATTATAGGAAGAGAGAGAGATGTGAGACAAAGGATTAAAACTGTTATTATAAGTCATTTTTAATAATTTTAAAAAAATAAAAAAATATTAGTGACGCATATACGTATTAGCGACATGAGGGGTTAGAGGAGAAAGAGAGGGGAGGAATTTGATTGTCAAATTTTCATATTTTTATTATATATTATATTTTAAAAATAATAAAATATAATCAACATATAATGTATTAGCGACATGTAAGAGTATGCGTCGTTAATACCGTACATATTAGTGATGTAAAGGCATATGTGTTGCTAATACCTGATGTATTAGCGACACATATTCCTATGTGTCACTAATTCAAATTTTTTATTTGACATTTATTATTTAAATTTTTTTAATAAACTATAAAAATCATTCTCTCTCCTTTTCTTCACTCTCTCTCCTCTCTCTTTTTCTTCACTCTCTCACTAGTTCTCTCCTCTCTCTCTCTTTCTATCTCTCTCTCTTCTCTCTGATTTTTTGATCTTTTGATATAATACATAATTATATAAATACATGCATTAATTAAGATATATGATATGCTCTTATTCGATGTTTTGTAATATACTTTGATCTAATATAATTTAATAAGCTCTGATATATTCTATTTTGATTGGATATGTTCCGATTTGATCTAATATGGTTGAATGAGATATGATATGATCTGATGTGATTTGATATGATCAAATTTGCTATGATGTGCTTTTCTAAATTATGTGATAGAGCGAGATATGTGTTTTCTTTAATTTGTTAGCTTCTATTGAACTCCAATAATTTATGAATTTCTGTATGACTCTGATTAGATATACGGATATATGTATTTTGACTTATATGATTTAGTCCTGCTTGATGAATTTATTAGTTATTAAGGCAGAACTACATCAGATCCAATTGTATTGTTATAACATTATAGATGTTATTTAATACATATGTAGGCAATATAAGATACAACAACATTGACCTAATCCAAATTAGTAGTAAATTATAGTTTGTTCTGGCCTACGCACAATGGAACGCCTCATTTCTATTTTAAGTAGAAGAATGTTACGGCTCTCGTAGTCGAACTATGCCACTCCTGGTATGGTAAAATTTGGCTATATTATATAGTTTTACATGAGAAGAAGGTCGTGCTACTGTATAATTTTTAAATTTTACACTCTCAATCCTTTATTAATAGTTCTATTTAGAAAAAAATTTTGTTTCATATTATAACTTCATTTAACTCAATTTAATTAGCTGAATACTTGGAAGTTATTTTTCATTTTATCGGCTGTAGGTCTCACCATTAATAAAATTTACCATTTTAAAAAGAGTGAGAAGTTACCACCCCCTCTACTATCTATGTAGAGGAGGGGTGGGGGCTAAAACTAGAGATGCAAGACTCTTCATCTTAAAGAGAACATGCTACCATATACTTTGTATCTTTTGAAGGTCATACATTGTTATCAATGACTTTAAAATTATAATGGCCAGTTGTAGCCTTTGTTTGCATTAACATTATTACGTAGCAAGTCCTAATATAAAGCGACTTCCATTAAAATTGACTTTTATAAGACAACTAAGAGATTCCAAATTGACAAGGGAACCGTTGAAATGAACAAAAGAATGACAATTGAACAATAATTGGAGGGGCATCAACTAGCTTTCAAATTATGTTGCAGTTTGGTCAACATGAAAGTTCACGAAACGTGGGATAACTTAGAAGTGGGTGAATAGGAAAAAAAATATTTAGAAAATGTTGGAAATTGGGGGTAGGGCCCATTCTTCAGGGTAATTGGGCAATTAACCATAATTAGCTTGGAATGACAGGGCTGACCTCAGGCCAGATGGGGCATGACGATGGGCCTAGCCCTAGCCATTTGTTTCAAAAAATTTATTCTTTTTATCTTAAATTTATAGTTCCATTTGGTAAAAAAATTATTTTATATTAATAATTTTATTTTATACAATTTAAATAGTTGGGTATTTAAAAAATATATTATAAGTTTATTTTTCTTTCTTTTCTATGTGGGTTTTACTATTCAATAACAACTACCATTTTTCTATATCGAACTATTAGTGTAGGATGGAAAGAGTATTTTAGATTAAAAAAATACCAATTATTTCAGCTTTGTACCTTTTTTAAATTCAAGATGTGGTGAATCCAAAAAAGACCCAAGTACCTACCATATACCCCTTCTCATTGGACATATGTTTTCTCACCACCGTGATATGTTCCCTTCTTCCTCAGTCCACTCTTTCCCTCTTTCCCTGCCTTTATCTAATTCTCCTTCTCCTTTATTTTTCTTGAGTCTTCTGCAACAACTCTTAATTTATCTTTCCCCTTTCTCCTTTTCATTCCTCCATTTTACCTCTTCTCATTTTCCCTACTACTTTCTCGCCTTTCCTAAAGGTGACAAAAAGTTGGGCCCAAGGATGGCTCGTGGCTCTACCCAGCCCACAACTCCTACGAGGAGGCCCGGCAAAGCCCACTGGCCCAACGTGCTGGGCCTTAGGTCAGGCTGGGTTGGGCTATCGGTTTGCTTAAAATAACTATATTTCTAATAATTAAGCCCATAAGGTCTTTTAGGCTAATGGTTATGGCCCATAAAGCCTTATAAACATAGGCCCATACGGCCATAAGTCAGGGCTTCGGGCTAGGCCTAGTGGCCTTGACTGGGCTCTATTCGATCCCAGGCTTGGACCTAGCCCGATAAGGCATTAGCCTCAATTCAAGGCCTGACATGGCCTGAGTTGCACATGCGACTGGGCCAAGACTGGATCTACTGTGAACGGACCAGGCTTAAGCCCAACCAGGCCCTTTGCCACCTCTAGCCATTCCCCCAGTCACCGTGTCTGTAAGTTCAAGGAAGAAAGCCATCATGCATGCGTGGTGGTGTGGTTTACATCAGTTGAAAGCACAAAAAGTCCGTAATAATCATCTCATATGTGATGTTAGAGTTTAATAGTGTTTTTTGATAAACTAGTATTAGGATAAATGTGCACATTTTATGTTAAATTATTGAGTAGTTAGGGTGAAATTATGCATTTCTTAGGTAACATGAGCATTAAAACCGGAAGGCATTTATAGGTATATAGTAGTTTATGTAACACCCAAAAAGTTCTAGGCAATTGTATGAATTGAAATTAATTTAGAAGTGATGAAGTGATTTTCTCGAATTTTCCTTACATTCTCAAAATGTAGAAAAAATTTATTAAATATTGAAACATGTCTCTCAAGTAAAAAATTTATAAATGATAAATTCATTGACAAATTTAAATTAATATAATATATCTATCTATAATAAAAGAATTAAGGTTGCTAGGAATTGAAAGATGAAACTTGAGGAGTTGAATTCAAAGAAAAAGTTCAAGAGAATAATTAACTTAACCGGGCTATAAGTGGATTTGGAAAAAGAAGCATGTCTCCTCAAATCAGCTTTACACTATAATAAATTTAAGCATCGATAATAATTATTAGTAATACTTTTTTAACTATTAGCGACGCTTAAAAAAATCTTTAATAGTCTTTTTCCTTGTAGTGAAAATAGATTGTTGTTTGTTTCTCTTAACTTGACTTTTTTGGTTTTGTTAGTCAGAGTTTGATGCTTTTGGTCAAAAGAATTAGATGTGGGAAATGTCTATTGATTCTACAAATTGTTTTAGTTTAAAATCCATGGAAGCGGCCTCATTTACCACCTCCTTATGAAGAATTCTAATTTACTAATTTTTCATTACTTTTATTTGGCAATGAAAATTTTGAGTAGTTTCTTCATAAATAAATAATCATGAAATGCCAGCTGGGGAGGAGAAAAGCCATGTTAGGTTTAGGGTATATCGATAGGAATATTTTGGGTATTCAATAATTTCACTAAAGTTCCTAGAGTCTATGTATAAATTTTAAAACCTCAAGAATGTAAGTGTAGTTCTACCCAACGCAGAGGTTGGAAGTGTAGTTTATATCTTTTATAGTATTATTAATTACATCGTGTATTGCCTCAACCTCTTGTACGGATCAAATATGCCAAACTTATTCTTCGTGGTTCTTTTTCTATTATGCTGCCAAGCATCTCAAGAGACTTGCCCTATATTACCATTGCAATGGAACGAAATTGATGTTACTCTCCATCATCAATGTCATCCCAAATATCACATGGCACTTAACTTCCACCCTTCGTGTGTATGAAACTTTTAAGAAAAGCCAGTTGACCTATTGGATAGTCTTTTGGTCTGGTAATAAGTGTTTGGATTAGAAACCCAAATTGAACTAAAATCAGTACGTTCTGGTTTTCAAATCCAAACACTTATCACGGGACTGAGGGAGTATACGAAATACGACTAGATCCTTGCACGTTGGGAGCATGCCTTCTTTAGCTAAATTACTTTTGTGGCTCTATCCTAGGTCATATAGCCTATGTGCTGATATAAAATGACTTCCATTAAAATTGACTTTTATATGTCAATTTTAACATGAGAAGAAGGTTGTGCTCCTGTATCATTTTTATTTTTTACTCCCTCCATCCTTTATTAATAGTTCTATTTAGGAAGATAATTTGTACCATAATAATAGCTCTATTTAACTCAAAATTAATTAGCTGAATACTTAAAAAGAGTGTTTTAGAAGTTATTTTTTATTCCATCGGCAGCAGGTCTCACCATTTAACAAAATTTACTACTTTAAAAAGGGTGAGAAGTTTACTATCCCCTCTACCATCTGTGTATCCCCTCTACCATCTATGTATAGGTGTGATGGGGGCTAAAACAGGGGATGCCAACTCTTCATCTTTTACAAAATTAAGCTATTAACACGGGGCAAAGAGAATATGCCACCATATAATTTATATCTTTTGAAGGTCTTGCATTGTTATCAATGATTTTAGAATTATAAGTGTCAGTTTTAGTCTTGGTTTGCATTAACATTATTACATAGCATGAGCTGGTATAAAATGTCTTCCACTAAAATTGACTTTTACAAGTCAACTAGGAGAGTCAAAATAGACAAGGGAGCCGTTGAAATGAACAAAAGAATGACATTAAACAATAATTGGAAATAGCAATCAACTAGCTTACAAATTAATTTGCGGTGTAGTCAACACGAAAGTTCACGAAACTTGGGATAACATAGTTGTGGGTGAATAGGAAGCAAAAATATTTAGAAGATGTTGGAAATTGGGGGTAGGGCCCCTCCGGCTTGGGTATGATGACGGGGCTACCCCTAAGCCATTTGTTTTTAAAAATATTATTTCTTAGATCTTAAATTAATAGTTCTATTTGATAAAAAAATTATTATATATTAATAAGTTTAATTTGTACCATTTATGTGGTTGGGTAATTTGAAAAAGAATATCATAATCTTATTTCACCTCCTCTTAGTTGTGGGTTTTATCATTTAATAAAAATTATTATATTTCTATATATAATTATTAATATAGGATAGAGAGAATATTTTAGTGTCAAACAACACCAATTATTTCAGCTGGGTACCTTTTTTACATTTGATTTCAGCTTTATGCTGGTTTTAGGGAGATGCGGTGAATCCAAAAAAGACCAATGTACCCATCATATACCCCTTCTCATCGGACCCATGTTCTCTCACCACTTTGACATGTTAATATGTTATCTTCTCCCTCCGTCCACTCTTTCCCCTGCCTTTGTCTACTCTTTCCCTCTCCCTCTTTCCTTTTCGTTCTCCTTCATTTTTCATATCTTCTGCAATAACTCCTACTTTATCCTTCCCCTTCTTCCTTTTTATTTCTCTTTCTTCAGCCATTTTCCCTCTTCTCATATTCCCTACTACC
Organism: Saururus chinensis; assembly: GCA_035235625.1. Lineage (NCBI taxonomy): Eukaryota > Viridiplantae > Streptophyta > Magnoliopsida > Piperales > Saururaceae > Saururus > Saururus chinensis. The sequence continues at coordinate 31,865,698 of CP141142.1, forward strand.
TTCCCTCCCTTCCTAGAGGTGGTGAAGGGTTTGCGCTTATGGGTATAGGCCCATAAGACCATAAGTTAGGGCCTCGGTCTAGGCCTCAACCGAGCCCAGCGGACCTTGACCAGGCTTTGATCCAACTCAGGATTAGACCGGGCCTGATAAGGCATTGGCCTCAATTTAAGGCATGGCACAACTCGAGTTACATATACGGCTGCCCTATTGTGAATGGATCGGGCTCAAGCCCAACCTGGCCCTTTGCCACCTCTAGCCATTCCCCTCATTCACCATGTCTACGAGTTCAGGGAAGAAGGTCACCATGCAAGGTGGTGTTGTGGTTTACTTTAGTTGAAAGCACAAAAATGTAAGTAATAATTATCTTATATGTGATGTTAGAGTTTAATTTAGAGTTTTGTGATAAACTGGTATTAGGTGAAATGTGCACATCTTATGGTAAATTATCTACTAGTTAGGGTGAAATTATGCATTTCTTAGGTAGCATGAACATTACTACAATGGATGGATTTTTAAGTATACGGTAGTTTATGTAACACGCAGAAAGTTCTAGGCAATTGTATGTTGATTGAAAGTAGTTTAGAAGTGATAAAGTGATTTTCTTGAATTTTCCTTCCTTCTTTTCCTCCTCCTCAACTGCATCATCCTCCCCCTTCTCCTCCCCTCCTGTACCCCCTTCCTCTGTCTCTTTGTAATCCAATGGGACTAACCACAAACTAGCCATGGAGCAATTTAAAATTTTCTCTTTATTCTTTAAAACCTCCATTACTAAAAATGATCCATAAACATATTCAACTACTTTAAAAGAAGAATAAATTTTATTTTTACTTGGTGCTAATTTCCAAAGCTAGTATAAAGTTAAACTGCCAAATTGTCAAAAAGCACACTTCCAACTCTCCGACAGTAGTCTATTGGCACTGAAGAAGAAGGTGGCGGTCAATGTTAGAGAAGAAGCTAGATGCTATGACTCGAGAAAAAGGTGGCTGCCAGCTTTGCAAATGGTTGTTTAGCTTTAAGCCAAGTTTGAAAATTGACAATTTAGTAATTAGCAATTAAAAGTTAGAAAGAAATAAAAATGAAACATATTCTTATTTCTATGTATTTGAAGGTGTTTGTGAGTTTATTTTTTAGGATTAGAGCTTATAAAGAAAAAGAAGAGATTTTAAATGACTTGATGATTAGTTCATGGCCAATTCTTCCAGATTTGGGAAGGAGGAAGGAGGAGGCAAAGGAGGAAGAGGAGGAGATGAATGAGTGTTAGGCAGAGATGGAGGACACTAGAGGCAAAGGAGTCAAAGTTGGATTAGAAGGCATCTTGTGGAAGTGGGACTGTGGGAAAGGATCAAAAGTGGAAGAAGGCAAAGTCTTTTAGTGCCACATGTGTGCTAGTCCAAATTACAAAGAAATATTTTTACTTACATTTGAGTCTATTATAGGCAAATCATCAATTTCAAAATATACTTTGTCTCTCATCTCTAGCCTCTCACATTCGGGGCAAAGTTTTTCATGCTCTCCTCTGATAATGAGCCCAACGTAAGAAACATACAAGAACTATTAGTATTTAATATTAATGGCAGACATGCTATCACACATTAGTTCCATAACCATTAACGCCAATGTGTGCTAATGTGTGTGCCATCAATCTCACATATGAAGGGTTCCCATGTTTTCCTTACGTTGGGCTCATTGTTAGAGTAGAGCATTAAAAATGTTTCCTACATCGAGATGATTCTCGGCTTACATCTCCTTCTTTATTAGACCTATTGGTGGCACAATCAGGCCATATTGATTGTTTTGTTTTGTGGGGAGGAAGATGTAGGAGTCAAAAGCCAAGGCTCCCAATGTGAGTGACCCGATCTCGAGTGTCCGGTTGGTGCAGAAGTTAGCCAAGAAGTGGTATGAATGGTCACCCAATCCTCATTTGTGATCAAGTTTGGAAGTGTCTTGTGTTCTTGGCAATAGGCCTGCAAGAGGACCAAGCCCCGGCAAACCAAGGGTGGGCTCGAGCTCAGCCCTAAAGAGGAAGAGTAAAAATTTAGGCCTGACCTAGCCCTAACTTGATATGTAAAAAACTAGCCCGGTCCTAAAAGTAGGCAAGCTCGGGCTAGGTTATGGGATTTTATATAATAATATTTATTTATTTTTAATTAAAAAGACTTTTTTTATAAAATTCACTATATAATTTGTATTAGAACTATAACTTGTATTTTCCCATGTCATTGTCTGATCATTGCCAAACATTCCTAACTTATAAAAAGCTAAATACAGGACAAACAACAACTAGAATTTACCTACTTTGTATCTAAAATACAACTTTAGCCTGTATAGTTATAAGAGATTTTAGAAGAAGAAGAAAAAAAATCACAGGATGCCCAAGTAGGAACGATGTTGCCATGCATCAAGGTCATTCACTTCAACCTGTATAGTTATAGCAAATTACAAAAGAAAAAAATTCACAGGATGCCCAAGTAGGAACGAAGCTACCATGCATCAAAGTCATTCACTTCAGTCTGTATAGTTTTAACAGATTATAGAAGAAAAAAATCACAGGATGACAATTAACAAATTCAATGTACTAGAATTATATGTAGGAAATAGCAAGGATTGAAGTTAACTTGCACATGTGTGCTATGATAATTTTTTTCCCCTAATCTTGACCGGAACAAATTTACAATACCCTTTTCCTCTTTCAACTCCTTTATATGTGCTCCAACATAAGATTTTGGAAAACAAGAAGAAGATAGAACAAATATATGCTAACATTCATATTCTTATTGCTCTGCATTCACACACATTCATATTTTTCTGCTCCACACATACACACATTCATATTTAAGCTAAGATGGTTCATATTCACATGCTTATTAAACTAAGATGGTTGAAATTAATTAAGTTATCTAAGAATTGTTTAATCCTTATGTTTTTCCTTCTCCTTTCTCATCCGGGCTTGGATCGGCAACAACGGAGTTAATTTTTTTTTGTTAGTATATATAAACAATAAAAAAAGAATAAGTAAACATACCTAATACCTCAGTTAGGGACTTCAATTGTCTCATTAATGTTGTTGAGCTCATCATCCATATCACTAAAGGTCACAACCACCTTCATACCATGCAACCAATCTTGTGTACAAATTAACCATTTAATTGTCTCAAGTAGAAGAAAACTCCTATGTTGAGATAGAACTCATCTACTAGTACTAAAGGCTGACTCTAAAGCAATTGTAGTAGCCGAAACCGCTAGAATTAACTGAGCCATTTCTACCAAGATTGGATACTTGGCTGAGTTAGCCTTTCACCAAAAAGGATGTCCAATTCAGCTTCCTTGTTTTCTAAGTTCATTTCAAAGTACAATTCCAACTCAGATTTGTCAATGTCATTGTTTTCAACAAATCCTTGTGCTTCCATCTATTGTTTAATTTTATCTTCCTCATTCAAAGGATTCAATGACTCATTAGAAAGTGTAACCACATCCGGACCTAGCTTATTCTTGTATTGATCAAATAACAATTGCATCACAACCAAATTCCTTTTAAAATGTAGATCCCCTAACTCGTTCCCATGTAGTTGGGTCAAATAAAATCTCAATAACTTCCTCTTATATTTAGGATCGAAAATCAAAGCAATGTCATACGTGATAGGTACATCACCCCAATATTTGATATACTTGTCTAACATTTTGTTTGACATCGATCTAAGAAAGTACTTTGTAGAACTTGCACCTCCAGGTAGGATCTTTCTAATTGTTGATTATTCTTTTGAGAAACAAATGAACTATAGGATAACCAACTTTATAAAACAAAGTTGTTGCATCATAGAACCGCTTAAAAAACTTACACACATTGGTAGCATTCTACCATTCATTATCAGAAGGCCTATATTTATAACTTGGATCTTCTTCCTCTAAGCGTTTAAAAACATCACGATACGACAAAAAAGAATCTATCATTAGATAGGTAGAATTCCATCGAGTGCTAACATGTTAAATCAAATCCCTCTCCACAGTAATTCCCAACTCAGTAATTCCCAACTCAGCTACTAACACAGTGAACTTTTAGTGTTGGGAAGGCGAAGCTTCCACATATTTCATAGACTCACGAACATGATGAATTATATCTATAATATTTAGAATAAGGTTTAGCACATAGGGAGCACAACGTACATGGATAAGGGCACCTTCTAATAGAAGAAACTCCTTTTCAACAAGATCCCTTAAAAGATTTCTTTGAGCAACATCATTACTTGATGCATTATCTAAAGTAATGCTACATACTTTGCTATCAATTTTCAACTTCACTAAAGTGGCTTTGATAGCATTATATATTGTCAATCCAGTATGAGGTGATGGAAATAGAGAAAAAATAATATTTTTTTAAATGCCAGTCATAATCAATATAATGTGGAGTTACACAATATATCCAAAATTTTCCATAAATCAAAAGTAATACTAACTTTACAGAGAAGATGTCATGCCCCACCACCTACCAACCCGATCCAGACCTAGTCGTCGAAGCGCATGGTGCGATGAAGTATTGATCTACACGGAAGGCTTAGCCCCTCATACGGGTAAATTGTTATGAAGTAGCACACCATACACTTTGTACAAGAGAAAACAAGGGAAAATAAAGGATCTCACATAACAATTAGTCCTCACAAATTACCCACATACTTAGTTCACTAAGCCCTCTCACGGCTTAAGTGACAAAGTTAACATGAGTAAAAATAACTTATCATAATCATAATAAATGAGATTTATGAAGAATAACAAGAAAATGGACAAGATACTTAAGAAGGCAAATATGTTGTTTGGCCATTCGATTAGCTAGATGGCCGTTCAAATGCCTAGCTATTCAATCAGCTACAAGGCCGTTCGAACGCTTCTCATAGTTCAAAAACTGGTTTGTTTTCCACCTTGTGAACCCAAAACCAAAAATACACAAAATCGAAAAGAACATCTCAAAATCACTTATAAATAAGCTTAAGACATGATAAATTTAGACATTTCTAAACTAAATTAAAAGAAAATGACTAAAAAGAACATGTTTTACTTAATCCACCATTAAAGTACAACATTAAGTAAAACACACAAACCATTCCAAACCACAAATCCGAAACATAAACCCATTTAGGAAGAAAAATACTTACCTTCAGTGGGCTTTTCGTCCAAAATCTAAGCTTCAATCTCCTCAAATCCTTACCCAAGGTTAGGGTTTAATTAATACCTTATTAAATTTGATTATTTAAGCTTAAACTACTTGAAAATTTGTAGATCTAAGGCTTTCTTTGCTTAAAAATAAAATTCCCTCATTTGGAGGTTTGAAATAGGGATTAAAAACAGAAACTTTTGGAGGGTAAAACAAGATTAAACCTTGGAAAAGATGGCTTAAAAAATATTAAGCAAAAACCTAATAGATTAATGAAAAATCAAGGCTAAAACTTAATTAAACGGACTTTCCTTCTTTGGTATGGGGATTAGGGCTTCTCAGCCTCCCAAATATCAACCCTTCCAAATTAGGAATGGATCTTTGATTTTCTATTTACAGTAAGTCTTATGGGGTATACATATTAAAAATTGGGGTATATATAAAATTATATACTATAAATAGGTAATTTACTCATTTTAGGTCTAAAATGGATTTTAAAAATTTTAAAACTCTTTGATAATTAAATAAGTTGAGTTTAGGGCCTCGTGGGACCGTTGCCCAAAAACATGATTGTGAGGCCCATGGTGGGACCTATGCCTTAATTTTATAGAAAAATCCCAAAAATTCCCTAAAAATAGGATATATTTAGTTTAGCATAAAAACTCATAAAAATGAATAAAACCCTTAATGAAATCATCATTATCCATCTTTAACCCCAAAACAAGATAAACCGGTCAATTAAAACAAAAACACACAATAATATCATAATTAAATTGAAAATAGACTAGGTTAGGATTAGAAATCTTATGGAAGATTTGAAAAACATCCATCAATGCAACATTCTCTTTTGTGTAAAGCTTTTGGCAATCATTCCTAATTGTCGTCCTTGAAACCATTCTGAAAAGCGGCTACAAATTTTGTGTAAAATTAATAAAATTGTCATGACTAACAATATTAAATGGGTACTCATGCACTATTATTGCTCTTGCAAGAGCTTCCCTACTACGATGTTGATCAAATTTGAAAGAAGATATATTACCAATAACAGTACTTAAAATTGGTTGTCTAGAATCTCTATTTGGTGTCATCTTACAAGAACCATTATTAACGTGTCTTGCTAGATGAGTTGTACCATCTCTACCTTTTGAAACAATCATATACTTACAATCATTACATATTGCTGCTTCCTGTACTTCATTTTCATTAAGAACTTTCTCAAAATACTATCACATTTTTTACGAACCTCGAACCCTTTTTTTCCTAGCGTGGCTATTGCTTGCATTTGAATCTAGAATAGAATGGGGAGGGGCCATGTAGGGCTAAGGGCAACAACAAGTGTAAGTGTGGGAGTGGAGGAACTCGCTGGGGTGGAAGAACTAGTTGCCTAGTTGGTATAGAAGAACTAATCATCTCTATTAGTAGATACAAATAAATTAAATAATGGCACTTACAAGACGAGAACAAATTAATCAGAACAAAGGCTATAGATCAATTAACCACTCATAGACAAGAATAAATTAAAGAACAAAATTAAGAAAATGACAAATTAAATAACAAAATAGAGAGTTAGACAAGTCAAAATTACATAATAGAGATAAAAATAGAATAAAGACAAAAAATAAATTAGATTATAGAATAAAGACAAGTAAAAATTAAAGAATAGAGGCAGGAATAAGGCTATAAATTAAAATAGAGACATGTAGAAATTAAAGAATAGAATAGAGACAAATACATCACATACCATTACAAATCAAAGAAACAGGTTCAAATTTAACAACACAAATCTTATAAATAAAAGAAATTACCATATAAGAATAAATTATTCAAAACAAAGACTAAATTAATTAACCACCCACAAACAAGAACAAATTAAATAATAAAATCAAGACAATGGCAAATTATAGAACAAATCATAGAGTCAGATTAGTCGATATTACATATAGAGAAAAAAATAGAACAAAGACAAGAACAAATTAGATTATATAATAAAGACAAGTAAAAATTAAAAGATAGAGATAAGAACAAGTACATATTAAAGAAGAGACATGTTGAAATTAAAGAACAGGGAAAGAAACAGAACAGAGACAAATACAAATTAAAGAAGCAAGTACAAATTAAAAAACACAAATCATATACAATAGATCAACCAAATGAAGAATAGAAGAAGGGACATAAACTTATTTTTCTTGTTGATAACTCAGATATTCAAAGTCCACTGGACCACAGTTACACCAAAGCAAGCCAAGCGGTAGTTTGTCAAATTCTGACGTCCATGGGACTACAGTAGACCAGCAGGTTGTGATTTGAGAAGGGAGAGACAGACAACAATGACGATGTGAGGCACTCAAATCACAGTAGTGATTTTGGACTATAAGGCAGAACAAAATGGAGTAGCCAAAGCGATTTAGGGTTACAGGCGAGAGACGAATTTTAGGGTTAAGGACGAGTGGCAAAGCGGTGATTGGTGGCAATTTAGGAATTACTAAGAGCCTGAAGGCGATAGTGAGAGCAAAGATTGAGAGTTCAAAGCGGTGAGAATTGGAGAGGCAAGAGGTGAGAAGTGAGAGGAGACTCCTGAGTGTTCAGAGAGCAATTAAGACCGAGAGATGAAGTGCGAGACTAAGAGTCAAAAGGGCGGGCAAGAGGAGACTCAAGAGAAGAACAACGGAATTGGAGCCTGGAGCCAAAGAAACTAGGGTTAAGGTTAAGGAGAAGACGAGTGAAGAATGATGAATGATGATAGGGTTAAAAAGTAAAGACGAATGACTTAATGGGCTACGGGGTAGTGGGCTTTATTTTTGCGAGCCGGGCCAGGCTTTTTCATTTTTTGGCCAAGACTCCAGCCCGGCCCTAATATTTACGGACTTTCAAATTCTAGATCAGGCCTGCCCCTTTTTAAATTTTTTATGGCCTAAATCCGAATATTTATAGTTTGGGCTTGCGAGCCAACCCTTAATATTTGAAGCCCTAGATCGCAGTGTGATTCATATATACCACTCTTACCAAAAGGCCTAGAACCGGGACTCAGACAATTGTAGGGAGGCACTGGAAAACTGGCCGGGGAAAGCAAGCAAGTTAGCAGGAGGAGCCGCTAATTTAGAAAGTGGACTCTGTCATGGAGCAATGGGGGTGGCGAGGCAGAAGGAGAAACCAGTTAGGGAGAAAATTTTATGCGTCCGTTGCATGCTTAGGCGGTGATTTTATCATTCACCAAACTACTCATTAGCGGGTGTTGTAATTTAGTAGGTTTTATGTCTAATTTTTCAAACGTTAGGGGTGTGATGTAATTGCGCAGAATATTAGCTGTTGTGAACGTAATTTACCCTAAAAATTGATGTTAAAGGTGATATTTTAGGAAGGAGGTTGACATTCTTATTAGCAAAAGAAAGTCTACTTCACGAGACGGTGAATCACAATTTTCAATGTAACGAGAGGTAGAGTAGACTTTAGTTGTAGAAAAAAGGTTGTACAATTAGACAACGTGCAGGATGAATAAAGAACAACTAGCTGTACTAAGTCTACAAGAAGAAACTAAATGAATCGTCATTTCATGGTCATTGCGAAATCTACAGCCAAAAGAAATGGAGTTGGATGTCGAGGCTGTTACGAACGCCACTCAGGCCCTGCTTCACGGTGTCGACAGCCCTCAAGGGAGGATAATCATGATCGAGATCAACATGTGCCTGATAGTCGTGATCTTTCTTGTTCTCACGTTGCTCGGCCTGTACCGACGTATGTGCGGTAATTTTGGTGTTCGTATGGCAGTATGGGGAGCATACGTCTCATCCTACGCGGTGCTGTTCTACACCCTAGCACTGATGTACTCTGCTCCCTTCCGTAATGACCTGTTTGCCATCTGGGCCATCCTAGTTCTGTACGTGCTAGACAGCACAGACTCCATTGCAGCCTACGGTCGGCAGGACTCGGAGAATGCATGGAGGTGCCTCTGGGACATCTTCATTGCAGTCGTTTACGTGGGCATGGTGGTGATCAAACATACGGCAGGAAGCAAGCTGAAAATCCCAATATGGATGCTTTATGTGACATGCATGGCAAGACCCGGATTGAGGTTTGCAGCCCTCAGAATGGCTGGCAAATCATCTTGGCTTATGCACTGCAACAAAGTTATAGCTGATTTCATGAGCCTCGAGGAAGAAACGAGCAGGTCAGACGGTGCTGACCCAGAAGCCATGAATGGGTACAACTACATAGTTACAGGAGAGGGGGAAAGCGTGGCTGAGCTATATGACCCATATGACAAGTGCCTGCTATATGTTCAGGACAAGCAAGTTGTCACAGTCGACAAGGTCTGGAGTTGCAGGGGCAAATTGCTCCGAGGTGACCGGGATGGGCTACTCAAAGACACTTGCCTCTCTTTTGCCTTGTTTAAGTTGCTTCGGAGGAGATATGCCGAGTTCCCGCTGGCAGAGGCTGGCCATGAGAGAGCCCGGAGATTTGTACATAGGCTTCTGTCGAGAAAGGACTTTTCAAAAGCGTTTAGAGTTGTGGAAATGGAGCTCGCGTTTCTATTTGATCTCTTCTACACCAAGTACGCCGCCATGATGGAAGGCGGCTTTCCTGTATGGAAGTTTGCCACAGAGGTAATTACAGCACTACACACCATGTGGATTGCCATAAAGCTTCGTAAACATAGCCATGGAGAGCTTGTAGACGAAGCAACATCTCATTCAACCGATGTGGACGCCTTGGTCACCCGTATTGTCCTCTTTGGGTGGGTGTTGTCCCAGATTATGCAGTTCTACGCCCTCTTGAGCTCGAACTGGCTGAAGGTATGGCTGCTATGTAAGTACATCAAGGCTCCCTCTTGGCATGAAAATTGGCCCCTTGTGAAGCTTATTAAGATTATCTGTTGCTTGAGTTTTGTTCGGCCTTGGGCCAACCAAATTGGCCAGCATAACTTGTTCTCTCTGCCTTGTGGGTGGGGGTGGAAGGCACGGCGTCATCTTCCGTGGCGTAAATCAATAAGTCATGTTCAATTGCCTGACGTGGTGAAGACAAAAGTTCTTCGTGTTCTGAAGGACCATGATGCTCTCAAAGAAGAAAACTGTCGTTCTGAGACGTTAAATCCCAACAATCTGAAGCTTTTGGTCAAGAAGTATGACCTAGAGACCAACACCCAACGCATAGTAGTTTGGCACATTGCTACTTCTCTATGTGAGATAGTAACTCCCAACAGATCAGAGGAACCTGTGAATGATGTTCCCATGACTGTTGCCACTGTCTTGTCCAATTACTGTGGTTATCTAGTCGCGTGTGCTCCAAATCTTTTACCAGGTAACGCTTATTCTACTACAGTGGTCTATGAATCTGTTGCGTCAGATATAAGGGAAATGAAGAGATGTGGGAAGTTGGGTAGTTTGTGGCTGCAAAGAGACAAGGTAGACGAGCTGGGAAATATTGTTAAAGATATGACCCAAGATTCATGTCTTGTTCAAAAAGGATTCGATCTGGGCATGTATTTAATTCGTGAGATTCAAAGCCCAGAGAAAAGGTGGAAGTTGTTGGAGGAATTTTGGGTAGAAATGGTGCTGTTTGTTGCCCCATCTGAAAATGCAACTGCTCACGCGGAGATGCTCACCGGCGGTGGTGAGTTTCTCACACACTTGTGGGCTCTGCTTACTCACGCCGGCATTCTTGAACGAAGCTCCTTACAGTCCACTTCATCGTTGTTTTAGGCTTTGAAAAAATTGGCGTTGTGGAATTGAGGCAGTTTACTTAGTAGTGCGTCTACGTTTATGTGTTTTGTTTGTCTATGCGTGTTGGGTAATCTGCAATAAAGAAATCTTGTTATTTCTATTTTTTTCGGATCAGTCACCGGAACTTAAGTTTTCAATGGTTTTATTTGCTTTTCACCCAAAGCATTTTAATCTCTCATATTAATTTAGGGAAGTATGCAGCAGCGAATGCGTGGCTTTTAATTAGACCCGGTAGGGTTGCCAATAAATCAAAGTTTCGATTTTTCAATTTTATTTAAATAACATGCAATACAAGCAACAATAATTTTAAGTCCATCAAAATATAACTAACATATATATAGGTGTGGTCGGGTTAACCTGACCTTCTTCATATCTGGTGAGTGTGATTGAGAGTCGTTAGATACCATATGAACGACTCTCAATCACTCACCCGGTTCTCTTTTCTATTCTCTTTTCTCCCCTATCTCCTGCCTCCCCTCATTTTCCCACCCTCTCTCCGGCATTTGACCTCCATCGGCTCGCCCCTCTCTCCTACCTCCGGATTGCCCCGCCTACTTCAAGTAGACCCTCCTAACTGCTACGCCTTCCCTCAATCTCCCCCCTCACTCTCCCTTGCCTCGCTCTGCCCCTCTCTTCTGCCTCCAATCTCGTCTCTCTCTTGCTTCCGGCCTAGCCCCTCTCTCCTGCCTCCCATCACTCTCCCACCTCCGGACTCCCTCAATCTCCCATGGCTCACCTTCGGCCTCCCTCAATCTCCCCTCTCACTCTCCCTCACATCTCTGTTCGACTCCAGCTCTCTCCTCTTGTTGATCCCAACCCACCATCCCAAGGTGAACTCTCAAACTTATATTCCCAAATGTTTATGTATGTAGTGAATGTTGAATTTTTTTTACTCCTTACACGTTGAAGCCGTTAAATTTTGATTGATTTTCCTGAAAGATATGATTTTTTTGGGTGATATGTGAAGAAAACGATTGGATTTTATCAACAGGTGAAATGCATATTGTATAGCATTGGTGATCTTTGTATCAATTAATGATCCACTTTATGAGCCCCCTCCTGCCCCCTTTGCTTCCCTTTTATAAGAGGTCCTCTGAGTCATTCCCAAAGTCTATTCGTGCAGACTTTAGATGGTAAGTCTGATTTTGAACCAAGTTTTTGGATTTATATACTTTTCTTTGTTCTTTTTTGTGGATTGATTTTTCTGTCTTATACACATTTTCTAGTTTTGGTTTATACAACCATTTAATTGTTTTGTTCAAATGGTCATTGTTAGTAGATTTTAGTAGTTCTCTATGCACAAGTTAAGAGAATAGATTGGATGATCCTTCCTTGCAAAAGGTAGAGAATAAACTTTTTTTTTATGTAGGATGACCTTCTCTTAAATAGTCAAGACTACTCTTTACACTTTAAAGTGAATAGTGGTGATTATTCAATTTTTGAAACTCTTTGATTAGATGACAAAAATAAAAGAAACAACTTGAAATTTATTAAAATAAGAAAAGAGAATTGCTAGGAGAAGTGGCTACAACTTTAAAATTTTAAAAAAAGAAAAATTCTTCTTGAAGATGAGAGCTCCCTTTGCACAAGTTCTTCTGCCTTCTTGGATGTTTATGTTTGTCTTCCAATTCCTTGAACTTCTTCAACTTTCAAAAGGTCAAGACTTTTTAGGATTTGAATTTCTTTTGGTGTGTGATGAAATTCTAGATTTCTTTTTGGAGGTTCTGTAGATTTAAAAGCCCAAAGCCCCTCCTTATAAAGATGAAAGGGTATTTATAGCATTAAATTTGTATGGTTAAGTAGTGGGGGTGAGTTGGAATAGCAGTTCCTGGGAAATGGAGAGTGAGTTAGTGGGATGTGAAAAAGTGTGTTAGTGGGAGATAGAGATTGGTTAGTGGGATGGCTGTTAAGAACTGAATTGATTAATGAGGAGTGTGAGAGAAGTCTGGGCATCATACTTTTGACTTGGTCTTCTCATTCTCCATATGGGACACATTAGATTTTTTACATAATTTTTTTTAATTTTTTTTTCAAACTTTGAGTTCTTTAAAACGTAACTTTTTGTGTTTTAAGCTATTTTGGTCTTTTATGACTATTTATTTTTTACAAAACTTATCGTGGGATCTACAAGTGTCACTTAGCCTTTTGATATTATAGCTATTTTGGCGTGAGATTGATGAGGTCTCACACAACACTTTGCAATTCAGAATTTTTATTTTGATGTGGCTATATGAGGCTTATAGAGCTTCTCTTAGCCATTTTGAATTTTATAGCTAACTTTGAGTATAAGGAAGCATCATAAGGTTCTCACATAATAATCTTTGCTAGAAGCCTTAGTCCAATCCTACGCATGTAGGATTAGATTTTATTTCCTTCTTTTTTTTTCTTTTTTTTTTCTTGACTTTGTCTATTTTAAAGATTTGGTCTCATTTATAGCTAGTTATGCTTCGAAATCTTGGCTTTTGATTTTTTTTATCACATTCCTACGTGGTAGCATTAAAATTTTTTTTCTTTTGGACTTTGTCCACTTTTGAGACTTTGTCCATTTTAAAAATTTGATCTCATCTAGAGCTAATCAAGCTCCGAACTTTTTGTATTTGAATTTTAAATTTTTTTTTATGTCAACACATAGCCTCTTTGAGGAGTGACAGTGAAGTGACATTATAAATGAAGCTGTCATCCATTTGAAAAAATTACTTGAGCAATGCCTGGTTTCCCAATAACTTCTTCTACTGTGTTACCTGCAATTCAAATTGCTTCATATAGAACCCGTTTAAATTTTAATGGGAATTTTGATGTTATAATAGAGAGAGGTATGGAGATAATAATGAGAGCATGCAGAGATGTCATTGAAGCTTGTCAAAGGGACGAACCCCTTCCAAGTTTTATCCTTGCACAAGGATATCTTTTCTACACCGAAGATTTAGATAATGGACATATCATTTTTCTTGAAAATGTCTAGGAAGAGTTAATTAGAGAGAGGATTCTACACAAATAGGTCTCATTCTCATCATTATTATTCTTTTTTTTAATGTAATCTTCTCATATGAGAGTTTTTTTTAAAGGAGATTTTTTTTTCTCTTTTTACATGCCCTGGCCTCCTCTAATCCTTCGATCATCATTTTTTTTTATATAAGAGTGGATCTTCACAAGTTTGAGTTGAGCCTCGCCAAATGCGTAAGTACTTTAACTAGTCAAATGAGCTGCAAATTTACAAATAGTGCAACAATCCTCTTTTGAATTAATTTAATTGCTTTGGCTAATTAGTGATGCAAAAAATCCACAAATAGCCGAAGAATTTATTTGAATCTTGTCAAATCCTACGAGAAGTTAGAAAGAAGTGACTTATTCCCTCAAGGATTTAAATTTTTTTTAAACTTGTGAGAATATCCTATGCTCTATCATTTTCTATTCCCTCAAGGATTTGATTTTTTTTTAACTTGTGAGAATATCCAATGCTATGTCATTTTCTCTGCTATTAGATCAAGAATATAAACAATTGGTCTCTATCCAGGTCCCTTTTTTTTTAACTAACCCTAATAAGGGTTTCACAAAAGTATTTTCTTAAGGAAAAATAAAATTCTTCATCAACTGTTAAGCTTAGAATTCTTATTTACAATAAGATCTTCATCAATCATAAAATATTGGAGGATTATATTTTAGCCGAAAAATAAAAGATCTTCAACGAATTTCTATTTGATGCAAGAAATTCAATCCAAATAGAAATAGCTGGATCTGCTTCTTCATTCCTATAACAACTTAACTTCTACGATCGATAGAATCCGTTGCTCTGTTGGCTGAAGGTTGTTTGACCCCGGTATTTCACGTTCAAAACTTCTTGAGTCGAGATAAAATAGAATCTTAACTGAACAAATCTTCTGACTTTGTTTCTTTCCTCGTTAGAACTATGCTTCTATTACGGCTCAGCCTCTTCAATCGCTCTTCCATGCTCATGATAACTACAAAGAGAATCCCAGTTTAATTTGGAATCCTTTTGCTATTACACAAGTCGATCATCTGGCTTCTCTGCACTGCATTGGAAGATTTTTTTTGCCAACATAGACGAAGGTCGTGCTGTTCTTCTTCTTTTGAATAGTCTCTATCTCCATTGATTCATGAGGACGCGCTCCTGGAAATTTCTCATGGTGGCTTTTTCTCTCCTTTTTTTTTTACTGTATGGTTGAAGAGAGGATTATGCATCAGTGATCGGGGATAGAAAACAGTGAGGGAAGAGAGTGGGCGGTGGAGATGATGGGTCGGCTGCTGAACTTAGATGGGAACCGGGGAGGACAAGGTTGAAAATTGATGACTGGGACAAGACCGAACTCGACTAGGAGACGGAGCCGGGGAGATAGGCTAAGGACTCGACGGTGAGGGAGGAAACATTGGAGCAGATGGGGACTGGCGGGAGGCAGAGATAATGGTGCGGTTTGGTGGTGGAAAATCGTGGTGCGGAGGGCGGTCGGGACGGAACAGCGGAGGTCGACTCCTTGCTTCCCGACTTGTCGGTTATCTTGGGAAGTAGCACCAGGTTGATGTTGGGGAGCACTCCTCCGTGCGCGATGGTGACCCTGGCCAAGAGCTTCCCAAGCTTCTCGTCGGTCCTGATAGCATGCAGAACGTGCCTTGGAATGATCCTTTTCTTTTTGTTGTCCCTCGCTGCATTCCCAGCCAACTCCACAACCTCAGCAGCCAAATACTCCGACATGGTGGCAAGATAGACCGGAGCGCCGGTTCCCACACGCTAAGCGCAACTTTTCTTCTTGAGGTACCAGCCAATTCTCCCAACGGGGAACTGGAGCTCGGCCTTAATCGACATCGGCTTCTTCTTGGGCCCGGTGACTGAGAGGTTGATGGGGAGCAGCGGCCAGTGGTGCGGAGGTGAGATGAATGGAGAAGGAAAAGGAGACGGCAGAAAAACATGACGAGGAAAAGGCTAGAAGAAAGGTAGTGGCTTGAGGATGTGTGAGGCCCATGGGAGAGGTGGAGGTGCGGCGATCGGCAATCATTAGCAGTCCGGGAGGTGGAAAGAGGGAGAGGAGAGCGGCGGAATGGGAATCGAACGGCGCAGCTGAGCCGAGGGCAGCGGCTGGGAGATCAGGACAAAGCGGAGAGGTGGGAGTCGGTTACTGGTCAATGGGGTGATGGGAGAAGATGGTGGAGATGGTTGTGGCGCCGATGATGCGAGGCGGAGGCTGATGGTGGCGCAAGGTGCGAAGGGAGCGATGACGGCGATCAGAGTGGCTGGGGGTGGTGAGAGAAGGCGAGGAAGAGGGACTGGAGAGCAGTGGCTGAAGAAGAGGGTGAATGGGCGGCCACCGATCAGTGGGGCTAATGAGGTCTGACGGCGGAAAGTTGGTGAACGGAGAGGGCGAGTAGAGCGGAGATAGATGGCAGGATGAGAATGGGATGGAAGAGATGGGGAAGGAAGGTCGGCCGGTAGCAGGTGGTCAGTGGTGGCCTGGACGGAGGAGACGAATGGGAGAAGAGAACCGACGGGGTGAGAATCAAATGGCGGAAGAGGAGGAAGTGGAATGGGCGTAGGGTATTATTAAGGATTTTACATCAACGGCCCTCATTTATCCATGGAAATCAAAGGCTTTGGGTTTATTTTTTAAATTAATTTTTTATGGCCATGATTCAGCGAGGAAAATCGACGGCTATGGTTCAAGATTGATTTTAAAAAAAAATCGGCTTGGCTTGAGCCTGGATGGGCTTGGTTCAGCTCAGCTTTAGTTCGGTGCAGCTTAGCAGTATTTTTTATTATTAGCTTGCCTCGAGCTTGGCTGAACTTGGCCCGGCTTTAGCTCAGCTCAACTCAGCGAAAGCCCCCATCAAATTTTTTTATTAAGGTTAACTGAGGTCCAAGACTATTTTGAGATGTGAATGAACTCATTTTCTTTCTGCCAATTATAGAAGTGTAATTTAGGGACATTTAAGGACTTAAAATTTAACTTTATAACCTATATAATGACACAAAAAATTGTTGCAATTCTAATTCTCTTTCTGAAAAGATTGAGAATCTTAAATTTTTTTTTGTCGTTTTGTAAGTCATTTTGTAAGTTTCATGATGTCTGATTGAGGACTTTGCTTTATGAGAAGATTGAGAACTTTAAGCTTATTCAAGTCTCATTATATCTCTTTTTGAAGGGATTAAAAACTTTAGACTTGTTTTCTTTGATTTTGATTGATCTTATTTTCCAAAGAGTGATGCAGTCTAATTATGTCTCTTTCGGGATTAAGAACTTTCAACTTATTCACTTTAATTTTGATTTTTGATTTGCAAGTCTCATTATGTCTTTTTCCGAAGGCATTGAGAACTTTAGACTTTTTTTTTCGTTTTTCAAAAGAGAGATGAAAGTCTCATTATATCTCTTTATGAGGGGATTGAGGACTTTAGGCTTACTCTCTTTGATTTTAATTTGCAGGTCTTATTATATCTCTTTCTGATGGGATTGAGAACTTTGGACTTTCTTTTTTTTTAATATTTTTTTGTTATTTTTGTTTTTCAAAAGAGAGATACAAGTCTCATTATGTCTCTTTTTGAGGGGATTGAGAACTTTACGCTTACTCTCTTTGATTTTGATTGATCTTTTTTTATTTTATAAAAAGTAATGCAGTCTTATTATGTTTCATCCGGGATTGAGAACTTTAGGCTTGCTCACTTTCATTTTGATTTTGATTTGTAAGTCTCATTATGTCTCTTTCCGAAGGAATTGAGAACTTTTAGCCTTATTTTTTTTCAAAAGAGAGATGCAAGTCTCATTATGTCTCTTTCCGATGGGATTGAGAACTTTAGGCTTGCTCTCTTTGATTTTAATTTTGATTTGCAAGTTTAATTATGTCTCTTTCTAAGAGGATTGAGAACTTTAGACTTTTTTCTTTTTTTGATTTTTTTTCAAAAGAGAGATGCAAGTCTCGTTATGTCTTTTTCTGAGGTGATTGAGAATTTTAAATTTGCTCTCTTTGATTTTGTTTTTGATTTGCATTTGGAAGTTTTATTATGTCTCTTTCCGAGGGGATTGAGAATTTTAGACTTGCTTTTTTTTAACTGACTTCTCTTCTTCTTCTTATTTTTTTTAGGTTTATTTTTCCTTTTAAAAGACTTCTTTCCATAAATGGCTTCTTCTTCTTATGTGAGTGTCCAAAGCCAAGCATATGAAAAAGAGACAACAGGCGGTTTAAAGTTCCCAATTTTTCGTTTGGACGGACAAATCATCTCTAGAACAATAAAAGATTTAGGCGCTGATAACCAATACAAGCGGACTTCTATTTTTTTAAAAAAGGTTCTTGATCTTAAAAGAACTCTAATAACTATTAGAGAGTAGATATTTCCAAAACCTGCCTACATATGCGGAGATGGTGGCGAAGGCGATTCATTTTCTTATGGATTTCCACGAAAGCAAATTGGCATTTTCATATATATGGGGAAATTATTTTCCACCAACATGTCTTTTGATCGTGATCTATTTATTAGATCTTATAAATCAGCAGTTTGCTCCAAAGGTTCCCTTCAAGAGGAATTCCTTCAAATGAGTTATTTTTAGAATGCTCTTCGAAATTGACTCACCGTTCTAGTGGTGTCAAATTCGTGTTTTCACAAAATGTGGTAGAGACTTCAGCAAGAGACGATATGGAGACATCGAATGTCAAGTATTATATCCAAGTACTCTTACATCTTCGAATAATAGAGAAGAGTACGTTCAGTTGGAAACGCTTTTGACTCAATCTATGGCAAAAGGGTCTTCATATAATGACTTCGACTACATAAGTAGATGGGCTTATGACTCAAAGTGTTGGTCTATTTTTACTGGGAAGATTGTAAGTAAATATGCATCTAGACTAGAGAGAAGTGGTTTGTTGGAAGCAGTATTGGCTACACAGAGAGGAATAACATTCAATAAGCAAATTTACATTGCTATGTTGGAGTCTTTCTGTCCTGCGACAAATACTTTTCTCCAAATAGTGAGTATGAGTTTTCTTTAAGTGAGATGACACATATCTCAGCTCTTCTAGGCTTCGGGGAGGTTTATGAGGAGTATATTCCCTTCAATAAAGAGTTAGAGTTAATTTGAGAGGCAGAGGCCGACTTATACAAGATTGTAGTTGAACTGTTTGTTCTTTTTACCATTATAGGTGATAATATTTTTTATTTTAAATTTTTTATTATTTTTAAAGATAATAATATAATAAAAAATTAAAAAATATATAAATTAATTTCATCCCCCCTCTCCAGGGATGGAGCAAGGGCAGGAATTCAAAGGGGGCCAATAGGCTGTGTAAAAAGATTAGAGGGTCCATATGGTCCTACCTCAATGGAAAAACTAATATACCACATGGTCCCAATTATAATAAAATTTCTATTGGTTGGGGGGTGGGGGCATGGCCCCTCCTAGCCCCCCTTGTCTCCATCCCTGCCCCTCTCTCTCTCTCCTCTCTCTTCTCTCATACTCATCTCTCTACCCTTTCTCCTCTCTTCTCTTTCTTCTCTCTCTAGCTCCTCATCTCTCTCTTCTCTTTCTTTTTCTTTCTCACATACTTAGGTGCGTAAACATGAGGCCCAACTCTGATGAGTGGGGATAACGTAAGCGAATTTTATTTATTATTTTACTATATATTTATTATATATAAAATAATAATAGATATTAAATAAAATATATTATATTTGAGAAGTGAATTTTTAATTTTTTAATATTTATTTACTATATATATAAATAGTATATATTAAATAAAATATAATGTATTTAAGAAGTTTGTTTTAAAAAAATTAATATTTATTTATTATATGTTTATATAATAAATTAAATTAATTTATAAAACTATTAGTGACGCTTGTAGGAAAGTGTTGCTATTAGTAATACTATTTGTGACACTTTTCTAAAAGCAACACTAATAGTTTAGAATTTTTAATTTTTAATTTACAATTTTCAGTGACACTTTTTGTTAAGCGTTACTATTGTTAAAACTAGGGAAAATTATTAAAATAATAATTAAAAAAAATATTTACTGAAATATACCATCCCAAAGTGGTGTTCGTTTTTGCCACGCAGGCGCTAGCTAAGCAGCTGGCGCCAGCGTGGCTTTTTTTTATATTTTTTAAGTTAATTTCTTTGTTTAGAACGACGAAATTGGTTTTCATATGATTTCGTCATTCTAAACGACGAAACCTTTTATTACTTGACCCGGTTTCGTTGTTTTGAACGACAAAACTGCCACACTTAGCTAATTTCGACCGCTGGTTGAGGAACAACACTGATTTCGTCGTTCTAAACAACGAAATCAACTTAACTTGATTTCGTCGTTATGAACGCGAAATCATCGTGGTTATAACCGCGACTCCGCTCCGCCGCTTCTGCCGACGTTTGGACGCCGCCGACCTCAGTCCGCTGCCGCCTAGGTCTAGCCTGTTGCTGCCCACGTCGAGCCGCTCCCGTTTCATTTTTCTAGTGCGTGTCCTTCTATTTTTTTTTATTTACCTTTTTTTCAATCGTTGTAATATATCTTTTGTATGTTACATTGAAGAAATTTATCTATTGTATATTACATTGAAAAAATTTAAAGTTTTGATTGTCCCATCATTGAGCCCTAGTTTTAGAAGTATTGTTCTAAGTCGTTTTGTGTGTTTTTTTTGTTTAAGATTATTGAATTGAGATGGATTTTTAATTAATGAGTTTTTGTTTTTTAAGATGACAAGTCTCTCAAATTTTAGAAAATGAGGAGGATTTGAGTTTTTGAACATGTTTTTATATGATTTGTGACATTGTATGCATTATTGCATCAATTGTGTAATTTTATTAATCAGAAAATTTACTCATTAATATAAAATATTAATGATATGCTTATATACTTGGTAAAGTTATTAGTTTCTATGCGTATATATTTTGAAAATATATTTGTTAGGGTAACTTAATCTAATATTAATTTAATTTATTATTTATGAATTAATTGAATAGAAATGACAGAAGAAATGGTTAGATTTTTCATTAACTACGACGGATGCATAGAAGGATTATTAATGAAGAAACCGTCTACATTTGATGAATTTGAGATGCACGTAGCAAGTAAGGTTGGGTTGGATCGAAGAAGATGAAAAATTACTATCAAATGTAATCTTCCATCCTATAGATCGAGAATGATACTAATTAACATAAATGATGATTCATCAATGGCTTTTATGTTTCACCACTCGTGTCACATAATTTCTTTCGAGTTATTTCTCGAAAAAGAGGCTCGAGTGACTAGTGGAAGGCGAAGTAGTTCACATAGGAGCTCTCACAGAAGCTCACAAAGGAGCTCGGATAGAAATGTGAACAATGAAAGTCATATGCAAGTGCCAGTGGACGACGAAGAAGAGGAAAATTTATCTATGATAGTAGCTTCAAATGAACGTCATAGGTCGTCTGCCCCTATTTACGATGGAAGTGGACCTACTTGGAGGTAAGGGTTGATTTAGTTGTGAATACGTTTTCAATCTTATTATCCTTTAATGAAAATACGTTTAGCTAAATTTTGAGATTTTGTGTGTAATATGGAAGGTCTACGACGCATGCACACGAGCCATTTAGCGTTCCAATGTCTCAAGGCGGTGCATGGTATGAAACTCAAAGTTCGATGGGCCTTCATTACCCCTACACGTATGTTGGTCATACCGATGCTGGACCATCTAATCAGAGGTGAAATATATATTTATAAATAAATTCAACTTTTTTAGGCTTACGAAATTTAATACATATGCGATGTTTATATGTAGGGGGGATATGTCTACGGTGAAGATATTGATGAAAATGAGGATAATGAAGGTGAAGATAATATTGACGAAGTAAGTGGAGAAGATTCTGATATGAATGTAGAAGGGGTTAGAGGTGAAGAAAGTGCTCAACAGATGGTTGACGGCGAGGGGGATGATGCGGTAGACAATGCCATTGCTGGGGAATGATATGAATGTAGATGATGAAGAGCCGCCGTACTGTGAAGTGGAGCCCCTTTATGCACACATCACAGATGAGGAGATAGATGCTGCAGTGAATTCTACAATGGATTTGGACCAACAAAACGAAGATGAGTTATACGTTGGCCGCATCTTTGAGAATAAAGAAGCATTCGTTACAGCCTTACAGGAGTTTTCCATTCAAAATCATGTCGAATACAAGGTTGTACGAACAAATCCGGCGGAGTATACAGCAAAGTGCATTGATAGCACTTGCCCTTGGAGAGTGCATGGCTCAATCAAAAGGGGTAGTGGGTCCTTTAAATTGAAGACGTACAAAGGTGACCACACATGTCGGAATGCCCAGCTTAGCACAGATCATAGGCAGTGCAGTGCCTCCTTTATTTCGAAGGTCATAATGCCCGCTATCCAAGCCGAATTAACTCTCACACCAGGGGATGTTATTCAAAGAATGAAGGAGAAGTATCATGTTGACATATCTTATAAGAAAGCATGGGCAACAAGGAATATGGCGATCAAGGCCATTTATGGAGATTGGGTAGAATCGTATCAATTGTTGCCAATGTACCTAAGGGCGGTGCAAGAAGCCAATCCTGACACCTACTACCGCTTAGAGGATGATGTAGTACTTCGTGTAGATGGTGGCACTTGTAGGAGATTTAGACGGTTGTTTTGGGCGTTTGGGCCGTCTATAGCTGGGTTTCGACATTGCATCCCTGTGATTGGCGTTGATGCCACTCACTTGTATGGCAGATATCCTGGTGCTCTTATGGCTGCAACGGCTATAGATAGAAATAATGGGTTATTTTCTCTTGCATTCGGGCTTGTCGGGAAGGAAGACGGAGACAATTGGAAATGGTTTCTAATGGAATTGAGAGATCATGTACTGATGGGCATGACGAACAACGTCATTATTTCAGATCGACATAAGGGGCTTCAGAAGGCAATGCCTGAGGTTCTTCCAGAGCCGGATTACCACCATCGTTATTGCATCCGTCACATAAAAGCAAATTTTAAGAAGGAGTTCAAAAATGATACACTGACGGACTTGATTGGGGCAGCAGCTTGTGCACTCACAGTAGAAAAGTTTGATGCTAAAATGGACTTGATTGGTCAAGAGAGTCCTAGGGCAAAACATTTCCTCTTAGGAGGAGAATTGCATCCTACACAGTGGTCCCTTGCACACGGCGGTTTTATGACATTTGGCATGACGACTACAAATATGACTGAAAGTTTAAATAGCGTCTTGAAGGGGGCACGAGGGTTACCTATGCAGGCTTTAGTGTCAGCTATCTTTTATCGGCTCATAAAATTTTTTGTTAAACGATCTTCTGCTGCCTCTGCCATAGCCACCCCATATACTCCAAGAGTGGAAGTCATATTGAGAGAGCAAACAAGAAAAATTGGGGAGTATATAGTTAATAGGATCAACAGGAGTCAGTACGAAGTAACGTCAATTCGTGCCCGCAAGGTTATGGTAAATGCTGCGATGCATACTTGTACATGCAACATCCTTTAGGTTTATGGTTATCCTTGCTTGCACCTTATCGTCATGTGGGCAAAGCGGCGGGAGCCAATCCATGCATCACTGTTTTACACATCTTCTACTTATAGAAATGTGTACTCCGCAGAATTTTATTCTCCTCGTGGTCGGGAGTATTGGGAGAGGGATATACCGTTTGTGTTATACCAACCGATAGCAACAAGGCAACCCGGTCGCCCACGGTCTGTTCGCATTAGGAATACTATGGACCGCAGAACAATGGAAAGAGATGGTAGAGGAGGATATAAATGCGGTCGGTGTAAACAAAGTGGGCATAATAGTAAATCTTGTAGAAACCCTCTTGTTGATTGGTAAACATATAATCAACCTCTATATTTATTATATTTTTTTAGTTACGCACGCATGTATTCCTTACGATTGATTAATGATATGATCTTCATCTTCCACAGATCATATGGATCATGCAGAGCCTTGTTACGGGCCAGGCCCGAGTGACGCTTCTTTACTCGTAGAGCAGGAGTCACATAGGTCTGCTGCTATTTGGAGAGGAGAGGTATGATAACTTTTTTTAAAATTTGTTTCATTTTTTTTGGTTGATATATCTTTGCCATTGGCCTATAGATGAGCGTATATTACCTTATATCGAGCGCGCGGGATTCGGCCATTTCATTCATCTACAGTATGTTCGTCTCGATCGGCCTCTATTGACAACTCTTGTTGAGAGATGGAGGAGGGAGACACAGACGTTTCATTTGTCATATGGAGAGATGTCCATCACGCTCATGGATGTGGCAGTTCTATTAGGACTCCGTATTGATAGATGTCCGGTGACAGGCACGACAGGAGGAGCTCATATGGATATATTAGTTAGACTTATTGGTAGAGGTCCTCCTCCTACAGTGATACGTGGTAGCCGAGTGAGGCTACGATGGCTCTTACAGGAGTTTCGTGAGCTCCCAACCGATGCTACAGAGATAGTTATCGAGCAGCATGCACGAGCCTATATATTGTATTTACTTGGAGCCACTATATTTGCGGATACCACGAGCAGCCATGTGCATGTTTCGTATCTCTCTCTCCTTGCCGACTTTGACATGGCTGGCACTTATTCATGGGGCAGTGCTACTCTCGCATTCTTATACCAAGAGTTAGGAAAGGCATGCCAGGCCATGACCTCGGGGATTGCGGGTTGTCTGACTCTGCTTGAGGTAAATAATTGTGTAACTTTACTTGGTGTTTTAGTCACGTATAATTTTTTAATTATAATATTTGTTATCACTATTTTATGACATAGTTATGGTCGTGGGAGCACTTACACGTCGGCCAACCAACTGCTGAGATGGGTCGCTTGGTCGAGGGTGCTCCATTAGGGGCGAGGTAGGTTGTATTTATGTTTACCACCTTACTTTTTAAGCAACGTTTTATGTACATATGCTGAACTCATTTCTTAAATTTAACTCCTTAAGGTGGAATGTTCGGAAGAAGAGAACCGAAAATCCACAAGGAGTCCTCCGTTTGTATAGAGGGGAGTTAGACCACCAGCGGCCATACCAGGTAATTTTATTACCGTGTTGAACTTTTTTATGTAATGATTTTAAAAAAAAATTTCGTTATTTAAACTTACTTATCTTTATATATTGTATAGATTATTTGGCAGCCGTACTCGGAGGACTTGTTGGCTGTGATACCTCCACTCTGCACTGACGGTCGAGAGGTATGGCTTTCTCGAACCCCTCTCATATATTATGAGATTATAGAGATGTATGTGCCAGATCGTGTAATGCTCAAGTTTAACCTGGAGCAAGGGGTCCCACCTTCTACTGTCGAGTTTGTCCATCGCATCACTCGACAGGGCCGCCATATTACCGATTGGGCTATATATCATGCGTCGTATATTGCTCGATGGGAGCATAGGAGAGCCACTATTATTAGAGGGGAGCTGGCTATGACATTGCGAGATGTTCGTAGTACTTATATGCATTGGTATTTACCGATTACACAGCGATATATTTTACCGCGCGATGATGTAGAGGAGATGACATATTTGCCTAGGGGAGCATCTGAGGCAGCTCTAGTAAGTACAACTTTGTTAATTAAGGCATATATTATTTTCTTATTTCGTTTTAATTATTTATCTAATATTTAATTTATTTTTTTATAGCTTCGTCAGATTCGACATACTAATGCATATTTGAGTGATGCACTTGTCACTTGTACTTCGCGCGAGGACTTAGCTGCAGCATGTAAGTCGGTGATTAGAGCATCTAATGATGTCCTTCATAGCTTGCCACTACTTCATTCGGTGATCACGGATGTTCATCGAGATTATCCTATCGACGAGGCCGCTCAGACGCAGCCGATGCACTCTTCATGCCCGGATATTCCATCATCATCAGCAACATATAGCTCTCCTTCAGGTTCATCATTTCCAGACACTACACATGTCACTCAGCCAGATCCGATTTTATATTATAGACGACATCGGCCAGCTCGTATTGTACCATCTATTACTTATGCTGAGCCGGAGCCCGAGCATAAGCCTGACATGGAGTCGCAGCTGGAGCCGGAGCCCCAGCCCGGTCGGAGCCGCAGCCGCAGCCACGGCCCGGAGGTAGATCATGAGGAGCTCGTACACCACCGTCGAGGACGAGGACGAGGTCGAGGACAAGGACGAGGACGAGGACGAGGTTGAGGACGAGGTCGAGGTCGAGGACGAGGACGAGGTCGAGGACGAGGACGAGGTTGAGGACGAGGACGAGGTCGAGGACGAGGTCGAGGATGAGGTCGAGGACAAGGACGAGGTCGGGGATGAGGACGAGGACAAGGACGAGGTCGGGGATGAGGACGAGGACGTAGGAGATTATAATATTACTTGTGATGTATTATATTTGTTACTCGTATATGATATACTTTACTTATATTTGTTATGGTGATATTCGTGATAGTAATATTTGTTATGGGTGGAATGAATGAAGTCGTGCATATACATCTGTGTTTTGAATGAATGAACCGTAAAATTAGTTTTAAATAGTAATTTTAAAAAAATTTAATTTGATTTCGTCGTTCAGAATGACGAAATCAGCTTAATTTGATTTCGTCGTTCAGAACAACGAAATTAGTGTTGTTCCGACACCAGAGCCCGAAATTAGCCAAGTGTGGCAGTTTCGTCGTTGAGAACGACGAAATCAGCTTAAGTTGATTTCGTCGTTCTGAACGACAAAACCGGGTCAAGTAATAAAAGGTTTCATCGTTTAGAACGACGAAATTATATTAAAACCAATTTTGTCGTTCTAAACGACGAAATCAACTTAAAAAAAAAAAAAGCCACGCTAGCGCCTGCGTGGCAAAAAAGAACATCACTTTGAGAAATATTTCCCAAAGTGGTATATTTTGGTAAATTTTTTTTTTTATTTTAATAATTTTCCCTTAAAACTATTAGCGACGCTTATAAGAAGCATTGCTAATAATCATATTTTTTTTCTTATTATTAACGATGCTTTTTATCAAACATTACTATTGTTAAAACTATTAGCGACACTTATAAAAAGTGTCGTTAATAATTATAATTTTTTTTTTTTATTTAAAACATATACTTTTAGTGATATACTATTAGCGATACCTAATAAAAAGTAATTAATTTTTTTTATAAAAAGTGTTACTAATAATTAGTTTTTTTAATGCTTTTTTAAGCGTCATAAGTAATAATTTTTAGCAAAAACTTTTTTTTGCGTCGCTAATAATACATTTTAATGTAGTAGCTGCAACCTCAACATAATGGGGTTTTAATTATATAAGATGTCACAACCTTGCTAATTTACTACAAACATGAACTCCATCAATTCTTAACCAACCAATGGGAGGAGAAATTATGAAGCACACATCAACAACAATATGGCCATAGGTTCAATGACCTTCCTCATAATAATGTCACTCTTGAATCGATGAACATTCAAATAGAGAAGATATAAAGACAAAAGTGTTTCTCTTTTCTATTACAAAAGCACAGTATTAAATAACAAAATTATGTTCCACATTCTCCATTACAGAAGCTTTAATAGCTTAACAATAAAGGCATCTACTACTAACTGAATAACTAATAAAAAAACAAAGATTTACAAATATTATAGCTAAATAATAAGCTGATAGATAAAATCTAAGAAAGAATCTGTAGCATAAGATAACGGCCAGCAAGTCTCCTTGCTGAAAGAGTCTTGTAGGAGTCTCTTCAATGGTCCACTGGTCTTGGACCTTGGTAGCTTGGACATGTGGGCTTTTTACTTCTTGGACTTGAGTAGAAGGCTTGCACGCTGCATCATAACCCCTTTTACAAATACTACTAGAAATCTGATAAGCAAGAATGGTCAGCTACATGTGAAAAGTTAAAAATATACACTGACCCTCGTTCGGCTCGTCCAATACATTATTTCCAATGGTCCATAGAGACCTCATCTTATATATGTTGGCATACTTCTTCAAATTGTCATGTTAGTCGCCTTTGTTTGTCCCCAAAAACTACACTCAAAGGGTCTGTGGATACGAGGGATGCCTTTAGCAACATCAGGGCCTAAGAAGAAAATATCAAACTATTATAAGAGGAAAAAGTAATGTCTTTAACTTAACTCCAAAAGGAATACCCCTTCAACTTGTGCCATATATGAGATAGAACTACGACTCAGAGCATAAGGTGAGATGTTACCTCCTCTTCTCCCACATCTACAGTTTTCTCTTCCACATCATCAAGATGCACGTTGGACGTTTTTAGAACTGAGATGCCTACAATGGCTGAAGCAACTTTCACGTCCAGCTCATTTGTTATCATGAACATTGCAGGCCCTTCTACGAATCCCCCACCTTTTTCCGTGACAAATGCAGTGCTCTTAGGATTTATTGCGTGAAGAGTGACTTTACCTGGCCATGTGAAAAATTTGCTATTAAAAGACTACTCTCATGATAAAATAAAGGAGGTGCTTAAACACTTACTTAGGAGTGAATCAGATGCTCCCTCTTCAAGTTTCAATATCTGGTTTTGGCAACTATGATGAGGCGAAAGCTTAGGCCTTAATAGTATATTCGTATGCTCTTTAGTTCTCATTTAATCTTTATCTGTCAAATCTTTGGCAGAGGCGTACAAGTTATCAATACATCCAACAGAAGAAATTCCATTATATAATTTAGGAATGAGCCCAAAGGGAAGGTGAGGAAGCTGAAGAAGAAGTCCACAACATCTTCGTTGGCTTCAGCATAAAGTACTTTGTTGTTCATCTTGCTTAAAATTATATTCATCCTCATTTCTTTTTCAGGCATTTCAGATTTCTCTAACGACATCCTCATCTCATATGCTTTTACATCTTCGGTATGGACCTTGTCACTTTCCCCAAGGAAAACATCACTTAATGGCGTCTCAAAAAGTAGGGCACGCTTGAGAACATGCAAAATCTACATGATCAATAAAAGAAGAAAGTATGAATATGACCCGGATGTATTTTTCAAATTAAGTTGTGTTGTATTATATCTCAATTGAGAAAAGTTAACATGAGCTACAGCTCACATGCAACTACTTAAGTGGGGCATTCCTAGCTGTCCAATAAGAGAGGCGGGGGTGGGTGCAATTACCCCCTACGTAATGTGCATAGTCTGATTGAATTCCAATAGTGCACGAAACGTAGACGAGGCTCGTATAAACATGATTCATCTCACTAAGACTATTAGGCTATATTCTTTTTTATAAGAGGCCCATTTATAAGAGGCCTATTTATAAAAGTCTAGGCTCATGCGTGACGCGAGGCTCTTACATCCGATGGCCCACATTACTCAGGGGACACTTCCTGGGTATTGTGGGCCATTGGATTTAGATCTGACGGTCTTATAGATTTAGGTTCACGTAGTTGCGCATGAGGCCAAGATCTTATAAAATTTTACCATTGTTCTAATCGTCAAATTAAGTCATGTGAATATTACATGGATGAAAATCAAGGCTACTCCTATATTAAGAATGCCTATACAATATTTATTGTTGCACCACCTCAGAACATATAAATTTTTACCCCAAACTTATATTTTTTATGTACCAAGTCAACGCTCCCATGGGCAATTTTTTTTATTAAATATAATATTCTCTTTGTCCTACATTAATAACTCCATTTGGTTTTTAAAGTAGTTAATTCTGAAAAATCAAGAGCAATTAATGTGGGATGGAGGGAGAATGACATATATAGTCACTTGAATATTCTTATAAATTTTTTAAATATTGGTAAATAAGTAGCACCAAAAGGACTGAGTGCTGCAGGAAAAGATAGAAGGAATCTTCGAATTATTGTGATGTATGTTACAGTAACATCTGGACCAGTGAGTACTAACGCATGCAGTGTCATGTATACATCCATTCTTTGAAAGATTTGTAGGTAAGCAGAAGCATATAATGGTTCTTTGTAAAATTTTCCTATAATAATTTAGGTACAAACAACTTTATCTATATTGTGACTTTAACTATGACAACTTCAACGGTGTCTAATGATTAATTTCATGGTCACTTTAAACCTTACAATTCTTTAATGGATAACAATCATATTAGTCATCTTTGTACTCTTTTCATATTATAGTTGTAAATAGAGTAATAAGATGTTGCAATAATACATTGCTTTATTATTGTTTTATAGGCCAGCAAGATCTTTCAGTTTGCAGAACTAGCCATTTAGAGGATTTACTTGTAAATAGTGATCAGATGTGCATGCATATGCATCTATGTATATATGTATTATAAATAGTGATAAGATGTGCATGTATATGTATGTATATATACATGCATGTGTATATATATGTGTGTGTACGAATGTATATATGGATGCACGCACAGACACTTTTAGAATCGCACGACTGGTGCTACTCAAAGGGAAACTAGGTTTGGATCCGTCCACTTGCCCCATGATAAACACACACCATTGGAACTCAATCCAATAGCGTGCATGTACCATACACTTTCGGAATTATACGGCCTAGGGCAGGCAGGCTTGGACCACCTGTATTAAACCCCATATGGAAGCATGCACTGTGATAAACATGTGCCATCAGATCACAATTTTTAGGGGTGCGATGCGCCATGCACAAGCCAGCGTGTATAAACTTTTTCCTGTATAAATCCAAGTTCTCATTGAGAGCGTACCTCTTCTCTTCCAATCTCCACATTCTTCTCGTAAAGGTTGCAGCAATGGACAATACCTAGTTCTTTTAACAGAGTCAGGACCCTACTGCTGGATATGGGCGTGACATGCAAGTTATCCGTTATCATATACGTCATCTTATTCCCTTTGATAAATACCCCAATCTTTCCGCCAATACTAGAGTCTGTAAAATGGGGTGTTGAAATTGCATCCATTAACTTCCCGCAGCGGCATTTTGCATTCTTGACTGTACTTAAGAAATGATGACCCTCACTGCTTTCATTCCACGAGGGGCACCTATAATACTCGTACTCCAGGTCGTTGATTCTTACTACCAAATCGTTGCAATTAGCTCTCCATGCATTTCTGGGACGTAGCAACATCTCCTTGCAAGCTTCAGTTTGAAGGTACTCCATGTCCAGATTCTCCACACTCCGGTACAAAGTGTCCATGCAACCAAGACCAGACTCTTTGTCGGCCAATCTGACAATGGTTCCAATCGGCATGACCAGGAAGCTGAGGACCACATCAACGAAGTCCTTGTTGCACTCCGCGAACACTACTCGATTCTTCTCTTGGTCAATCAGAAGCTTCAAAGAGACTTTGGCAGCCATCTTCTTCGGTTCAATTGCTGTTTGGAATGTTCCAGTTTCTCAGTACCTAACCATAATGCTTATTGGTTTTATGAGAAGAAGATTGGTTCCTTTCATTATAATTCGTTATAAATAAGAAGAGATTTCTTTGGGGAATGCAAAGGACGAAGTGCAATTTCTCCTCCTCATAGATGGCTATTCTAACTGTACATAAATAAGAAGGGTGTTTGTCTAGCTTTGTGAGAAGTGGACTGGTTCCTTTCATTTTACCAATAAGAAAGAAGCCTAATGTTTATGTCAATGTAAATAAAAGACGCTTAAAACAAAATACTAAAGAGATTGGCATCAAAGGAAATTGGAATTCGGTTTGGCCTGGCCAGCCAATCAAACTCCAATTGGTCTGGGAATTATGATCTCACTTCAGCATGAAATAGAATTTCAAATTAATTTTTAAAAAATTATATCCAAACAAGCCTCTAAGAAACTATTATAGATTCAACTGGCAATTAACAATTTCCTGAATTTCTTCCCTTCAACTAGGCTCTCGTGATTTCCTAGCCATATTATTGTTCGTGGGGACTGTAAGTCTGTAATGCAAAATATCCTAAGTCAGAGCTCATGACCCCAATATTAAGATTTTTCAAACATCTATAAGAAATGTTGCCAGGTATTTGTGAGCTCAAGTGATATATCTCTCAAGAACTTTCAAGTGATTCTTCCATAGGCCCTTCCCAAAAGGTACAGCAAAAGAGTGAATTTTCTATAGACACAGAGAGCTGCAGGAAAAGTTGGTATCTGAATTATGATAGCCTGGTGCAGGTTATCATAATTATAGGTTCGATGACCTTCCTCGTAAGTTAAATTCAATTCACGAACGAAGGTAATCTACTTTGCCCAACGAACACAACCTTCTGACCCTAAAAAAGAAAATGAAAATGGGGGCAGAGATTACAACTGTTAGTTCCTAGTGAAGTGCCAATCCCCGGCATTCGATTCCAATTCGAATCAAGGGATAAAAAGGAGAAACAGTGGCAGAATCGAGCTGTCAACAGAAGCTTTATTTTTTAATTTATTTTTATTAAGAGAGAAAAAGAAAAGAAGAGATTAGAAGCAGGGGCACTCACAGTGGAGGAATTGCAAGGGATCCACGGTCACTGTGTGCTCTTCTGCGTAAACAATACTCAATACTGTTCAAATAAGTATCAAGAAAAAAAAATAGTCTACAAATAAAAAGACAGGCCAGTAGTCGTAGCTTGAACTTTCTACACTAATCCACGGGATGATTTTTGCAAAGGAAAGGCTGAGAGTAGATTTCCTGTAGAATGAACGGAATTTTTTCCTAAACAAAAATGAAATGTTATGCTTCGGAGTGTTGGAGAAAAAATGTTTTTTTGTTGGAGAAAAATGTTATTCCTCGAAATTCAAAGTTGTGTTGAAAAGGGCCTTAATCATCATCCTTGTGAAATCTCCTTCAAAGATGATTTTAGAGAGTAGGATGAAATTCATTTACTTTTTATACGAATCACATTCATTTACTTTTTCGAATTCTCAGGAACATTAACTGCACTAACAACTAACTATCTCACTTTACCAATCATAGTCATTTACTTTTTCAAATTCTCAGGAACATTAATTGCACTAACAACTCACTATCACACTTTACCATACAACTCACTATCACACTTTACCATAAAATCGATTTCCCAATTAATTTTAAAAAATTTATATCCAAAGAAGCCTCTAAGATTATAGAATCAACTCGAAATTAACAATTTCCTTGCCTTCAACTGGGCTCTCGAGATTTCCTAACTCAGGGCTCATGTTCCCAATATTAAGATTTTTCAAACATCTCTAACAGCTCAGGAGCAGACGTAGTGAGCTCCAGCACTGGCAAGTTTTTTTTATAAAAAATTTATATAAAAAAAGATCGCTGCGGGGAAAATTGGTACCTGGATTATGATAGCCAGATACAGGGAGAAACTGGCTATACGTTCGATGACCTTCCTCGTAAGAAAGTCGCTCTCAAACGGAAACCCTTTGACACATCTCATGTTCTGTTGTGAGACGCACGAGAAAGTTCACATTTAAGAAACAAAGATCACAAACAGTACGATTCATAAAGTCATCTTTATCACGTGAAAGTGGTCAGAAAATAGGGACGGTGATTTGGCCATTAGAGAGAATGGACCCACCCGGTTGCTTCCATGTGAAGTATATGATATAGATAAATATATTCTCCTTTTAATATTAATAATTATATTTAAAAAATAATAATTTTTATTAAATAATAAATTTTATATTTTAAAAAAAATAAGTTTATAATACTCATTTAAAAATATTTAATTATTTAAATTAAATATAATATTAATTAGTATTAATATGAAACAATTTTTTTATGATAAAGAGAATAAAATAAAATGGTTTAGCACTTGCAAGAATTAATATAAATCACTTTTATATAAGCCTTTTTTGGAGAAATTATTAGCATGAGTCTGGGTTATTACTTATTGGCCAGATTCCAACAAGTAAGAAAAAGTGTGAACATTACAACTTTATTGGTACCAAATACTCCCCTCCGTCCCATAATTTAGTTAAAAACCAAATGGGACATTAGAATGGGACGGCGTAATGGTTTTAGCTAGTATCAACTGAAAATGATAAGGATTGTGAGTGAAGATTCTCTCTCTTTCTAGACATCCGTTGCAACTCTCACGGGGGTGCTTCTGCCTGCTGGCACTCATTTCCTTTGTGTGGGTATCTTCAGGTCTGCTTTTGAAAAAAAAATCACTGGAGATAACAAGGGAAATGAATAAGGAAGGACCTTATGTGGGTCTAATCATGGTGTTCTTTCTTTGCCATCAAAGCCTTCAAGCCTCCTCTTAGGCGTCCAGTCATCTGCCTATAGGAACGTTCATTCAGGATGTGCAAATTCCATGGAAAGGGAGTCATCTATGCCTAACTTTTTGGTTCCAAGCTACACTTACTTGAAACACCTCTATATCTTAATATTTCTATGTGAAACCTACACAATGACATCACAATAGTGTAAGAATGTTCTAAATAAATTAACTTCACTTCTATTTACCTCATTTTAACTTTCTCATCATGTGTTCCACGCATCATTAGCCTTTCCTACCATTTTCCTTTTCTTCTTACAAATATTCCTTCCTTTGTACCCTCCATATATATCACATCAAATAGCACCTCAGCAAATGCACCATTTCAGCCACAAAGATACAAAGACAGGTTTAATATATAAAATACCACTGCCAACACAGTCTGGCTAACTGGAAGCTCCTTATTTCTCAAATTATAGATATACTGTTTACTTTCTTATCATTGTCAAGGGAACCAACTTCATAACTTCACATTAAATATCCTATTCATCATTCTCCCACCAATTATAAACTCTCTAATATGATTCTTCCCATCAATAGGAGCAAGGAAATAAAAGGAGAAAAAAATATAATTTTTTTGCCATTTTGGGCCCTATACGAGGGGAATATTACATATATGAAGATTAGTAGGTGGTAGAGAATCGTAAGTTCTTTGACGATGATTCATATGTACTTATGAGATTATTTGATGTATCTCAAATATGTATTTCGCTCAATAGAGATTATTTGTTTCTGTTTACCTTTACCTAGCTAGTCTCTGCATGTTCATTAAATATTGACTTGCAATTTATGTAGTTGTCTACATTTTACATTTGCCAATTCCTGACAAAAGAAGGGAGACTAGTAGTGAAATTTTATTACGTGCCTTTTATCGCTGCCACGCAAGTATATTTGTTTGTAATATGCAATAAACACAGGTTTTGGAAACTTATTCAAATTTAATTCCAAACTGTCAAGTTTTGTCAATGAAGTAAATTAATGATCTTTGATTTTCAAAGAATTTATAGTATTTTTTCACATAATAGCTAAATGGTGTGATTGTAAGTGGAATTTGACTGTTGGCATATTCCACGAACAAAACAACAATTAATGTGTGTATTTTTTATTTTTGAATGATTCTTATAGAAGTGATTTTACGTGTGTCTATAGTTCAAAAGCTGGAGAAACATTTCTCTAGTTTCTTTTGGGGTGACTGAGTTTGGTAGAAGGAAACATTGCATTAAGTATACCATATAATGCAAACCTACAGTCGAAAGAGGTCTAGAATTCACAATTTGAGAGATATACTTCAATGCTTTCGGTTGCTTTGATTTGGAAAATCTTGCAACAAAGTTCTTGCTAATATGCTTTAGTTGCTATTCTGGCAATGATTCTGTCACATGGGTGTACTTCACTTCTAGTTTTATAGCGAAATTAGGCTATAAAGCTTTTGAGTCTGTCAAATCCCTGTTAAATGGTGACCATTGTGTGTGTAAAACATAATATCCCTTATCATTCTTCTATCTTGTGGCTTATGGTCCAAGGTAATGTTTGCTTTAGATTGTCTTCAGAGAAGGGGTATTGTTGTGGTGAAACATTGTCCTTTATGCAAGCATGCATGTGATACCAATGAGCAATTATTCTTCCAATGTGGGTATGAGTGAATTTTATATAGTAATTTTGAAAATCCTCAAACTCTTTCTCCCAAGGTGTAAGCTTCACAACTTCTTCAATCACATTCTATATCTTGGTCGCAGTCATAAGCCCTTCTTATGGATTTTCTTTAATGCTTCCACCTACCATGTTTGGAGGGAAAGGAATTCCCCCATTTTTCAAAATGAGTCTCACCATAAAACTACTCTTAATCATCCATCAATATGAAGGAGAAGCCAGAGATTATTTAAGCTCTCATACTCATCTCCTCAAAATTTTGTATGATTTTCCTTTCCTTGTTTGCATATGGAGCTTGTAATCTTCCCCCTATACTTTTTTTTATTTAATAGAAGGAGGGATCCCCAAATTTGCTGTTAAAAAAAAACAAAGTTCTTTATGGGCAGAGTTCTTAATGAAGAAGTTTTTAATCCAAGTCTCCTCTTTTGATTTCTGAAAAAAGACCGGTCACAGTTCGATTTTTAGGAGAATAATTTGCTGAAAATATTTGGTTTTACAAAATTCTATAAAGAGCTCTAGAGGTTGGATTTGGAAACTCGAAGCTAGTGGCCAATTTTCTAGTAGATCTGCATGTTACAGTGTACTATTTGAAAAGCTTATATAAAAGTGTCGCAAATAATTACTATTTGAGACATTTCAACAAAAGTGTCTCAAATACTATATGATTTTAAAAAAAAATTATACACTATTTTGGTGCTTATATAAAAGCATAGCAAATAACATTATTCTTTTTAAAAAATTATCAACCAAATTTTATTCAAAGACAGAGGGAGATAGAAGGGAAAGAGAGAGAGAGGTTTTTCTAAAAAATAGAATTTGCATCACAAAAGTATATGCATCACAAATACATATTATATTTGCAACACAAATACATTTGCATCGCAACTACTATTTAAAAAAATCTGTCTCTCTCTCTCTCATCTCACTCTTCCCTGTCTCTTCTCTCTCTCACTTATCTCTCTCACTTCTCTCTATTCTCTCTCTCTTTCTTTTCTATCTTTCTCTCTTCTAAAAAATATATTTAATAAAAAATCAAAAGTATTTGCAACACAAAAGTATATATGTCAAAAATATATGTATTTGTGTTGCATATACACAAATACATTGTGTAGTTGCAACACATAGAGTATATGTGTCGCAAATACTTTTTAAAAAAAATTCTTTCTCTCTCTTCTCCCTCACTTAATCGAAGCTGATACAACTCTAATTAGAATTTTTTGCAACTCTTGCATGTCCCCCTTCTGCCATCATATATCAAAAACCTTTCTTTAATTTAATATAACTCATGCCACAAGCCAAATGCATGCCCCCATGCACTATCAAATCTTGATTCAACAGTTCTAAAAGCCCAAGTCACACAACCCAATAATAAATTAATTGTTTTATTTTTTATATCATTATATAGTATGTATTATAGAGAGAGAGATTTTTTATTTAAAATAGTATTTGTGACACTTTTGTATAAGTTCAAAGTAGTTGCACTATTTGTGACTCTTACAAAAAATGGTCAAAAATAGCACGCAAAAAATCCTCCCCCCTCCCTCAGTCAGCCCACTCTTGCCTAATTCAATTCCAACTTATGACATCAACTTACCAAGCTATAAACTTTGATATAAATGCTTTAAAGATGTTAGAAACACAAGAGCTTCTCATTGTTTTTCTTGAAAACCCTAGTATTTTGTTCAAAAGTTGTCTTTTTATATCAAATTGCTGGAACATTAACTTGAAAACTTCATAATATTGTTCTAAGAGTTAATCATCATATTTACATGTGGATTTTAATTCCATAATACAAAATTTACACCAAGCAAGATACTTTTTGCTAAGGAAGAGTTGAAGATTGAGGAGACTATATTTCATTGATTTGAAGACAGAAGGATATGCGGTGGAGTAGGAGCAACACCATTTGGGGGGGTAGCTGAATATATGGATAAGGGAGTATGAGAATCTTTCTTCCATAGTGCATTAGTTAATTGTGTAAGGACCTTTATCTCTAAACCAGTTTTTGTTTTCTTTTAATTATCGGTTATCGTGAGGTTAACACGTTTTCTGATTTATTCGGTGGTTTCAAAGATAAATAGTATTTATGATAATTTTAATCAAACTTAACATTAAGATTAGTAGTTTTAAGTGATTTTGAATCAAAGGTGAATTTTTGGAATTTTTTTAAATTTTTACTATTTTTCCAAAAATTAGGGTTTTGGTGGGACTCCTGTGGGCCCCACTATCAAAATTTTGATTTTTGTGTCAAATGGACCCAGACATCAACTTAAGGTTATACAAAAAATTTTAGAATTTTCTCATATTTAATTAGTGCTCAAAATTATAAAATACCCATTTCTAGCCTATTTTTCTATTTACACCCATAACTTACCCATACACACCCCAAAGCTTACTATAAAAGGACAAATCTGAGCCATTCCCATTTTGGGAATAGGCTGAGGAGGAGAGGTTAGGCCTAATCCCCAATTAGGCCCGGATTAGAAGGTGTTTAAGGTAAGCCTACTCTAATTAAGCACTAAATCCTAGCTTTCTTCTTAATCCCTTCTAAATCTACCATTTCCCCTTTGTTTTAATTCGTTTTTAAACATCAAAACTACTTATTTGTATTTTTACTACAAACCCTAGCTCTCAAAATCCAATTTTTATGTTCAACAAGCCCTAGATCTAAGCTTTAATTAAGGTTTTCTTTATTAAATTAGTTTTAATGGAGTTTAATTTAAACTCTATGTCTTTGTAAGGTTTTCAAGAAGGGTGACCATCAAATCCAACCTTAATCAAGGGATAAGGTAATGGACTTTTAAAATTTTAATCTTTCTATGGTAAAACTCTTGATTTTGTGGTTTATTTTGAATGGAGTTACTTCATTTAGTGTGCTAATAGCATGATTAGAAAATGGTAATCTTTAATCCCGATTTCATAGGGTTTTATCTTGTTATGATGTGGTTTAGGATTCTGGAAGTCATAGTGGACTTTTGATGGTATTTAGGTTGTTAGATGATGATTTGAAGTGTTATCAATGGAGTTTTGGTTTGAAATTGCGAAAGGAAGAAGATGGTCGTTTCTGCCTTATTGGCGTTCGAACGGCCCTGTGGGCGTTCGAACGACAACACTGTCGGATCGACATATTTCCAATTCAACCGATCGAACGGCCTGCTGGGCGTTCGAATGGCAAAACTATAAATTTGAAATTTTCCTGTTTAGCTGATCAAATGGCCTTCTAGGCGTTCGAACAGCTACACAGCAGATTTGTGTTCTATTTGCATGATGTTTATTTCGATGATTCCACTTTAACTTGTCAATTTCATATAAATGTAGAGTGTTTTGAGCTATATTATGCTACTGGATAGGCACACTATTGAGGTTATGAAGTTGAGATATATGATTAGAGATTTGTGGAATGACTTATGGTTTGCGGCATGATGTTGGAATTGTCATCTTGAAATTATGAATGGTTGAGTCCCTATGGTTAAGCATATTTTCAGTAGGACTACAACCTATTAATGGACTGATTTGTCATGATAAAATGTGGTTAGTTGATGTGTGGATGTTGGTGAATGTCCTGGCTTAAGGATGAAATTAATGATCTTATATGTGTTTAGTCATTGTAGTTGAGTTTTGATTTGAGTTATGATTTCAATGATTCTTCTTCTATGATTTCCGTTGGAATTCATGATTAGATGTTAATTCACATGTGTAGTGTGGTAGTGAGTTAATTTCAAGCATGTTAAAATGCATTGAGTGAAGTGCTTCTACTAGGTACACACACATGTGGGAATTTAAATGATGATGTTGAAGCTTGATATTATGATTATGAATGATGCATTAGGGGCTGATGAGAGCACTTATCATGGATTAGGATTCATGTATGCCTTGCCCACATATGTACCATGCTGCATGCATCATGAAAATGGATTTCCAATTGAGGCTTTATCGAGGTTAATCGAATTTGACCGATTGGATGCAATGTGGGAAATTGTGTGCCGGATTGATCGGTCGTGGATTAATCGAAACTTGATTGGTCCGAAAGGACATGTTTTAATTTGAGTTCCTGTGTGGAACGAGTGCACTCCCCGGGTTGAGTCTAGAGAAATAGAATTATATGGGGACGAGTTGTGTACTTGTCTTGCAGATTGTGAGACTGTTATTATGAGTGTCATCTAGACCCTGAAAATCCAGTGTGGTATGCCGTGTGCACCCGCTACCACGTGTTCTAAGGTTTCCTGTGTGGAAACTCGGGCTCTCTCCTCCGCAGGAGATGTCCCTGGGCGAACACCCCTACTCTAGATTCTCTGTATGAGAATGAGACATCTTTCGCCAGGATCGTCCAGGGCGAACACCCCTGCTCTAGATTCTCTGTATGAGAATGGGACATCCTTGGCTAGGATCGTCCAGGGCAAACAGCTTTAGGAATTAACAACCCCGAACTTTCTTTAATTCTTGTGTAGAATTTTGGACCATGACACGCCTTCATAGCCTTGTCTATGTTCCCGTCTGTGTGACACTAAATTGTGATTACTCCTTAATGGAGGATGTTATGATGTGATGCATGATAGAATACGTATGTTAGAGATACATTCATGCAAGATGTTATGATGTGATGCATGATGGAATATGTATGTTAGAGATACATTCATGCAGGTTGTTATGATGTAATGTATGAGGGATTATGTATGTTAGAGATACATTCATGCAGGTTGTTATGATATGTTGCATGACGGAATATGTATGTTAGAAATACATTCATGCAGGTTGTTATGATGTGATGCATGAGGGAATATGTATGTTAGAGATACATTCATACAGGTTGTTATCATGTGATGCATGAGGGAATATGTATGTTAGAGATACATTCATGCAGGTTATTATGATGTGAATGACATTATGTGGATCATGCACTATGATGCAGGTTTAGGTGATGTGTATGTGTGATCAGAAAATGATGCACCTTGTCAATCTTTAATCTGAATGATTATATTGCTATGCTATCGTATTTCCGATTATGATAGTTATATTAAAAACCATTGCTGAGTTTATTAAACTCACCCCTCTTTCTTGTGTTGTAATTTGGGGCTGCGTGGTGCGACACGCAAATGGACAGGATTTTCTCTTTGAGGAAAGGTCAGAGATGACTTGGATGTGATCGTGGAGATCTTTGTATGACTTATTTTCCTTGGTTTTATGCTTTATATTTAGAACCTTTGTGTATGGTTCTCTGATGGATTACGTCACATTTTATAGTTATGTTGCTTAAAACTTATTTTGAGCTAGTGTGGACTATAGTTGACTAAGCATGCGGGTTTGAGATTAGTTATTTACATTGTGTTAAGCAACTCTCTTTCTGTTCTTCTTATTTACTCTTGCTCAAAGTGGAATGTGCGTACTCCGTAATTCTGTTAAGTCACCCGTGTTAGGGTTAAGTCTTCCGCTAAATTGTTTCTCAATTTCCCTTCATCACCCCCGTGCGCTTGACCAGCCCCTGGACCGGGTTCGGCTCAGGTCGGGCATCACCGGGGCATGACAAAT
Organism: Saururus chinensis; assembly: GCA_035235625.1. Classification (NCBI taxonomy): domain Eukaryota; kingdom Viridiplantae; phylum Streptophyta; class Magnoliopsida; order Piperales; family Saururaceae; genus Saururus; species Saururus chinensis. The sequence goes on from CP141142.1 coordinate 31,906,833, forward strand.
TGTCCTAGAGAAGTCACACAAGTTTACCTAGGTTGGTCTTCCACGTTAAAAATTTATAGTGTATGATTTTAATAATTGCTCTACCAATTAAATTAGGTTTTTTACTTTTTTCAATTGGTCCTCTAACACCCCGACTTGAGATCTAACCCGATCCAGGGGTTTTCAAGAACACAAACTCTGCATTCCCAATAATTTAAACCAAACTAAGAGCGGCGCAGTCTAAGTGAGAGGTCATATAACATTCCTCTACGCACTACAAAACTTTAGTACTCCCCCGCAGCATGTGTTGCTATGCCGCATGCTGGGTAGCGTGGCAGATGCTAGTTATTCCATCTTTTTCTCTTATTTTAATATTTTTTATATTATTTTATTTCTATAATATCCCAACTTCAAAACGCAATAACTTCCTACCCCAAAGTTAAAATCGTGTGTTCTAGGTACCGATAAACTCTCATAGACGAACACTTTGAAACTAGACCCGACATAGGTAAGCTATTCCTCACTTTTTAAGTAGGTCTCGCCTATGTGGCATACTTCTCGAGGTCATATCTTTAGCTCTTGACCTCCGTTTTGCATGTTCTTTGATTTATTACATTCGTTACTTTGAACTCTACCCATATACAGGGATTTTATTCCTTAAAATTTCTAAAACATAAATAAATATTATATAATTACCCCTAACCCCTCGGGTTAGGCATAATAAAAAAATGGGTCAATACATGTCCTATGGATCCTAGATTGATTTCTCTATAAACCTCTTAATGAGGGCTCATAAGGGAGGGATTGGGGGCGATCCAGAGAAGAGGAGGAGGAAAGTAAGGGAAATGAAAAAAAAATGGTAGTTATCTACGATGTTGAATTGAAATTTGAACAGCTCATAGAGAGGGGCTTACAGAAACGAGGCTGAAAAAATTAATTAAGTTTTTTATTAAATCCGATGGCCAATGAGATAGGGCATGAACCTAGTCCCAACTAGTGCTAAAATAAAATTAAATCTATTTTAAAAAAGTATAGTATTTGCAATGCTTTTATTTAAGGGTCGCAAATAGTAGTACTATTTGTGACGCTTATAAAAAAACATAGAAAGTAAACATAAATGTCACAAATATTAGCAAAATAATTTATTTATTTTTACAAAGAATAGTATTTGCGATATTCTTATCTGCAATCCACTAAAAGCGTCGCAAATAAGTTTACTATTTACGACACTTAAAAGAAGCATCACAACTAGTTAGGCTTTAGTTTTTTTAAAGTAGTATTTGCAACACTTTCGTATAAGTATTGTAAATAGTGTTACTATTTGTTATGCTTATTCAAAAGTGTCTCAAATTTGCTTCTATTTGTGATGCTTCAAAAGAAGTGTCACAAGTAGTTAGGTTTCAATTTTTTTTTAAAAGAAACTAGTATATGTGATGTTTTGTATAAGCGTCCAAATAGTTACACTATTTGCAACACATATATGAAAGCGTCGTAAATTCTCAACTATTTGTGAAGCTTTTTCATATGGATTGTTAATTAGCAGTTGCGACGAAACATTTTTCGACACTTGCAGTGACATTTTTAAGTTATTAAAGACGCTTTTATGAGCATTAGCAATGCTTAAAAGCATCACTAATAGTCTTTTTTGTTTCAGTGTGAGTTAGATTTAGAATTTAAAGATTTAAAAAAATAGTAGCTGATGAGTTCTAAAAGTTCAAGAATAACTACTATTCAGAGTGACATACTTCAAGGTAAGATTAACACCCACTCGCATACATAAAGCACTTAGGTTTTTTTCTTAAGTATCAAGAAAAAAAAATAGTCTACAAATAAAAAGACAGGCCAGTAGTCGTAGCTTGAACTTTCTACACTAATCCACGGGATGAGTTTTGCAAAGAAAAGGCTGAGAGTAGATTTCCTGTAGAATGAACGGAATTTTTTTCCTAAACAAAAATTAAATGTTATGCTTCGGAGTGTTGGAGAAAAAATATTTTCTTGTAGGAGAAAAATGTTATACCTCGAAATTCAAAGTTGTGTTGAAAAGGGCCTTAATCATCATCCTTGTGAAATCTCCTTCAAAGATGATTTTAGAGAGTAGGATGAAATTCATTGACTTTTTATACGAGTCATATTCATTTACTTTTTCGAATTCTCAGGAACATTAACTGCACTAACAACTAACTATCTCACTTTACCAATCATAGTCATTTACTTTTTCAAATTCTCAGGAACGTTAATTGCACTAACAACTCACTATCTCACTTTACCATGAAATCGATTTCCCAATTAATTTTAAAAAAATTATATCCAAAGAAGCCTCTAAGATTATAGAATCAGCTCGAAATTAACAATTTCCTTGCCTTCAACTGGGCTCTCGAGATTTCCTAACTCAGGGCTCATGTTCCCAATATTAAGATTTTTCAAACATCTCTAACAGCTCAGGAGCAGACGTAGTGAGCTCCAGGACTGGCAAGTTTTTTTTATAAAAAATTTATATAAAAAAAGATCGCTGTGGGGAAAATTGGTACCTGGATTATGATAGCCAGATACAGGGAGAAACTGGCTATACGTTCGATGACCTTCCTCGTAAGAAAGTCGCTCTCAAACGGAAACCCTTTGACACATCTCATGTTCTGTTGTGAGACGCATGAGAAAATTCACATTTAAGAAACAAAGATCACAAACAGTACGATTCATAAAGTCATCTTTATCACATGAAAGTGGTCTAATATTTAGGGTATTAGTCACGTATATTCCTATGCATCACTAATATATTTTATTTTAATTTTTTTAATTTTTTTTAAATATAATATATAATAAAAATCTAAAACATTAAAATTAAATTCCTCCCTCTCTCCTCTCTCTACACTCTCTCATCCTCTTTTCTCTCTCTCTCTCTCTCTCTTCTCTCTCTCCCCTCTTCACTCTCATCTTTCTCATCCTCTTTTTCTTTCTTTATTCTCTCTCTATAGTGCCCCGACTTTTTAAAATATTTTAAAGGTCAGAATGCTACCAATTCGGAATAATAAAAGATGGGTCAAGGTTAACCGTGCACAAAAGAGTAACTATTCATTTGTTTCATGTGCTAATAGACATTCACAATAAAGTATATTTGGGCCCATAGTAGGAATTCTAACCACAATCACTAACGGGGAGAAGAAATTTTCTTTCCAAACAATGATAAAAAAAATGGATAATTTAGACATACAATAAGGCAAATTGAACAATTAATACAAAAATTGGAGCATGATAATTTATCTCAACATATAGTTCACACTTTCACCCTTACAGTAGGCAACTTACAATTTTCAATTAGACAAATGCAAATATTTGTTGTGAAATCGCAGCTAATACAAATATTCAAATAATATCATATATAATTCATGGATAGACTCCTGAGTGGAAACAGTCAGACATCTAAAAGAGGCAGCTTAACAAGCAAAGAAAATTATAGCATGCATTCTGAGCAAAAAATCATTGAAACTACCTTAATATTAATTTGGTTATGCAAAAAATAAGGGATTAGGGATCTTACCTAGCCAATCGATGGATGAAAGTTTCACCAAGGGTGCAAAGGCAATGAAAATCTGCTCGGGGACGGGACCGTGAGTGTGAGTAGAAGTAGGACAAAGGAGTGGGAGAGAGGGAGGCATGAGAGAGGAGGATCAAGGAGGTGTGCATTCCTTTATCAATAGGCCGGGAGAGGAGAGTTAGAGCAGCAGGATAGTGTGACTGTGAGTGCACAGAGGTGGAGGAGGAAAGTGTAGAGGGAGAGATGGGGCCAGGGAGAGGCTGGTCTGGTTGGAGTTGCAACTTGGTGATCTCCGGCTAGAGGGGACTGTGCAATCACCCAGAGGCCAACAGTGAAATCGATTGCATCAAGAGGAAGAGAGTTTATTAAGAGAAATGACATATATGCCATTTCACACCGTACCCGTAAGTCTATTTTTGCAAAACTGGAATTCCTTGGCTATTTTTGCATTTCTAACATTTGTTGTCCATTTTAGAAAAAAATTCTCTGAGGGGATATGGGGATAAGTGATTGCTGATCGACTAAAACTTTCACCATCCATCCACTTTTGTGCACAGCTGCCAAAAACAGCCGCACGCGATACTACCCGATGATCGGTACTGGAGAGAAAGGCAATTCCCCCAGGAATTGAAAGCAAAGGTTCTAATATCTATAAGATTGGAGGGAACTGCAGCACCTGTTTCTGCTGTTGTTTTGGTACATGTCATGAAAAAATTGCAAATGTCAATTTGGATCGCTGTTTTGCAGTTAGTTTTGCATGTCCAATATTCGGAACTTTTGCTTCAGATCTGCACTCCAGAAATGTATCTGATTGTGACCAAAACAAATGAGACACTGAAGGAATTGAAAGTGTTCGTGTTCGATATTCACATCACTGTTTGCAAATTCAACTTCGTCATTGTAGAGGGACAACTTCTTCTTTGTAGAGGGGAGTGCAAGAGAAATCGATCTCCTTTTGTGCAACGAAAATACAATTAACTGTTCATCTCCTGAGAGTCAGGTGTATTAAATTGATAAACTGAAACATCCTAAAGGGATTCAGCCTGATCAGCGGCAGCCTCGACATGATAGTATTTCAATTGTTTAACCCGAAACAACCTTTCTACTTTACCACGTTTATAAACTCCTGACCAACGAATGCAAAGAAAAATTGTGAAGCGCACATCAACAACAAATATGGCTATAGGTTTAATGACCTTCCTTGTAATAAAGTCAGTCTCAAATTGAAGAACACTCAAATCGATAAGATATAGAGAGAAAAGTTCCTTTTGGCGGGCTGCAAATCTCCTTGTTGAAAGAGTCTTGTAGGAGTCTCTTCAACTCGCCACTAGACTTTGGAAGCTTTTACTTGTGTACTTTTGACTTGTTGGCCGGACTTGAGTAAAAGGCCTGTACTCTGCATCATAACCCCTTTTACAAATAAGATTAGGAATCTGATCACCAAAAAAAGTCAGCTAGACGCTAGCTGTATTTAAAAGTAAAAGATGTACTCTGACCCCTCGTTCAGCCAATAGGTAAAGGTAGTGAAATACATTATTTCCAATGGTCCATAGAGACTTTATCTTATGCGCATACTTCTTTAAAGTGTCATGTTAGTCGCCATTGTTTGTCTCCAAAAACTACACTCAAAGGGTCTGCAGATATAAGGGATACCCTCAGCAACATCAAGGCCTAAGAAGAAGATTATCAAACTATTAGAAAAGAAAAAAGTAATGTGCATTTAACTTACTCCAGAAGGTATACCCCTAAAACTTGTGCCATATATGAGATAGAACTACGACTTAGAGCATAAGGGGGGATGTTACCTCCTCTTCTCCCACATTTACAGTTTTCTCTTCCACATCATCTAGATGCACGTTGGACGTTTTTAGAACTGAGATGCCTGCAATGGCTGAAGCAACTTTCACGTCCAGCTCATTTGTTATCATGAACATTGCAGGCCCTTCTACGAATCCTCCACCTTTTTCCGTGACAAATGCAGTGCTCTTAGGATTTTTCGCGTGAAGAGTGACTGTACCTGGCCCAAGTGAAAAATTTGTTGTTAAAAGGCTACTCTTACGACAAAATAAGCGAGTTGCTTAAACACTTACCTATGCTGATCGAAGATGCTGCCTCTTCAATTTTGAGTATCTGGTTTTGGCAACTATGATGAGGCGAAAGCTTAGGCCTTAATAGCATACCCGTATGCTCTTCGGTTCTTATTTGATCTTTATCTGCTAAATCTTTGGCAGAGGCATATAAGTTATCAATACATCCAACAGAAGAAATTCCATTATATAGTTTAGGAATGAGCCCCAAAGGGAAGGTGAGGAAGCTGAAGAAGAAGTCCATAACATCTTCATTCGATTCAGCATAAAGTACTTAGTTGTTCAACTTGCTTAAAATTATATTCATCCTCATTTGTTTTTCAGGCATTTCCGATTTCTCCAACGACGTCCTCATCTTTTCAGGCATTTCTGGTTTCTCCAACGACGTCCTCACTCATATGCATTGATATCTTCGGTATGGACCTTGTCCCTTTCTCCGAGGAAAACATCACTTAATGGCGTCTCAGAAAGTAGATCACGCTTGAGAACATGCAGAATCTAGAAGAAGAAATTGTCGATTATGACCCGGTTGTATTTTTGGTTGTATTTTTCAAATTAAGTTATACTAATATGCAACTATTAGCGACGTTTATGATTAAGCGTCACTAATAAAATAATTTTTTTTAAATACTAAGTTTATTAGCGATGCTTTGTTAAAAGCGTTGTGACTATTACAACTTTTAGAAACTATTTTCTTTGTGTCACTAATAATTTTATTAATTAATTTTATTCAATAAATAAATATTTAAAAAATTAAAATAAACTTCTTAAAAATAATATATATATATATAATATTTATTATTTTAATATATAATAAATAAATAGTAAAATAATAAATAAAATTCTCCTACTTTATCCTCACTCCTCATAGCTTGGGCTCACATTTACATGCATAAGTGCATGAGAGATAGAGAGAGAGAGAGATGAGGAGCTAGAGAGAGAAGAAAGAGGAGAGAGAGAGAGAAGAGAGAGGGGAGAAAGAGAGAGGGGGAGAAATTAATTTATATTTTTTTATAATTTTTTATTATTTTATTTTATTTTAAAAATAAAAAATATTAGCGCTGGTGAAATTGTGTCATTAATATATTTTGTTTAAATTTTTTTATTAATTTTAAAATATAATTTATAATAAAAGAGAGAGAATAAAGAGAGAAGAGAGAGTGCATAGACAGAGAGGAGATGAGAGAGGGGAGAGAGAGGAGGGGAAGACAGAGGTACAGGGGAGAGAGAAAAAGAGAGGGATAGGGAGAGAGAGAGAGAGAGTGAGTGAGTGAGAGGGAAAAGAGGAGGAGAGAGGTTAGAGAGAGAGAGAGAGATGATGAGAGAGAGAAGGTAGAGAGAGCGTAGAAGGAGAGGGTAGAGAGTGAGGAGAGAGAAGAGAGTAGAGCGAGAGAGAGGGTAGATAGGGAAGAAAAAAAAGTTTTAAAAAAAGGCTAATAGCGACACTCGCAATTGAGCATTGCTAATGCAAGAATAAGTGGTGACGCTTTAAACATTGCCACTATTAGGGATGCTCATATTGAGCATCGCTAATAGATATTTAAAAAAAAAATTATTTCAAGCTATTAGTGACGCTTGCAATTGAGCGTTGCTAATATAAGAATAAGTGGTGACACTTATACTTAATTAAGTGTCGCCACTATAAACACTATTAGTGATGCTCATACTGAGCGTTGCTAATAGATATATTTTTAAAAAAAATTCAAGTTATTAGTGACGCTCGCATTTCAGCATCGCTAATACAAGAATAAGTGACGACGCTTATACTTAAGCGTTGCCACTATTATATATATTTTAAAAAAAATTCAAGCTATTAGCAACGCTTGGCATTTGAGAGTCGCTAATACAAGAATAAGTGGTGACACTTATACTTAAGGGTTGTCATTGCCACTATTAACACTATTAGCGATGCTCATACTGAGTGCACTAATAGATATATTTAAAAAAAAAAATTGACGCTTGGCAGCGAATGTCACTAATAGCATCAGTATTAGCGATGTTGAAGATTCAGCGTTGCTAATTTGGTTGCTATTTGCGACACTCATTGTTTAGCATCGCAAAAAGCCTGCACGGGCAAATTTCCCCATCTCTCCCCAGTCCCCCCCCCCTTGAAAAACAGAGGAGAAGTGGGGGGGACCGGGGAGAGAGGGGGGGGACTAGGAGGGAGAAGGTGGCATATCAGGCTGGATTCCGACTGGGAGCCAGAATCCAGGCCCCACCTCCTCCTCCCTCTCTCTCCCCCCTCTCTCTGGGTCCCCCTCCCCCCACTGAAAAACATAAGGGAAGGAGGGGGGTGGGGAGAGAGAGGGGAGGAGGGGACAGGGATGCCGGATTCTGGTTCCCCATCGGAATCCTCTACCTGGGCCCACCACCTGTAGGAGTTTTTTTATTATAAAATTTTAAAGTTTTTAGTTACACTTCTAAAAGCGTCACTCAAGACTATTTTAAAACAGAATAACAACACTCTCATTCGTATTCTAGGTGGGCTGAAGCTTCATTTAGATTCTCCAATTTGAAATAGATTCATTTTCTATTTTTGGGGTAAATGGAACCAATCAAAATGCATACATTTGTCTCATACACTATGGGGATGGTGAGAAAAGATCTTTCATTCCAAGGCATAACTTGTATCCATGCGCTTCATATTAGCCTGGAGTTCGCTCCCATTTTTTAAAGCGTCGCTAATACACCAAATTAATTTTTTTTAAATACATTTTTTCATGAACAACACTTTCCATAAACGTTGCTAAAAACTATTTTTTATTATTTTTTATCTGCAATACTTATATAATCATCTCTAATAAGCTATTTTTTATATTAGCGACGCATAATAAAGTGTCGCTAATTATTTATCATTAGTGACGCTTTATTATGCGTCTCTAATAAGCTATTTTTTAAATTATTTTTTATATTAGAAACACTTAATAAGGTGTAACTAATAATCAATTATTAGCGACACTTATAATTATGTGTCGCTAATAAAATATTTTTATATTATCAAAATTTAATAAAGCATCGCTAATATCTAATTATTTGTGACATTTATAATTATACATCGCTAATAATTAATTTACTATGAGCGACAATTTATTATGCGTCGCAGAAGTAAAATAATTGGTGACGCATCAATAAACGTCGCTAATGTCACACTATTAGCGACGCTTTGTATTAAGCGTTACTAATAAGTAATAACGATTGGAGTTTTATCGACGCATTTAGCGATGCTTTTTAAATATCATTAATAATCATTAACGATGCTTATATTATTATTAGCTACGCTTAAAAGCGTCGCTAATAATACTATTTGTTATAGTGTGTGTCATATAATAATTGAGGTACAAACGACTTTATGCATATATTGAGTTTAACTAACACGACTTCAACGGTGTCTAGTGATTAATTTAATGGTGACTTTAAACCTTATAATTTCTTAATGGATAACAATCATATGATTCATCTTTGTACTCTTTCATATTATAGTCGTAAATAGAGTAATAAGATCGATGTTGCAATAATACAGTACTTTATAATTGTTTTATAGGCCACCAAGATCTTTCAGTTAGCGTTACTAGCCTTTTAGAGGATTTACTTTCCAGTCTATGAATAGACAAAAATTCAGAATCACTCGATCAGTGCAACTCAAAAGGGTAGGCAGGTTTGGTTCCATCCACTTGCCCCGTGATACACACACGCCATTGATAAATCTAATGGCGTGCGTGCACCAGTGGTCCTCATGGGGCAGGCAGGTTTGGATCCACCCGTATTCCCCGAGATAAACATGTGCCATCCGATCAAACTTTTTAGGGGCACGATGCGGCACTCACAAGCCAGCGTGTATAAACTTTTCCCTGGATAAATCCGAAGTTCTCATTGAGAGCGTACCTCTTCCCTTCCGATCTCTAAGTTCTCTTCGTAAAGGTTGCTGCAATAGACAATACCCAGTTCTTTTAGCAGAGTTACCGGTGGATATGGGTGTGACATGCAAGTTATCTGCTATCATATTCACCATCTTATTCCCTTTGATAAATCCCCCTTAGCCAACAGTACCAGAGCCTAATATGTCAATCCCAAATTTAATCATTGACTTCCCACAGCGGCATTTTTCATTCTTGACTGTAGTAAAGAAAATATCACTGTTACCGTTGCACATCAACAAGGGGCACATATAGTTCTCGTACTCCAGGTCGTTGATTCTTACTACCAAATTGTTGCTATTAGCTTTCCATGCATTTCTGGGACGTAGCAACATCTCCTTGCAAGCTTCAGTTTGAAGGTATCCCATGTCCAGATTCTCCACACTCTAGTACAAAGTGTCCATGCAACCAAGAGTGGGGAATAAAACTATAGGCCTCGTCAAATAGAGTATAAGTTTACTGTACTTTGGTTCTGGCCGAACAAAGTATATATTTACTGTTCTGGAGTTCTGGGCAAACAGAGTATAGTTTTACTGTTCCCCTACCTGTACTGCGGAAATATGGATCTAGGAACGCCAATACGAAAGCAAAGTACACAAGGGAATTTAACGTGGTTCGGCCTTGCTGCCTACATCCATGGGATCACACAATTCCACTAAATAGAGAATTAGAGTACAAGAGAATTACAAGATTTCTCAGCAACGCTCCTCACGCAATACACAAGAAGAAAACTCCAACTTCTTCCTCCCAGAAATTCTTGTTCTTCTTCTCTCTGTGTTCCTCTGCATTGGACTCTCCGGTTCCGAGTCGTGGCGACTGCAACCTTCTCTGGAATTCTCTTCACGTCAGAATCCACTCAAGTCAATCCGTCATCAATAATAAGCCTCTTTGATTAAACCTATTTATGACTTAGGTATTGCATAGTAAAGGACAAGACTGCCCTTCACTTAAGTTTCGTAATATTGTTTCACCATCAACAATCTCCCACTTGAAACCAAATTACTTAAAATCTTCAGCAACAATTCTCCCACTCAAACTGATCCCTTTCGAATCAATTTTATATACAGAGCCAATTGCAAGCAAGACAATTACTCCACTCATATCTAATGTAACTATGTGATCACCACCATTCTTCTAGTGTAGAAGACCAATGGTGGTTGAGCAAATGCTCAATTTCTCCATTGTCACCACTTTAATAAACATATTCGCTGGATTCTCCTTAGTATGAATCTTCTCCAAGAAGACCTTCTTCTCTTCAACAAGTTCTCTCACAAAATGATACTTGATTTCAATATGTTTCGTTCTAGAATAAAACACATTGTTCTTTGCCATATCAATTGCACTCTTGTTATCACAATAGAGTACACACCTCTCTTGAGGTTTGTCTAACTTCTTCAAGAATGCTTTTAACCACATCATCATCTTGCAAGCTTCTATGGCTACAATATACTCTGCCTCAGCAGATGAATTTGTCACAGATTTCTGCAATTATGACTGCCAAGCAACTGCACCACTGCCTAGTGTGAAGACAAAACTTGTAGTGCTTCTTTTGTTATCAAGATTACCTCCATAATCTAAATCAACAAAGCCAACTAAGTTAATCCTGGAACTCCCACCAAAGTGTAAAGTCATACATGAGGAACCCTTTAGATATCTAAGAATCCATTTCACTGCATTCCAGTGCTCTTCACCTGGATTCGCCATAAACCTTGCAACTTGACTCACAACATGAGCTATATCTAGTCTAATGCAAGTGGCTACATACATCAATAAACCTACAGCAGATGCATAAGGAACCTTGTTCATGTGAGTTATATATTCCTGTCTAATAGGAGACTGCTCACTTGAAAACCTGAAGTGAGCTGCCAAAGGAGTACCAACTGGTTTGGCACCCAACATGTTGAACTTTATCAAGACCTTCTCAACATATTCCTCTTGGGATAATTTTAGCATTTTCTGCTCTCTATCTCTTGTAATTCGCATGCCAAGGATTTGCTTGGCTGGTCCAAGATCCTTCATTGTGAATTTAGAAGACAACTGTCTCTTGAGCATCTCAATCTCACCATAATCTGCTCCTACAATCAACATGTCATCCACATATAACAACAAAAAACAAGTAGGAGGTTCTCAACTTTTTGTAATAGCAGCAATGATCTGAATAGCAATGATGAAATCCAATGGATAGCATGAATCCATCAAATTTTCTATACCACTGTCTTGGAGCTTGCTTGAGACCATACAAGCTCTTAGACAACATGCACACCAAATTCTCCTTTCCTCTTACCACATAACCTTGGGGTTGATGCATATAGATCTCCTCTTGCAAGTCACCATATAGGAAGGCTGCTTTAACATCTAACTGCTCTAAGTGAAGATCCTCAACTGCAACAATGGACAACACTATTCTGATGGTAGCAATTCTGACAACAGGAGCAAATATCTCTGTATAATCTACTTCATACTTCTGCTCAAAGACTTTGACAACTAGTCTAGCTTTGTACCTCTTGCTTCTATCAGCTTCATGTTTCAACCTGTAAACCCACTTGTTATGAAATGTCTTTTTACCTGAAGGTAGAGGAACTAATTCCCAAGTCTGATTAGATGACAATGAATCCATCTCATCTTCCATAGCACGCTCCCATTCAACTGAAGTGTCTATCCTGCAAGCTTCCTCAAAGCTTTCTGGTTCACCACCATCAGTCAAAAGCAAATAATTCAGACTAGGATCAAATATGGAATGCATACCAGATGTGCTATCAGGGTCAGAGGGATCAAATATCTTCTTCTTCTTAATCTGCCTGGAACTCGTCCAACCAAGTGGTGTCTGCAATAGAACTGCATCTGGAACTATCTCTGAAGAAATCTCAACTACCTGTTCATGACTAGATGGACCGGCCCCACTGTGTGTTTCAGCATCAAGTTCTGCAAACTCAGTTTCAACCTGTTTCATCTTCCCCTTTTGTAGATCTTGATGGTGCTTATACAACTCTGTCTCATGAAACACAACATCAATGCTCCGGACAACCTTCTTATGGACTGGATCCCACAGTCTATAACCATAAGCATCTCCACCATAGCCAACAAAGTAACACTTGTTGGATTTGGAATCCAACTTACCCCTATGCTCTGCATCAACATGCACATAAGCAGCACAACCAAAGACTCTTAAGTGATCAATCTTTACCTCCTTGTTTGACCATGCCTCTTCAGGAATGCCTCCATCTAGGGGGTAGCATGAAGACCTATTGATCAAATATGCTGCAGTATCAACAGCATAACTCCAGAATGAGAGCAGAAGGCCACAGTGTAGCCTCATACTACGTGCCTCCTCCATGATGGTCCTACTATCCGCTCTGCAACATCATTCTATCTAGGCTATCTAGGAGTAGTAAGCAACCTGCAAATGTCATGCTTATCACAGTAGGATTGAAATTCCCTACTACACTACTCACCTCCATTGTCTGACTTCAAACACTTCAATTTTAACCCTGTTTCATTCTCAACAAGTGTTTTCCATTGCACAAAGATAGAAAATGCATCTGATTTATTCTTGGCAAAGTAAACCCATAACTTGCGAGAAGCATCATCAATAAAAGTAATGAAGTAAGATGCACCTCCAAGGGATGGAACCTGTGCTGGTCCCCAAACATGTGTGTGTACAAGCTCAAGACGCTCAGACCTGCGCTCCGGGGTAGCTCTGGAAAATGAAACTTTGTGTTGCTTGCCCATGATACAATGCTCACAAAATTCCAAATTTGCACACCTCAAACTAGGTAACTTCCCCTTAGCCTGTAACACCTTCATTCCCTTCTCTGACATGTGTCCAAGGCAACAATGCCACATACTGACATCAACTGCATTAGAAGCCACTCCAATAGAATTCTTATGACAACTGGATGTCATATACAATGTTCTAATTTTCTTCCCCTTAGCCACTACCATGATACATTTACTCATCTTCCAACTATCACTCATAAAGTGAGTAGTAATACCACAAGCAGCTAATTGACCAACAGAAATGATGTTCTTTGTCAAACGAGGCACAAGACGAACATCTTTTAACACAAGCACAATATTATCATCAATCAACAACTGTATGTCACCCTTGCCTATGATTTCACAAGCTTGATCGTTGCCCAAGTAGACATTACCCAAATCACTAGCTACAAAATTCTGCATCAAGTCTTTTCTAGAAGTAGCATGAAATGAGGCACCACTATCAATAATCCAAGCATCACATTTACTTTCCATAGACAATAACATGCAATCATCTTCAACAACATTAACATTATTTTAAGCATAATTTTGTGCTCCATCATGAGGGGGGTTTGGGCAATCCTTCTTCAAGTGACCTTTCTGCCCACACTACCAACAAGCCCCATCACCCTTACGGTGTTTAGACTTGGATTGCCCCCTTCTAGACTTCCCTCTCCATCCTGGTTTGCCTCTTTGAGGTCGGCGCCCTCTTTCTTCCATAGTCAAGGCTGAACCAGATGAAGAAGAACCACCCTTACGGTGTGTTTCCTCAACCAATATCATTCCACGCACATCATTCAACTTAAATTTTTCTGTATTATGGGAACTATGCACAACAACTTTAAATAATTCCCAATCAGATGGCAAAGACTTAAGTAAAGCAATAGACTGTATATCTTCAGTAAAATTAACATCTACTGCCTCAAGTTGATTAACCAAAGCATGGAACGAATTCAAGTGATTAGCTACTGTCTCATCATCAGACATTTTCAAATCAAAGAAATTGGTCACAAGATGTACCTTGTTTGTAGAAGAAGGGCTCGCATATAACCGCTCAAGTAGATTAAAGCATTCCTTCGTGGTCTTGGTCTTCGTGATGTTCGAAGCCACTGATGAAGAAATAGATAATCTGACTGCTCCTAGAGCCTTGCGATCAAGCAACTCCCACCTTGCAATCTCTTCCACCTTGTCTTCACCAACAGGCTTGATAGTAAACAATGGCTGGTAGAGGTCCTTCTGGTACAAGTAATCTTCAATCTGCATGCACCAAAATCTGTAATTTTGGCCATTGAATTTCTCTATCTTGAACTTGCTATCATCCGCCATCTCCTCCCGAAGCTCCAATACCAATTGTGGGGAATAAAACTATAGGCCTCACCAAACAGAGTATAAGTTTACTGTACTCTAGTTCTGGCCAAACAGAGTATATATTTACTGTTATGGAGTTATGGGCGAACAGAGTATAGTTTTACTGTTCCCCTACCTATACTGCGGAAATATGGATCTAGGAACGCCAATACGAAAGCAAAGTACACAAGGGAATTTAATGTGGTTCGGCCTTGCTGCCTACATCCATGGGATCACACAATTCCACTAAATAGAGAATTAGAGTACAAGAGAATTACAAGATTTCTCAGCAACTCTCCTCACCCAATACACAAGATGAAAACTCCAACTTCTTCCTCCTAGAAATTCTTGTTCTTCTTCCCTTTGTGTTCCTCTGCGTTGGACTCTCTGGTTCCGAGTCATGGCAGCTGCAACCTTCTCTGGAATTCTCTTCACGTCAGAATCCACTCAAGTCAATCCGTCATCAATAATAAGCCTCTTTGATAAAACCTATTTATGACTTAGGTCTTGCATAGTAAAGGACAAGACTGCCCTTCACTTAAGTTTCGTAATATTATTTCACCGTTAACACCAAGACCAGACTCTTTGTCAGCCAATCTGACAATGGTTCCAATCGGCATGACCAGGAAGCTGAGGACCACATCAACGAAGTCCTTGTTGCACTCCACGAACACTACTCTATTCTTCTCTTGGTCAATCAGAAGCTTCAAAGTGATCTCCAATTCTAAATCAATATGATTTGTTGAATTAAGAATTATTATTATGCAAGTATAATTGCATATTTATATTTATTAGGATTAGGATGACTAAGATGATTAAATGTAGCATTTAAAAATTAAATAATAATATATAGATGAATAAGGGTAGACTAGGAATAATTTTTTTCATCGTACCTACATTCTTAATTTTATTAGTAGTAGAATTTATATTTGTTTGAAATACAATAGCATAATATGGGTATGAAATACCATATAATATAGTATATTATACACCATATATTAATATATATAGTATATATATTTTTATAAAATAACAGAATATTATGGGTACATGAAAGGTGAAAGTTAAGAAATTCATATATGTAAAAAATGATGTATAACAAATTGAGCCGAGTTCGCGTTGAGCTTTGAGTTGATCTCGAGTCGAACTAATTAGGTTTTGAGTCGAGTCAATCTGACACTTGTTTGAACTCAACTTGCTTACTTTTGAGTTTGAACCGAGCCCAAGTAAAGCCCCTTTGATCCAAGTTAAATTGAAGCTGACATGTGCAAGTAGCCAAGTTGGCAGACTCTTTAGCAACCTTAATGGTGGTGGTTGCTATAACGGTAGTGGTAGTGATAACAGTGATGGCGGCGGCACCAGTAGTGTTAGTGGCAAGGTGGTGGTGGCGGGGTGGTCATAGTGGGGGTGGCAACGGCAAGTTCAACACTATGACTATTAAAGATAGAAGTCTTTGGTATGTAAATTTTCTTCCAAAATCCATGGGTAGAGAGGGGTGGAAAGTTTTGGGGCCAATTTTCTAATCTTTTTCTCCAAGTTTTCATTATAGTTTCTCTTTCCCCATTATACCAAATAGTGTAAACTGTGATTTTTTTTAAAGATTCATTTTCTTTCTTCTACTTTTCACTAATCCAAAGAGACCCTTATCGTTTGTTCATATCCAGTAAACCCGTCACTAAACAAGTGAGCAATAATGCAAGGTATTAACATATGCCTTGATCACTTATGCAAGAGGAATGAAAAAACCCTTCTATGTATCCGAGATGCTATTAAGGGAGACACAATATTGATTTTTTTTTATCTTGTAAGTGAATCATTAAATTCCCTTTATATCCTTTGTGGAAAACTATGATATATTATTATGGTTGGGCTAGCAATCTCTTAGACTAGTCGTTGAACTATGAGGACAAAGTAGGGGAGAATGTAACACCCCAAACATCTCCCTGAATTTTCTTTCATTAATTGAAATTTTGGATGCAAATTCAGTAGTTGAGTCACCCAGACCATTAAGGGAACATGAGTGATTTAAAACTTCACCATCAGCAAAAGTAGACAAAACTATCCTACTTTAGTCAGGAGCATAGGACTAAGAATTTAACTTAGTCAACTCGGCTAAGCTAAACCCTAAGTTCCCTGACCAATTGTTGGGGAAGAAGTAAATGAAATATAACTTGACCGGAGGGTTTACTTTAGGTTGGAAAGGGGGCTCGTGCATCAGACTTAGTTGTAGTGACTCAGGCAAGGCCATGAACCCAGTTTAGACATCAGTTACCCAGGAGTGGACCCGAGAAGACTGGGCCAAATGATGGGGCTATTATTGGCTAACTGAGAAGAAACGAGAATGGAAAAGAAAACCTTAATAAATGGCTAGTTAGGTTAGCATATATATGAACCAGGTGAGGGCGAGGCGAATGAGTCATGGTCAAGAGATATTACCTTTTTGTGAAGGAATCACAAAATTTGATTTAGTGTGGTTTGATTTTAGGAGAGAGTTGCTAATTGACTAGGATATGGAGGAAAACTAGGGACAAAAGTAAACTTCCCTATTCAAAGAGTCTCCAACCCCCTCTTATGCACCCCTCTCCCTCTCTCTACCCACCATGTCTCTCACCTCCCACGTCTCTCTCTTGTTTCTTCTTCTTTTCTCCACCTTCTCCAACATTCAGCCAGCAAAGCTCTTGGTTTTGAAGCCTTACAATCTGGTATGTGATGTAACGACCCGTTTTTCGGTTACGCTTAACCCGGGAGGGTTAATGGTAATTCGGTAATTTGAGATTAATGTTAAGAGTTTTCATTAGATAAAATACCCGTAGCCAGGTAGGTCTTGGCATAACGAGCATAACGATTCGAAGAACGCGCAAAACGGAGGTCGGGACAGGAAATTATGATATTTAAGAAACATGCTTTATAGGCGGGACCCACTTGGAAATAGTATGATTTGATGCTTTAAGTGGGGTGGTATTGAAGGGCTCGTCGATACGAGTCCAACGGTACCTAGAACGCGCAAATCCGAATCCGAGGTACGAAGTTACGCGCGTTTGAAGTTTTATGAATAAAAATAAAAAGAAAAAGAAAAATCGGAACCGCGCGCGATGGACGCGCGATCACGGCGCGCGTAGCGCGCGGCTGCGATGTGCGGTCATCGCGCGCGTTACGCACGCGCTTCACGTCGCGCGCGCAGCGCATATCGGTAGGCGCCGCCGTTTCTGGCGGCACCGCGGTATAACGCGGCGCGGCGCCGCGGGTTTAATGGGGCTGCGCCGTTGATTTCGGCTCGGCTCAGGCTATAAATACCCCATTCTGGAGCCAAAACTTCGATACCCCCGTTTCTGACCGTTCTGAGGCCAATTAAGGTCGTTCAAGACCCATTTCCTACTAAATCGAGTATGCTCTACGCAATGGAGTTGTCCGTTCTTTGAGTTGGAGACCGTATGAGGAAGAAACGCCCCAAGACAAGGAGAGGTTCTACCCGTACCGACGAACTTTGTTTTCTCTGTTTCTGGCCATCCCAACTCCGATTTAGTCAATTCAAGAGCCGTTCTTGACTAAATCGAAGGTGTTCTACGCGATGGTGGGTTCCATTTTCTGAGCTGACAATCTTATAAGGAGGAAATGCCCCGAGATTAAGCAAGGCTCTGCCCGAACACCGAAATAAGAAAAAGACACCCGAAGTAAGACGGGGTTCTATCCGTAGATGCCATTACTGTATGGGTTATGATGGAAGTAAGCATTTCTGATCTTTCGTACAGCATGTGCTAAGTTATGATGTGTGTTATGCTACGATTTATATATGTCATGCTATGTGCCTATATACTATGTTATGTACCTATATACTATGCTATGTGCCTATATGCCATACTATGTGCCTATATACTATGCTATGTGCCTATATGCCATGCTATATGCCTATATACTATGCTATGTACCTATATGCCGTGCTATGTGCCTATATACTATGCTATGTACCTATGTACTATGTCATGTGCCTATATGCCATGCTATGTGCCTATATACTATGCTATGTACCTATATGTCATGCTATGTGCTTATATACTATGCTATGTACCTATATGTCATGCTATGTGCCTATATGTCATGCTATGTACCTATATGTCATGCTATGTACCTATATGTCATGCTATGTGCCTTTATGTCATGCTATGTGCTTACATACTATGTTATGTGCCTAGATGCCATGATGTATACTTATATGACGTGTGTGGTCTCGCTCTAGGGTAGAGCGAGACGTGTAATTTGTGTTCTCGGTCTCGACTCAGTGATAGAGCGAGACGTGTATGTGTAGTTTTGATCCCGCTCGGTGGTAGAGCGAGATGTACGTTTTTGGTTTATTAATTTCCGCTTGACTCCGATACATGACGAGTTTTTGTACACTCCGACTAAATATTCGGAGATATATATTTTATACGTATGATTTTGTGATGCTTGTTGTATGTAGTAGCCATTAGGCAGAACTACGTTCGGATCCGATCGTATTGAGATAATATCCAATACGTACGTAGGCAACCAACGGCAAGGCAACGTTGGCCCGATCCAAATCATTATAATAATATATTTTATTCTGTTTTACACGTGACGAACTATGAAGCTTCGTCGTGTGTACATGTTCGTTACAACCTAAGTTTACGTACGAGGAAGCCTTAAAGCTCCGTAGTGCGTAGACGAACGTTGTACCTCTCGCACTCAGACGATGATTCCTGGCTCTAGGAAAGAGAAAATTTCCTATTAGTGATTTTGTGGACCCGGCTCGGGTCGGGTCGTTACATGTGATGACACAGCGTGAGGTGTAGAAGCAAAAAGGATTCCGTCTATAGGCGTAGTAGATAGTTTCATCATCGACAAGAGATAGCAACTACTCCTCTTCATTGGGGTATGGTGATGTAGGGCTTATTGTTGTTGTGTGTGTGATTGATTGGAAGTTTTGCATTATATATGTAATTATGGTACTAGCATGAGTGAGTTTTGCATGCTTGTCAAAGACTTGATTTTTATTCATGCTTATTGATAGTGCACGATTCCTTTCTTATTGGGAAGAGTTTTATGCAATGATCTTGTTGATTATAGCTAAGTTGTTTTAGTCATGTTATATCATGTTTTCCTTGTTAAGAATTTTGTTTTGGTATTGATTGGGTTTTTTCTTCTCTTCAAGCAAATACATGTTTTCTCTGTGCATATGCTTTGGCTGGATTAGTTTATGCCTTTTTTGTTAGAATTTCAACCCAAAATTTCTCTGAGAGTCATTAAACTTCTTTCGTTTGATGTGGTAAAAATTTCATACCTTTTCTCAAAGGATTTCTCCCCGAAAAAGTTTTCTTTTCCATAAACTCAGTTTCTAGGGATTGACATGTCGCATTGTTTCAAAACTTTTCCATCATGTTTTGAACCCATGAAAATTATGGGAGTGTTGATTTTGAGTGTATGGTCGTCCCATAGTTGTAAGGAATTTTATTGTTTTGTTCTTATTTATTATATTTTTTATAAGCCACGCTAGTCTAGAATCCCAATTTTGTGATATGGTGTTTCAAAGTATTTTTTGGCAACCAAATCAATTTGTTTTTATCCTTAATTTTTTTTTTTACTACATTTCACGTGTTTTTAATCAACTATAAAAATAATGGTTTGATTTGAGACATTTTTCATCGATTTATGTCCTTAGTTTCCTAACTCCACATAAAGTAATAATTTTTAAAAATAGTAATTAAATGTTTTCAGCGGTTAGATTGAACCCCATATTTTTAAACTCTTAATACATTGAATTGGGTTTTTTCAAATTTGTGTCAATCTAAGGTATCGAGATATTTTCCATTTCAATCAAAATCAACAGCAAGTTTAAAATATGTTTTATACAATTTTGGGCAAAATTGGGGAATTGGATTCGTATGTTGGTTTGGGATTGGTGGAATGTTTCATAGTTTAAAGGATTGGTTATCAGCATGTGTCTTGTTATGTGAATAATTGATGAAGGTTTGGATATCCATGTAATGGTTAGTATACTTTCATTAATGCTTAAGTATTATATATATGATTTATACATGTTAATGACCTACTTTAGAAATATGTTTGATGTTTCACATGATTCAATGATATGTGATCAGTATGTGTCATGTTTGCTCATGTTTTCCCTACTCGAATCATTGTGGGGTGTTAGGTCGGGCTGGGGAAAAGTCATAATGTGTAAGTAAGATAATAAATATGAATGAAACGGGTTGTAGACAACATGATGGTTACAATGGGATGTGGAGATACATAGGGCTTGGGTGAGCAATAATTTTGAAATTCTGAATGGTGGTATGTATAGCCTTCATGGCTAGCACCTTGGAAAAGGTGTTTAGGTAAAGTGGAAGGATTTATTAAGTGAAATTGATGGGTAGGTTATCTCAAAATTTACTAAAAAAGTGGTAATTCTTCTTAGTTTGAATATATGGAATTCATGATTAAATCGGGTAGTTTATGATGTGCACGGTGTAGCATGTCATGTTTCCATTGCCAATATGTTATAAATTCTACATGGGCTATGTAGAATAACAAGTTGAAATTTGTTGATATACTTTGATGACCATGTATTGTTTTGGTAGAGTTTAATTGATGCATTAAAGTATGTTCATGTATCATCACATCACATATTATGCTGCATGTTAACCTTATTAAGGATAAGTAACTGATATTGCATTTCATGTTCTGGTATGTTGTATGTAGTTGCATATGATCATGTTCTTGGAGTTTATGTAGATAATGCATGTCCATTGTAGCTTAATTTAGGTTTGGAATAAGCATACTGAGCTTTGGCTCACAAGTGGTTATTCCACTATCCGTATTTTTTATGCATAGGTGCAGTGTTTCGCTAAAAGTTGGTTAGGCAGGCTCCACCAAAAAACTCAAGGATCTTGAGCTTCAAACTCAATATTGCAATTCCTCAAAACGATATATGTGTTCATGTTAACACATGTAATTTTATTAGGTTTTTTAAAATCTAGGGAATTGGGTTATGACACTAGAATGGGAGGGAACCATAGTACATGTTTCTGCTACTATTTGGCCCATGTAATGGAAACTCAATGTTAATTTGGATCTTTTCTTTGTCGTTTATTTTGCATGACAAAAAATCAGAACTTTTTCTTCAACTTTGCACTCCAAAAATATATTTGATTGTAGAGGGGAGTGCAAGAGAAATCGATCTCTTTTTGTGCAACAAGAATGGGACTGCACATTTCCTCACAGTCAGTCAGATGTATTAAAGGGAAATTAAAACATTGCAAAGGGATTCAATCTTGGCTACAACTTCTTCAATTATTTTACCTATCATGACAAACTTGCCATTTTACTACGATCATAAACTCCATCAATTCTTAACCAACTAATGCAAGGATAAATTATAAAACATACATCAAGAACATATATAGCTGTAGGTCCAATGACCTTCCTTATAATAATGTCACTCTCAAATCGAAGAATGCTCAAATAGAGAAGATATAGAGGCAGAAGTCTCTCTTTTATATTGCAAAAGCAAAGTATTAAATAACAAAGTCATGTCCCACATTCTTCATTACAGAAGCTTTAATACCCTAACAATAAAGGTATTTACCACTAACTTTACAACTAATAATAAACAAAGACTTACAAATATAATAACTAAATGATAAGCTAATAGTAAAAACATCTAGGAAGAATCCGTAGCATAACGGCCAGTAAGTCTGCTTGCTGAAAGAGATCCTGTAGGAGTTTCTTCAAGGGTCCACTAGCCTTGTACCTTGGTAGCTTGGACATGTGGAAATTTGACTTGTTCGACTTGACTAAAAGGCTTGCACGCTGCATAACCCCTTTTACAAATAAGATTTGAAATTTGATCAGCAATAGTAGTCAGCTATCTGTGATTTGTGAAAAGTAAAAGATATAATGTGACCCTCGTTTGGCCAATAGTTAAAGGCAGTGAAATACATTATTTCCAATTGTCCATAGAAACCCCATCTTATGTTGGCATACTTCTTCAAAGTGTCATGCTAGTCACCTTTGTTTGTCTCTAAAACCTATACTCAAAGGTGTTGTGGAGATGAGGGATGCCTTCAGCAACATCAGGGCCTAAGAAGAAGAATATCAAACTATTACAGGAGAAAAAAGTATGTGCCTTTAACTCAAGTCCAAAGGGTATACCCCTTCACCTTGTGCAATATGTGAGATAGAACTACGACTTAGACCATAAGGGGGGATGTTACCTCCTCTTCTCCCACATTCACAGTTTTCTCTTCCACATCATCGAGATACACGTTGGACGTTTTTAGAACTGAGATGCCAGCAATGGCTGAAGCAACTTGCACGTCCAGCTCATCTGTTATCATGAACGTTGTAGGCCCTTCTACAAATCCCCCACCTTTTTCCGTGACGAATGCAGTACTCTTAGGATTTTTTGCGTGAAGAGTGCTTTTACCTGGCCCGGTGAAAAGTTTGCTGTTAAAAGACTACTCTTATGATAAAATAAAGGAGGTGCTTAAACACTTACTTAGCATGAGTGAAGCAGATGCTGCCTCTTCAATTTTCAATATCTGGTTTTGGCAACTATGATGTGGCGAAAGCTCAGGCCTTAATAGCATATTCGTATGCTCTTTAGTTCTCATTTGATCTTTATCTGTCAAATCTTTGGCAGAGGCGTATAAGTTATCAATACATCCAACAGAAGAAATTCCATTACATAGTTTAGGAATGAGCCCCAAAGGGAAGGTGAGGAAGCTGAAGAAGAAGTCCACAACATCTTCGTTGGCTTCAGCATAAAGTACTTTGTTGTTCAACTTGCTTAAAATTATATTCATCCTCATTTGCTTTTCAGGCATTTCAGATTTCTCCAACGACGTCCTCATGTCATATGCTTTGATATCTTCGGTATGCACCTTGTCACTTTGCCCAAGGAAAACATCACTTAATGGCGTCTCAGAAAGTAGGGAACGCTTGAGAACATCCAGAATCTACAAGGTCAATAGAAGAAAAACTTGTTATTATGACCCTGTTGTATTTTTCAAATTATGTTGTATTGTATTATATTTCAGGGAAAAGATAACATGAATTAGAGCTCACATTGCTAGTTGTCTAATAAGAGAGGGGTGGGTGGGTGAAATTCAAACATGCTTACCCCCTATGTAATGTGCACATCTGATTGAATTCCAATATTGCATGATGTCACAGCTCATGTAGCTGGGGCTCATATAAATAGGACTCATCTCAATAAGAGTGTCAGGCTATATTCTCTTTTTTCTAATCGTCATATCAAGTCATATAAAGATTACGTGGATGAAAATTAAGACTATTCTTATATTAAGGATACCTATACAGTATTTGTTGTTGCACCACCATAGAACAGATCAATTTTAATCCCAAACTTATATTTTTCATGTACCATGCCAACTCACCTATGGGCAATTTTATTAAATATAATATTCCCTTCATCTAACATTAATAGCTCATTTGGCTTTTAAATTAGCTCATTTTAAAAAATCAAATAGAACTATTCTTTTAAAAAATATTAATATTGGTAAATAAGTAACACCAAAAAGACTAAGTGCTGCAGGAAAAGATAGAAGGAATCTTAGAATTATTGTGATGTAGGTAAGCAAAAGAATATAATTGTTTTTTGTAAATCTTTCTTACAATAATTGAGGTACAAACGACTTTATGTATATAGTAACTTTAACTAGGACAACTGCAACGGTGTCTAATGATTAATTTCATGGTTACTTTAAACCTTACAATTTTTTAATGGATAACAATCATATTAGTCATCTTTGTACTCTTTCATATTATAGTTGTAAATAGAGTAATAAGATGTTGCAATAATACAGTGCTTTATTATTATTTTATAGGCCAGCAAGATCTTTTAGTTTGCAGCACTATCCATTTAGAGGATTTACTTTTCAGTCTATAGATAAAAATCACATCATCTTTGCACTCTTTCATTTTATACTTGTAAATAGAGTGATCAGATGTGCATGCATATGTATGTATGTAAGCATGTATGCATGTGCATGCATATATATGTATAGATATGTATATATATGTATGTGTGCATATATATGTATATACATGCATATGCATAGATGTACATATGTATGTGCATATATATGGATGGATGTGTGCACACACCATACACTTTCAGAATCACGCAACCGGTGTTACCAAAAGGGCAGGCAGGTGTGAATCCGTCCATTCCCCGTGATAAACACACGCCATTGGAACTCAATCCGATGGCGTGAGTGCACCGAACGCCATTGGAACCCGTGAGGGTGCATAAACCTGCCTGCCTGTGTTCCTAGTGGGGCAGGCAGGTTTGGATCCACCTGTATTAAACCCCGTGATAAACATGTGCTATCGGATCACAAGCCAGCTTGTATAAACTTTTTCCTGTATAAATCCAAGTTCTCATTGAGAGCGTACCTCTTCTCTTCCAATCTCTACGTTCTTCTCGTAAAGGTTGCGGCAATAGACAATACCTACTTCTTTTAGCAGAGTCAGGACCCTACCGGTGGATATGGGTGTGACATGCAAGTCATCTGTTATCATATACATCATCTTATTCCCTTTGGTAAATACCCCAATCTTGCCGCCAACACCAGAGTCTGTAAAATGGGGAATTAAAGTTGTATCCATTAACTTCCCACAACGACATTTTGCATTCTTGACTGTACTAAAGAAATGATGACCCTCACTGCTGTCATTCCACGAGGGGCACACATAGTCCTCGTAGTCCAGGTCATTGATTCTTACTACCAAATCGTTGCAATTAGCTCTCCATGCATTTCTGGGACGTAGCAACATCTCCTTGCAAGCTTCAGTATGAAGGTATTCCATGTTCAGATTCTCCACACTCTGGTACAAAGTGTCCATGCAACCAAGACCAGACTCTTTGTCAGCCAATCTGACAACAGTTCCAATCGGCATGACCAGGAAGCTGAGGATCACATCAACAAAGTCCTTGTCACACTCAGCAAACACTACTCGATTCTTCTCTTGGTCAATCAGAAGCTTCAAAGTGATTTTGGCAGCCATCTTCTTCAGTTCAATCTCTGTTTGAAATGTTCAAGTTTCTCAGTACCTAACCATAATGCCTATTGGTTTATGAGAAGAAGATTGGTTCCTTTCATTATAATTCGTTACAAATAAGAAGAGATTTCTTTGGGGAATGCAAAGAACGAAGTGCAATTTCTCCTCCTCATAGACAGCTATAGTAACTGTACATAGAATCATAGATAAGAAGGGTGTTTGTCCCGCTTTGTGAAAAGTAGATTGGTTCCTTTCATTTTACTAATAAGAAAGAAGCCTAGTATTTATGTCTAAGTAAATAAAAGTCGCTTAAAACAAAATACTAAAGAGATTTACATCAAAGCAAATTGGAATTCGGTTTGGCCTGGCCAACCAGTCAAACCCCAATTGGTCTGGGAATTATGATAATCAAACTTCCTCGTCCATTCTCCTTTAAATACGGACTGCATAAGAACTTCCATACATTCACGTGTCTTCAGTTTCAATTTATGTTGTATTCCTGTGTTACTTTGAAGTGGGACCCACATGTTAATTTTAGGATACTTACTCCACACGAGCCTTTTTATGCATCCTCCAAAACGAGTTTTATTGAGACACATTAGACTCCTTAGTTTAAGGGGCTGTTTGGATACAAATTTATGATAAATTTTGTGGAAAGCCACAAATCTGCCAACAAATGCCTTGAATTCTAGAGTTGTGTTGAAAATGGCCTTAATCATCTTCCTTGTGAAATCTCACGTGATTTCAGAGAGAGATGGATAAGATTCATTTACTTTTTCATAAAAATAGTATTCATTTACTTTTTCAAAATCTCAGGCATATTAATTGCACTAACACCACGATCGCACTTCAGCATGAAATAGAATTTCCAATTAATTTTTTAAAAATTATATCCAAACAAGCCTCTAAGTAACGATTATAGATTCAACCGGCAATTAACAATTTCCTTCCCCTTTAACTAGGCTCTCGAGATTTCCTAGCCATATTATTGTTCGTGGGTGCATGTAATGCAAAATTTCCTAACTCAGGGCTCAAGTCCCAAATATTAAGATTTTTCAAACATCTCTATGAAACATGGCGAGGGATTTGAAAGCTCAAGATATATATTTCTTAAAAAATTTCAAGTTATTCTTCCATTGATCCTTCCCATATCAAGCCAATAGACAGTTATTTCTCTATCCCAAGTGGTACACAAAATAGACTAAATATTTTATAGAAACAGAATAAATAAATAAAAATTGAGAACGTCTAGTCAGATGCAGGGAGAAACTGGCCATAGGCTCAGGAGCCAGAGCCGTAGTTAGCTCCAGGTCTCGCAAAAAAAATTTATAAAAAATTATATAGAAAAAGATCGCTGCGGGGAAAATTGGTACCTGAATTATGATAGCCAGATGCAGGGAGAAACTGGCTATAGGTTCGATGACCTTCCTTGTAATAAAGTCACTCTCCAATTGAAACACTCAAGTGGAAGGGATATAATCGCAAAGGATGGAAAGGCTCGGTCTCAGTATTGGCTCTTGCACATGTAACCCTTTTGGCACATCTCATTGCCTTGTGTAAGACCCATGAGCAACGTGCACTTTTTTTGACACGCAAATCTAGAAAGAAAGAACTTTCTTTAGAATTTAGATTGTCAAAAGCAACATGCACTTTTTTTTGGATGAGATCAGCTCGGTGGGCACTCCCACCACAACCGGTGAGAGTGCCCAGTGACAGCCAACCGTATAAGCAAAACGTGTCCTGACTCTGTGTCGGAGCAGACGCGTTGTACTTACGTGGCTAGCTTTCATTGGG
Source organism: Saururus chinensis (assembly GCA_035235625.1). Classification (NCBI taxonomy): domain Eukaryota; kingdom Viridiplantae; phylum Streptophyta; class Magnoliopsida; order Piperales; family Saururaceae; genus Saururus; species Saururus chinensis. Next base: position 31,934,282 of record CP141142.1, read on the forward strand.
CACTCCTACCGTGATGTGTGGGAGTGCCCACCTAGCTGATCTCTACTGTCTTTTGACACCCACATTAAGATCGCAAATAATATGATTCATAAAGTCGTCTTTATCACGTAAAAATGGTTCGAAAACAAGGAGGGTGACTTGGCCATTAAAAAGAAAGGACCCAACCTGTTGCTTCCATACGAAGTATATGCTATAAAAAAATATCTCTCAATTTAATATTAATAATTATATTTAAAAATAATAATTTTTATTAAATTATAAAAATTATATCTAAGAGAAGAAAAATTAAGCGTACGATACTCATTTTTAAGTACTTAACAACTTAAATTAAACAAAATAGGGCTATTAATATAAAATAATTTTTTTGTTAAATAAAGCTATTAATATGAGACGGAGATAATAAAATAAAATGGTTTGAAACTTGCAAGAATTAATATAAATCACTTTTATATGTGCCCTTGTTATGAGAAATTATTAGATGTGCATGAGTCGAGTTATTGGCCAGAGTCCAACAAGTAAGAAAAAGGTGAACATTACAACTTTATTGGTACCAAATACTTTCTCCGTCCCATAATTTAGTTCTCTTTGAAAAACCAAATGGGACATTAGAATGGGACGGAGGGAGTAATGGTTTTAGCTAGTATCAACTGAAAATGATAAAGCATGCAGTGTCATATATACATCCATCTTTTGAAAGATTTGTAAGTAAGCAAAAGCATATAATGGTTCTTTGTAAAATCTTTCCTATAATAATTGAGGTATAAACGACTTTATCTATATTGTGACTTTAACTAGGACAGCTTCAACGGTGTCTAATGATTAATTTCATGGTTACTTTAAACCGTACAATTTTTTAATGGATAACAATCATATCAGTCATCTTTGTACTCTTTTCATATCATAGTTGTAAATTGACAAATAAGATGTTGCAATAATACAGTGCTTTAGATTGTTTTATAGGCCAGCAAGATCTTTCAGTTTGCAGCACTAACCATTTCGAGGATTTACTTTCCAGTCAATGCATGAATAGATAAAAATCACATCATCTTTGCACTCTTTCATATTATACGTGCAAATTGTGATCATGCATATGTATGTATGTATGTATATATGTATATGCATGCATATGTACATATATATGGATATATATATATATATCTGTGTGTGTGTGTGTACATATATGTGGATGCATGCACTGGACACTTTCAGAATCACACAACCGGTGCTACTCAAAGGGCGGGCAGGTTTGGATCCATCCACTTGCCCCGTGATAAACACATGCCATTGGAACTCAATCCAATGGTGTGCGTGCACCATACTCTTTCGGAATTACATAGCCTGTGTTCCTCATGGGCATGCGGGTTTGGGTCCACCTGTATTAAACCCCATATGGATGCATGCACCGTGATAAACATGTGCCATTGGATCACAATTTTTAAGGCACGATGCGCCATACACAAGCCAGCATGTAAAACCTTTTTCCTGTATAAATCCAAGTTCTCATTGAGAGCATACCTCTTCTCTTCCAATCTCCACATTCTTCTCGTAAAGGTTGCGGCAATAGACAATACCTAGTTCTTTTAGCAGAGTCAGGACCCTAGTACTGGTGGATATGGGTGTGATGTGCAAGTTATCTGTTATCATATACACCATCTTATTCCCTTTGATAAATACCCCAACCTTTCCACCAATGCCAGAGTCAGAAAAATAGGGAGCTGAAGTTGCATCCATTGACTTCCCACAGCGGCATTTTGCATTCTTGAGTGCACTAAAGAAATGATGACTCTCACTGCTGCAATTCCACGAGGGGCACACATAGTCCTCGTACTCCAGGTCGTTGATTCTTACTACCAAATCGTTGCAATTGGCTCTCCATGCATTTCTGGGACGTAGCAACATCTCCTTGCAAGCTTCAGTTTGAAAGTGCTCCATGCCCAGATTCTCCACACTCTGGTACAAAGTGTCCATGCAACCAAGACCAGACTCTTTGTCAGCCAATCTGACAACAGTTCCAATCGGCATAACCAGGAAGCTGAGGATCACATCAACAAAGTCCTTGTCACACTCAGCAAACACTACTCGATTCTTCTCTTGGTCAATCAGAAGCTTCAAAGTGATTTTGGCAGCCATCTTCTTCAGTTCAATCTCTGTTTGAAATGTTCAAGTTTCTCAGTACCTAACCATAATGCCTATTGGTTTATGAGAAGAAGATTGGTTCCTTTCATTATAATTCGTTACAAATAAGAAGAGATTTCTTTGGGGAATGCAAAGAACGAAGTGCAATTTCTCCTCCTCATAGACAGCTATAGTAACTGTACATAGAATCATAGATAAGAAGGGTGTTTGTCCCGCTTTGTGAAAAGTAGATTGGTTCCTTTCATTTTACTAATAAGAAAGAAGCCTAGTATTTATGTTTAAGTAAATAAAAGATGCTTAAAACAAAATACTAAAGAGATTGGCATCAAAGCAAATTGGAATTCGGTTTGGCCTGGCCAACCAGTCAAACTCCAATTGGTCTGGGAATTATGATAATCAAAGTTCCTCATCAATTCTCCTTTAAATACGGACTGCATCAGAACGTCCATACACTCACGTGTCTTCAGTTTCAATTTATGTTACATTCCTGTGTTACTTTGAAGTGGGACCCACATGTTAATTTTAGGAAACTTACTCCACACGAGATATTTTATGCATCCTCCCAACGAGTTTTATTTAGACTCCTAATTTAAAGGGCTGTTTGGATACAAATTTGTGACAAATTTTGTGGAGATGAAGCAACTGCACTAACATCACGATCTCACTTCAGCAAGAAATAGCATTTCAAATTAATTTTCAAAAAATTATATCCAAACAAGCCTCTAAGAAACGATTATAGATTCAACTGGCAATTCCTTAATTCCTTCTCTTCAACTAGGCTCTCGAGATTTCCTAGCCATATTATTGTTCGTGGAAACTGTAAGTCTGTAATGCAAAATATCCTAAGTCAGAGCTCAGGACCCCAATATTAAGATTTTGCAAACATCTATAAAAAATGTTGCCAGGTATTTGTGAGCTCAAGTGATATATCTCTCAAGAACTTTCAAGTGATTCTTCCATAGGCCCTTCCCATATAAAGGCAATAGGCAGTTCTTTCACTATCCCAAAAGGGACAGCAAAATAGTCTGAATTTTCTATAGAAACAGAGCGCTGCAAGAAAAATTGGTATCTGAATTATGATAGCCTGATGCAGGTTATAGGTTCGATGACCTTCTGACCCTAAAAAAGAAAATGAAAATGGGGGCAGAGATTGCAACTGTTAATTCCAAGTGAAGTCCCAATCCCCAGCATTTGATTCCAATTCGAATCAAGGGATAGAAAGGAGAAATAGTAGCAGAATCGAGCTGTCAACAGAAGCTTTTATTTTTATATTTATTTTTTAAAAGAGAGAAAAAGAAAAGAAGAGATTAAAAGCGGGGGCACTCACAGTGGAGGAATTGCAAGGGAGACGAGCAATCGGATCCACGGTCACTGTGTACTCTTCTGCGTACCTCCCGACGGATATGAAACCCCGCCGCAGGGCTCGGGCTCAGCCCTCCTCAGATGTGAAAGAGGAGGAGACGAGGAGTGGACTCATCAACCACGATGGGAAAATTCACCTTTTCTTCCCGTTAATGTACTGTTCTTCTTCGAATTACAAACTAAGCGTACACAATACTCAATACTGTTCAAATATGTATCAACAAAAAAAATAGTCTACAAATAAAAAGACAGGCCACTAGTAGTAGAATGAAGGGATTTTTTTCCTGAAAACAAAAATGAAATGTTATGCTTCGGCGTGTCGAAGAAAAGGATTTTTTTTTTGTTGGAGAGAGAAGGTTAATATGAGCTCAAGCTCATGCGCGCCACTCTGAGACCCCCACAGGCTACCTGCCCTGAGTTTTGAGTACTATCAGATTTCGATCTGGCTTTATGCTGACATAAACAAGGCTCAACCTTTATCAATACCAACAGATTTAGCGAAGTTCAGGTCACTGTGTGAAGCATTCCAACTCTTGCGCATTTTTTATAAGAATTTCCATTTTCAGGTTGTGTATTTTTTTTACCTTTTTTTCCTCACCTTCGCACCTCTTTTCATTTGATCTTTACCCTCACGGCGTCTTCTATATATACAACTCCCAACAAACACCTTTTTATCATATTTTCATATTCACTGTACATAAGAAAAGACATCTACTTTCCCAATAATAACAATGGTGGCAGCGCTTACGCACTACCCCGTTAACTTCCTCTTTTATAATTGTATTCTCTCAATCTCTTCACTTCTCTTACTATATCATTTTTTATTATAAAATCCTCATCTCTTCTCCTCATGGAAGATGATTCTACTCTAACACCAATCGCCCTGCCTCCTTCAACATCTCCAACTCTAATGATGACAATGGCAAAAGGTTAAACAAAAAACCTGTTAGCCCATCAAAGCTCCCTCTACCAAATAATCCATTCAGCAAGAGGTATACCATCTAGGGATGATGAGCACATAGATGCTACCCAACGTAGGGATATACACGGTGATGTTTGAGGCATATGTAAATGTAAAATCCCCGATTTTTTTGTAATTTTTTTACATATTAAAACTATTTTATGTAATTTTTTATAATTTTCTGCATCACAAAAATTTAACGCTTCGGTGTATCCCTATTTGTAATATTTGTGACCTTAAGAGTCGGGAGTGGTGTTTAGTCATAGGTCATGGGCCTCGATACATCACAGAAATTTTTTGGAGCAAATATAGGATGAGATGCGGGAGAACAGAAACAGGAAGAATGAGAAGAAAAGGAAAAAAAAGTATATATATATATATATGGAAAAAGTTTATATGAGCCCGGGCTCATATAAACCTACATGAGCCCGGGCTCTATGGGCCGTTAGATTTACATCCGGCGGCCCATAATACTCATGGGTTTAACCAATGAGTATAACCCATAAGTATTATGAGCCGCCGGATGTAAATCCGACGGCTTATAGAGCCCGGGCTCATATAGGTTTATATGAGCCCTGGCTCATATAAACGGGTCTTATATATATATATATATATATATATATATATATATATATATATATATATATATATATATATATATATATATATATATATATATATATATATATATATAATGGATCAGGCGCACCAAGGCGCGCCCAACCCCGTAGAGTGAACAATGAAGGGGGGTGCCCCTTCACTCTGTGAGGCCGGGGACGCCGCCGGCCATAGGCCTTCGCCTAGCGACGCCACCACCGCCTCCTTGGCCAAGCCCCACCGGCCACTGCTGCCTTTTCCTCCCTTTTCCTGTTTCGGCTTGGTGACCCTTGTTGAAAATTTTCGCCCAATCTGCCTTCATCTCTGCCTGCATGGCCACTAGCTCACCGCTACAGCTTCACCCCTTGCCATGACCACCTCCTCACACCTCCGTCCTAGCCTCCCCGCCCTCCTTCGCCGGCCTGAGGTAAGATTGGCTCTGGCCCTTTTTTTTGTTTCGATTTTCTGTCTCTGGTGACCTGTGGCTGTGCCATCAGTCGTCAGCCACCGCCAACAGGCCTTTGGCTCTCTCTCAGCCCGAAGATCACAAGGCCGCCACCCCCTGGCCTGGACTGCCGCCTCCCCAGCCTTGACCTCTCTAGCCTCCCCTCCTACCATTGTCTGATATGGACTGAGCGTTTTGTTCCCCCTTTTTTTTGTTATGTTTTGTCACTATCTGTTGTAGCCACCGATGGCTGGCCACTACGACCAGCCTTTGGCCCGGTGACAACAAGGCCGTAGTCCCGGCCCAAATCACCTCCTTCTCCCCAGCTTCTCTGCCCTGTGCTGATCCATACATAATTTTTCCCCATCTGTTGATTTTTCATCGATTACTTTCCCTATTGGCCACCACCCACTATTTGGCCTCCGGTTTGCCACCTCGAGCCGACAACGGCGATGCCAAGGTCTAGACACTTGCATTGATTAGTCCCAATTCATTCAATTGGTCGACCCGCATTAGAGCAAAATTGAACCTTTTCGTGGGCTGCATCCATCCTCCGCAGTCGGATGTCAGACGATATTGGGCCGATGTCCACTTGACTTGTCGCTATCCAGTGACTATCGGGTCCCGACGTGTTCCAGGTTCATCCCTCGGCCCTTGTTCGACCGTTTGTGGCCCAATGACAGTGTGTCCACTGTCACCTACGTCAGCCAATGGATAGCCGCAAACTTCCGATTGACCCAACAACATGAGGCTACTGTTCCTGGCCTCTCATGCTCCTCTACCCTGCATGTCTATTCCCTAACTATGCCCCAAACTTCAGGCTACATTTCGTAGCGCCGCCACTAGACCCACCCCAGTCCAGGACTAGTTATTTAGCTTGATACTGCATTTACTTAGGCTGGCTGTCTAACGTCATGGGCTCTGCCCTGGCCTAGTGATGGAAAGGGCCAGCTCTTCTGGCCCAATGCTACCTCTGCACCGCCACTTTCGTTGCGCATGATCCAAAACCTGCGGGAAAGAGTTCCCGAATTCTGATTCTTCCAAGGGGTAGTAATATTGTTAGCCATTAGACTCAGTCCATAAAAGGCTCAACAAATGTCATGCCCATATCCTCCACCGTAAGCCGTACTTGATGCATGACCATTCGTACAATGATTTGGTTGTGGGTAAGCATTTAGAAATGACACAGCCACCTACGCTGGCCCTTAGTGCCATAATGCGTGTTTATGGAACGACTCCACCACTAGGTAATATGGCCATTAAAGCCCTCCTTTATCTCCCCTATGTCCGTGAGTATGCAACCAAACCTTCCGTCATGTTGTGAGGCTTCAACAATACGAAATTGTTGCCACTGGATGTAGTTCACGGCCTATTTTAACGTTTTGTGGCCAACAAGTGTTTTAAACTGTTGACTGACCTCCAATAAATCACTTCCCATTTTATGGTCGCTTTTGTCATTTCTAGTAGTACGACCTTATGTCTAGCCACCTTAGTGCACCCAATCCTTGATTTGAGTGAAATTAGTCTAACTCATCAAGATTAATTCCAACATTTCTGAAAATCCTCGGGACAACAACAACTCTCTCAATGCGATATTTTTGGCCGCCTATTCCGCTATCGACACTACCACCATCGTTTGCTCGCCATCAAACTAACATAGATTACAAGGTAGGGGACCTTGAACTCGTAATTTCATTATAACATGCTTTAATTATGTAGTAGCATGCTAGGAGTTTATAACTTAACACTTTGCATAATTATGTTGATTAAATAAGCATGTTATATGTATGTGAATTGTGTGTATGTTAGTGAAGACTAAGGGTACAGTTGTAAGTTATGAATTATATGTATGTGATCAAAGCGTGGGATAGATCTTCGTTGTGGGCTGGTGGTGTGTGATTGATGAGCACAAGGAGTGTTTGATTGTAAGTTTGTCAAAGGGGTACTTCATGGGCTATGACGTGAAAATTATGATAATATGTCGGGTGAGAAAAGATGTAAGATTGACAGGCGAATGTTGGATTTGATGAGATTGAAGAATGCTTTGGATTGAGTCGGGTGGTATGTTGGAGCAATGAATAGAAGACCTAAGTGATGTAAGGATTTGGAGGATTTAAAGTTCTTAACATCTGTGAGAATTTGTGAATTAATGAGAGTGGATAATATAATTGTACTCGTATAATGTATGTAATATGAATTATAATAAACGAATAATAAGTAAAAAATTAGTAAAGGTTTGCTAACAACTTCATCTTTGTAGAAGGGAGTGCAAGAAAAATCGATCTCCTTTTGTGCAATGAAAATATAATTAACTGTTCATCTCCTGAGAGTCAGGTGCATTAAATTGATAAACTGAAACATCCACAAAGGGATTCAGCCTGATCAGCGGCAGCCTCGACATGATAGTATTTCAATTGTTTAACCCAAAACAACCTTTCTACTTTACCACGTTTATAAACTCCTGACCAACGAATGCAAAGAAAAATTGTGAAGCGCACATCAACAACAAATATGGCTATAGGTTTAATGACCTTCCTTGTAATAAAGTCAGTCTCAAATTGAAGAACACTCAAATCGATAAGATATAGAGAGAAAAGTTCCTTTTGGCGGGCTGCAAATCTCCTTGTTGAAAGAGTCTTGTAGGAGTCTCTTCAACTCGCCACTAGACTTTGGAAGCTTTTACTTGTGTACTTTTGACTTGTTGGCCGGACTTGGAGTAAAAGGGCTGCACTCTGCATCATAATCCCTTTTACAATTAAGACTAGAAATCTGATCACAAAAAATAGTCAGCTAGACGCTAGCTGTATTTAAAAGTAAAAGATATACTGTGACCCCTCCTTCGGCCAATAGGTAAAGGTAGTGAAATACATTAATTATTTCCAATGGCCCATAGAGACCTTATCTTATGTTAGCATACTTCTTTAAAGTGTCATGTTAGTCGCCATTGTTTGTCTCCAAAAACTACACTCAAAGGGTCTGCAGATATAAGGGATGCCTTCAGCAACAACAGGGCCTAAGAAGAAGAATATCAAACTATTAGAAAAGAAAAAAGTAATGTGCATTTAACTTAACTCCAGAAGGTATACCCCTAAAACTTGTGCCATATATGAGATAGAACTACGACTTAGAGCATAAGGGGGGATGTTACCTCCTCTTCTCCCACATTTACAGTTTTCTCTTCCACATCATCTAGATGCACGTTGGACGTTTTTAGAACTGAGATGCCTGCAATGGCTGAACCAACTTTCACGTCCAGCTCATTTGTTATCATGAACATTGCAGGCCCTTCTACGAATCCTCCACCTTTTTCCTTGACAAATGCAATGCTCTTAGGATTTTTTGCGTGAAGAGTGGCTATACCTGGCCCATGTGAAAAGTTTGCTGTTAAAAGGCTACTCTTACGACAAAATAAAGGAGTTGCTTAAACACCTACCTATGCTGATCGAAGATGCTGCCTCTTCAATATTGAGTATCTGGTTTTGGCAACTATGATGAGGCGAAAGCTTAGGCCTTAATAGCATATCCGTATGCTCTTCAGTTCTTATTTGATCTTTATCTGCCAAATCTTTGGCAGAGGCATATAAGTTATCAATACATCCAACAGAAGAAATTCCATTATATAGTTTAGGAATGAGCCCCAAAGGGAAGGTGAGGAAGCTGAAGAAGAAGTCCACAACATCTTCGTTCGCTTCAGCATAAAGTACTTTGTTGTTCAACTTGCTTAAAATTATATTCATCCTCATCTTTTCTGGCATTTCTGATTTCTCCAACGGCGTCCTCATCTCATATGCCTTGATATCTTCGGTATGGAACTTGTCCCTTTCCCCGAGGAAAACATCACTTAATGGCGTCTTAGAAAGTAGGGCACGCTTGAGAACACGCAGAATCTAGAAGAAGAATTTGCGATTAAGACCCGGTTGTATTTTTAAAATTATTATATCTCAGTAGGGAAAAGTTAACATGTGCAAGCTATCTAATAAGAGTGGGGTGGGTGGGTGATTCAAACCACTTACCCCTTATATAATATTAGTGTATTTTATGTTTCATGCTCACCGTAAACCAAGTACAAGGAATATATGTAAAAACATTTATTTTTAAATCGACAACGTACACACTAATATATGTTAGTGTAAGTACATATTAATATAAGTATTACTTATGTTAACATGTGGTATATACATCATTGATCACGTGAGTGCCTTACACTAGGCTCATTGTCAAAGCGTAGCATGAAAAATATTTTCCTATGTAATGTGCATAATTTGATTAAATTCCAATAGTGCACGATGTCACAGCTCACATAGCTTGAGATCATATATATAAATAGAACTCATCTCAGTAAGACTGTTAAGCTATATTCTGTTTTTTCTAAGTGGCCTATTTATAAGAGCCTAGGCTCACACGCAATCACGTGAGGCTAGATTCTTACAGCTGTCGAATTTAAATCCGCCAGCCCACATTACTCAAGTGGCAATTACTTCCTGAGTATTGTGGACTGTCGGATTTAGATCCAATAGTCCTATGGGTCTGGGCTCACGCGCTTAGGCTCTTAAAAACTTTTGCCATTTTTCTAATAGTCATATCAAGTCATGTGAAAATTACATTGATGAAAATTAAGACTATTCATATATTCATTGTTGCACCACCATAGAACAAATCAATTTTTACCCCAAACTTATATTTTTGACGTATCCCATATTAATGGCTCCTTTTGGTTTTTATATTAGTTTATTTTAAAAAAATCAAATGAAACTATTAATGTAGGACAAATGGAGTATGACATATATAGTCACTTTAATATTCTTATAAAATAAATTAATATTGGTAAATAAGTAGCACCAAAAAGACTAAGCGTTGCAGGAAAAGATAGAAGGAATCTTCGAATTATTGTGATGCATGCTATAGTAACATATGAGACGAGTGAGAGTTAACACATGCAATATCGTAAATATATCCATCTTTTGAAAGATTTGTAAGATCATCTTCAATGCAGGACTCCAAATTGCCGTGGCTTCCACTGTGGCTATTATAACAAATGAAAATGACACCCCAGTTTTTGCAACTCGGGCACCATTTTTAATGTGGAAATAGCGCCCCAATTTGGGGGGCCAAATGGAGACGCCAATTTTTTTTCATTTTTTATTCCCCCCCCCCTCCCTCAACCAACTCCTAGATGATTTAGTTGAGCACTCGTAGACTTTTCAGGGAGGCAGTAGTATCATATAATTATTTTACTTCTATTTGTTCTGAAGTTAATATGTATTTTTTATATATTTTTATTTTAATATAATTTATATTTTTCGTGATTATGTATTTTATATTTTATATTTAAATAATTTTTAATTAAATTTAATAAAAAATATTAAAATAATAAATTTGACATCTATGGTTGGAGTTCATGGGTCTCTATTTTGCCACATAGGTAAATGGAGATGGCATTTGAGCTTCTCCAACTGCTATATTTAAAGACCTACATTAGAGATGCTCTAAGTAAACAAAAGCATATAATTATTGTTTGTAAATGTATCATATAATATAATTGAGGTACAAACAACTTTATGCATATAGTGACTTTAACTAAGATAACTTCAATGGTGTCTAGTGATTAATTTTATGGCTACTTTAAACCTTACAATTTTTTAATGGATAACAATCATATGATTCATCTTTGTACTCTTTCATATTATAGTTGTAAATAGAGTAATAAGATGTTGCAATAATACAATATTTTATAATTGTTGTATAGGCCAGCAAGATCTTTTAGTTTGCGGCACTAGCCTTTTAGACGATTCACTTTCCAGTCTATGAAAAGATAAAAATTCAGAATCACTCGACCAGTGCTACTCACAAGGGTAGGCAGGTTTGGATCCATCCACTTGCCCCTGTGATATACACGCTATTGGTACTCAAACTAATGGCGTGGCATGTGTGCACCACATGGGGCAGGCAGGTGAAAGTATCTAGTGGAACGGCTCTACCACGTATTCATATATATGTCTATTCATCTTTAAATACATAATCCAAAATTTGTGCCTAATCTTACTTAGTTTTAAACACATATAAATTCATCAAACGTGTCACTCATTCAAAAAGCATATTTACCACGTGTCCCATACTACGGTTCCACTCGATAAATTTTCAGCACCCAGGTTTGGATCCACCCGTATTCCCCGAGATAAACATGTGCCATAGGATCACACTTTTTAGGGCCACGATGCGGCACTCACAAGCCAGCGTGTATAAACTTTTTCCTTGTATAAATCCGAAGTTCTCATTGAGAGCGTACCTCTTCTCTTCCAATCTCCAAGTTCTTTTCGTAAAGGTGGCTGCAATAGACAATACCCAGTTCTTTTAGCAGAGTCAGGACCCTACCGGTGGATATGGGTGTGACATGCAAGTTATCTGTTATCATATACACCATCTTATTCCCTTTGATAAATACCCCAACCTTTCCGCCAACACCGGAGTCTGTAAAGATGGGAGATGAAGTCACATCCATTGACAGCCCACAGCGGCATTTTGTATTCTTGACTGTACTAAAGAAATGATCACTCTCACTGCCGCAATTCCACATGCGGCATCTATAGTTCTCGTATTTCAGGTCATTGATTCTTACTACCAAATCGTTGCAATTAGCTCTCCATGCATTTCTGGGACGTAGCAACATCTCCTTGCAAGCTTCAGTTTGAAGACGCTCTATGTCCAGATTCTCCACACTCTGGTACAAAGTGTCCATGCAGCCAAGACCAGACTCTTTGTCAGCCAATCTGACAACAGTTCCAATCGGCATAACCAGGAAGCTGAGGATCACATCAACAAAGTCCTTGTCACACTCAGCAAACACTACTCGATTCTTCTCTTGGTCAATCAGAAGCTTCAAAGTGATTTTGGCAGCCATCTTCTTCAGTTCAATCTCTGTTTGAAATGTTCCAGTTTCTCAGTACCTCACCATAATGCCTATTGGTTTTATGAGAAGAAGACCAGTTCCTTTCATTATAATTCATGACAAATAAGAAGAGATTTCTTTGAGGAATGCCAAGGACGAAGTTCAATTTCTCCTCCTCCTAGAAAGCTATAATAAATGTACATAGATAAGAAGGGTGTTTGGCTAGCTTTGTGAGAAGTAGACTGGTTCCTTTCCTTTTACTAATAAGAAAGAAGGCTAGTATTTATGAAGTCTACGTCAATAAAAGATGTGTAAAACAAAATATTAAAGAGATTGGCATCAAAGCAAATTGGAATTCTGTTTGGCCTGGTCAACCAGTCAGTTCCCCTTAAATACGGACTGCATAGAACTTCCATAAATTCACGTGTCTTAAGTGGGACCCACATGTTAATTTTAGGTTACGTACTCCACACAAGTATTTTTATGCATCCTCCATACGAGTTCTATTGTGAAGTGTGAATAATTTTTTTACTGCAAATCCCTCTTTTGGAATCTGATGACTTGATATTTGCATGAATCCGGAATGTTTCCCAAATTGGGACATCATTTTGAGAGGCTCATTGGACTCCTATTTTAAGCGGCTTTTTGATACAGATTTGTCACAAAATTTGTAGAGAATTTATGGAGACGAAGCAAAATCGTGTTCAGGAATGCCATAAAATTGATTAGCGACAAATCTCCTACAATTCTGCCATGAAGTGCCTCAAAATTCAGAGTTGTGTTGAAAAGGGCCATAATCAAAGGAGATTTTAGGGAAATGGATCAAATTCATTTACTTTTTCATCCGAATTATATTCATCTACTTTATCAAATTCTCAGGAACATTAATTACACTAACAACTCACTATCTCACTTTACCATGAAATGGATTTTCCAATTAACTTTAAAAAAATTATATCCAAACAAACCCCTAAGATTTAGGATCAACTGGCACTTAGCAATTCCCTTACCTTCAACTAGGCTCTGGAGATTTCCTAAACATATTATTGTTCGTGGGAACTTAATGCAAAACTTCCTAACTCAGGGCTCATGTCCCCAATATTAAGATTTTTCAAAACATCTCTATGAAATGTGGCGAGGGATTTGAAAGCTCAAGATATATATTTCTCAAGAACTTTCAAGTGATTCTTCCATTGGTCCTTCCCATATAAAGTCAATAGACAGTTCTTTCACTATCCCAAATGGTAATAACAAAATAGTCTAAATTTTATGTAGAAACAGACTAAATATATAAAAAATGAGAATGTCTAGCCAGAGGCTACAGTTCTTGAGACCATGATCTGAGTAGTGTTTTTTATAAAAAAATTTATAGAAACCGAGAGTTGCAGGAAAAATTGGTACCTGAATTATGATAGCCTGATGCAGGCAAAATCTGGCTAATGACCTTCCTCGTAATAAAGTCGTTCTCGAATTCAAACCCTCAAATAGAGGGGATATAGAGAGAGAAAAGTCTCTTCTCTTTCCAATTACGAAAGCAAAGTATCAAATAAGAAAACTATGTTCTCTAATCTCTTCTCTTTTTTATTGTAAAAGCAAAGAATAAAATAACAAAACTATATTCTACGTTTTTTATTACAGAAGTTTTCAATAAGAGATAACTTATCCTGATGGAGAAGCTATATAGAATCTTGTTTACGTGAGCCTGGGCGGGCTTTATGGGTTATCGAATTTACATTTAACGGCCTATATTGATTAATACTAAGGTGCATTTAAATATATGAATATTAAGGGTCCGAATGTAAATCTGATGATCTATAAAGCCTAAGCTTATGTAGGTACCCGGGCTTATATAAACTTTTTCCATGCAAAGTGCTTCCTTGTTCTACCAATACGAAGTGGTATCTTTGGGAAGTCCAAAGGACGATAAACTTATAATTTCACGTAAGGTTGCTGATTTTCAATAAAATACTCCATATCACCAATTTGGTCGAACAGTTTGAGTTGAGATTTTGAGTGGGTCTGACTCAGGTCATGCACAGCCCAATGGATTCGGCCCAGGCCAACCAATTTCGTAGGCCGTAGCACGCCTGTGCCAGAAATTGGAGCAAAGGTGTAATCTGCTTCCAAAAAAAATGTGGCGTTGGTAATTGTCATGTCAAGATATTGATGGTCAACACCTAAATGGGCTTAGAGGCCTCAGTAATTACAACCGCTAATTTTCCTTTTCCCTCAGCAAAAGAAGGAACAAACTTTGTGGTTACACAAGAACAACTAAACCCATTGAAGCCACAAGTCATTTTCTCTACCCTTATATTAACGCTTGGTTAGACCACAACAATGGCACAATATCGCTCTCACCCTTTCTTTTTTCGTTTCTTCTCACATAACTTTTGACAAATCTTGGATGGATGATAGACGGCTGACGTTCACTTGGTCACCACTTTTGCAAACAGAAGAAACTATCAACCAGTTCTCCATAACTTTGGGAGTCCAAAAGAACACCTTCTGTTACAAAGTTCAGTTAAAGCTCGGGAAAGATGATGACTGATCAAAGAGAATTGTTTTGTTTAAAGCGAGTGGGAAGTCAACTAGAAGGTTTTGAGCAGAAGATGCTAGGAAGGGCAAAGGGATGGTAGTTTAGCTCGCAAAGCAATCGTGGCTGTCCCCATGAAGCAATAAAAACGCCCTTGAAAACATGACTACAAGATTCTGTTGGACAATTCTTAACACAATCATATTTTGTCCAAACTAAACTTTATCATCCATGAAGCAATTCGAAGTTATCTTCTCTTGTTTATGTCAGCGGAAACATAATGCTAACTCCAGTTCCAGAGCCCAATACGTGAAACTTGGACAATTGGATGACCATAAAAATGCGTAATGCTACAAGAGCGCACTTCGTCAGCATATATTGCAGAAATCCCTTCAAACAGGTCCGGCCGCGAGAGTGTTGTATTTCTCGGGGGTAAAAAAAAGGAAAGAAAGAACACAAAGAACACAAACAACCCGCAAATTTAAGAATGGGGCCTACTTATCCACCTTAACCAAAAGTTATAACCCACTGAAAACTGCTACCGAAAAATCAATAGTTTCTACAACCTACTAAATAACAGCAGACTCGTAAAAAAAACGACTGCAAAAGCATGAGTTGCCTATTGCCACTAAGCACCTAACTCCTACAAAGACTAAAGTTTCTAAAAGAACAACTAGAGGTTACATTCGGGTATTCCCAGAAAAGTGAATAAGGCTTAAACAGAAAATGGTTGTCAAGACGAGCAAAAGTGACATGGAATAACTGACAGAGAATGACTACCGCTTTGATGGCCTCTCATCATCCTTGTCACCACCGTCATCATCATCAGAGTCGTCCTTACTTGATCTCTTCCTCTTTGCTGAAACATCACCTTTTCCACTCTCATTGTCATCCCCTTCATCATCCCCTTCATCAATATCCTCATCCTCACCATTTTCCTCGTCTGGTTCAAAATCACTCGCATCTTCTTCATCTTCAGCACAGCCTACTGGTCGTACAAGATATTCTGTGCCCATATCCTCCTGAGAAAATTCAGATATCAATACTTTGTGTGAATGAACGCTAACTGAAATCTAAAGAACAAACCTCATGAACACAGTCGTTCACAAATAGTATAGATTGCTTAGCTATATAAACATGTTTGACCATGATAATTATGATGACATGAAAGAAACATCAACAGGCCTAACACATACAAGAACTTGCCAATTTAATACATTCTGATCACACAACTAATCATAGAATAAAAGTAGCACATATAAATATACTAACTATTGGCAAACACCAGACTTGTAGCTCAAAACATGTCCCTGGCATATATAAAGCAGATAATTGAAATCGGTTCCATGACCTGCACTGTATAATATGGGCAGAGGGCATTGAAGCAACCTACAGAGATAGGACTTGAAATGCCCATCTCCAAACCAGTAAACAAGAATTTAGCAGATTAAAAAATTCAGGGCAATGTATGATAAGATAGTACAACACAATTCTAGGCGTTCAAATCATTGTAAGAAGAAGAAACCCGAATGGTATCTTCATCCGACAGTAGATCACGAGAATAACAGTTATCCCAAGCTGAAGCAGACGGGAAACTGGCACCCAGTTACCAAGTCATAATTTTTTAATCTGCAAACCCTTATTTATCAAAAGCTAAAAGTAACATAACTTCCAAATATGGAAAATATCACATGGAATATTCAAATATTCCAAGTCTCTCTTACCTATTAAAATTAAATTCAAATAGTGTAAGCCACTTCGCCAAGAAACTACATTGAGCACTTCTAGGTATCTCTCCATCATATAATTTATAGTTAGTCAAATTAAGATTGAATTTGCGGTCCATATAATCAAACTTAGTTCTTCTGAACCTAACACCTTGCTTAAATTTGTCCCCCTGCAAGTCCAATTTCCTATTAACTCCCTCTTTGGACATATCTGTTATCACTATATTGTCTGCAAAAGCATTCAGATGATAAAACCTCCTGAAAGTCCAATGTGTTAATTCACCCATTATTAATAGTGCAAAGAGAGATGGCCTTAATGCTGCTCCTTGGTACAAACTTATGGCCACTAGAAATTCTCATGTCTCTGTACCTGTATCCCTTATGCTAACCATACCTTCCTACGTGTCTTTAACTTTTTATCCACAAAAACCCTTCATTAATCCTTCTCCTCTAGCACCTCACAAATGACTATGAAACGTATACAAAAAGGAAGATTATATGTAACAATAAATATCTAAGAAATGCATTATTTCATCCAAGTACAAAAAAAAAAAATTGCAAAAAACTGATTTTCTATCAAATGCAACCATCTTACTTGACCCTGGAAAGGAATATCTAACTAATACATCAATTTACAAGAAATTATCAAAAGCAGGAGCAATTAGCTAAAAGATATATAAATATACGCATTAGCTAAAACTAATCGACAAATAGGTACATCAATTGTTCCAAAATATGATGGCCTCAGGTGTTTATGACACACAGCGCAGCAGAAAATCATAAAAGCAAGCACACACTGAATCCAAACACTGCTTATAATTGTGGCCTAGGAAATTAGGCACTTACAACAGTACGAACACAACAGTCATGCTCGAATAATCAACAATAGAAAAATACAGTAAAATGGAGAGCAATTTATGAAGCATTGTTTCAATACAGATAAGATTACAATGACAATTTGAAATAAGTTTAAAGTAAAATATACAAAGTAATCAACAATAAAGAAAAACATTTTATGAACTTCAAGCATGAAATTGGAACAAACCTCTTCTTCCTCCTCATCCTCGTCCTCCTCTGTGTCATCATCGTTGTTCCCATCACCATCACTGTCACCATCATCATCCTCCTCATCATCTTCACCATCATCATCCTCCTCATCATCATCTGCATCTCTTGATGACTGTGCAACACTCCGAGATGAATGAACAACCTCTACTTCGTCCTTGTCCTCATCCTCCTCATCATCATTTTCTTCTTCATCATCATCTCCCTCATCCTCACTTCCTTCTATGCCCCCTTCATCATCATCATCATCATCACCATCTTTGTCACCAGCCTCAACCTCATCTAATTTTTTTCCATTCAAAATTTTAAGTTCTTTCTCCTTCTCTTCATCCATAATCTTCATCTTCCAACAAAGATTTACCTGTTCTTTAGGAAAGGAAAAGAGAAAATATCAAACTAATAACATATGGAATGAAACAAAGTAGAAAACAGAGTGACGCAAAGTAGAAAAATGAACAACGCAAGAATCAAGAATGCAGCATTTACAGCCACTTCCAGATAGCAGAGTGGATGCAAAGACAAGATCATTCCATTATGTTTGATGCATTTTCTCCTTTTTGTGCCATAGTTTTTTTACTAAAGTCATCTTATTTTAGCCAGCAATTCAATACAACCCATTGGTTAACAAAAAAAATCAGAAGGAAAGAAAGAAAAACTTTATGGTCTACTTGCCCTGTATATATTAGGAATCAGCCTTTTTAAAATAGTAATCATTGACAGCCTTAAGGGATAGACATAATTTTTATGAGCGAAATTTCATCCAGCAAGCCATTTAACAGATGTAACATCCAAATTTCCAGAAACTCTATAAAATAGAGGGCACAGCGCACATAAGGTCAGCCCCTTCGAGTATCTCCTTTACATCTAGTCACTTGTCACCCCAATTCAATAAAGTACAATATTTGTCTCAAATTCAATCAGAAAAAAGAATTACGTTTCATCTACATCCCATGAATACGATAGAAGCAAATAGAATGAGATGAACGAGTGTGAAATTTCAAAAACCCCATAATTTTAAAATTCCCCACTGAATGAAGGCAATACTCGTATTCTTATAATTGCTCAAACTTCCAATTGACAGTACAGCACTCCGAAAGCCAAAAGCCAATAACCTACGCCCATTTGTTCCCCTCTCCTACAATTTTTTTCCTTTAGGCAGTCTCTTTCCCACCCTTACAAGAACCAACTCTAAGGACCATCAAAGGGAATTGAAAGCTCTTGGCAGAGAAAAGAGACAAAACATAAACTTGAAGCCATTACCACAAAAAAATACACAAAACAAAAATGCAAACATGAATCAACGATGAAGCAACAAGGTCACCATCCCCAATTGAGTCTATTTCTGAAAATTCAATCCTCTCTCCTACTGTAAACACAAGTGTAAACACTGTTCTCCCACGACATGCTTAGGGTTTCATTTCGTGTGAAAGATATGAACAAAGAGAAGAGCAAAGAAAAGCGGGTTGAGCTCAAACCACGTGAAGCCGGAGTAGGAAGAAGTGCCCCTCGCCGCCGCCGCCGCCGCCGCTCCAGGCGTCAACGTCTGTGACGGAAACTGAGAGAGGGAAGAGAGATCCCTAGGGGCTAGGGCGTAACCAGCTAGCCCGCCTCCTCGGAGCATGCAGTCTCGGTCCGGTTTAGTTTTGAGCCGGATGGTTTATGGCTCAACCGGTTGAATGATGAGAAACCGGTTTTTTACTGAAATGAAACACCAGATGGGGTGAGATGGGACCGTGAGAAACGACAAGAAACCGGTCCGTGTCAGAGGAAAATCGAGCAGATTGAAGCACGGACAGACTGAACCGCAAATGATCCCACTAAACTGTTGGACCGCTCTATTTTCAGATCAAAATTTGATGGGTGAAGATTCCCGGGCTCACAATGGCTCGTACTGGCTCGTACTAATAAGAGTCTTTTTCATAAAAAAAATTATTTTTCATTGAAAATCTCTAAGGTTAGGTACAACAAGAAATAATCAAATAGTGAGGTTAAAAAACTATATAGATAGGTGTAACAAAACATAATAAATGGTTAGGCTTCTATACCCCCTCATCCCTCCCACCTGGCACATGCGTTAGCTTATAGTTTGTAAATGTGGATTGTACTTGTGTGTGACAAATGTAACCCCTTTTATACTTATTCGATCCCCTCCCCTCAATCACCATGGCGCTCCCATCGATTGCGTCCCCTTAATAGTTAAATAGATAAAGGTATTTTTGTTATAAGCAGGTAAAATTTTGAAGAAATGGAGTTATTAATGTGGGACAAAGGGAGCACCAATGTTTTCTTAACTATATGAGGTGTGTCTGTAATTTTTTTATATTAATGTCATTTTATCAAAGATTAGGGATTTAAAACAATTTGCCCAAGAAATAAGGTTTGGCTGCCTATCTTGACTACCAACCAAAAGGTCCCCCAAAATTTTACTTGTTTAGTATAAATTAAAAAATTATTTTTGTATTTTTCATTGGGGCACCCATACTCAATAACCATGTTTTGTAGGGGCCCCAAATAGTATGTTTGAAATCATAATGTGTATTAATAATGGATAAGGAAGGGACCTTTCCTTTTTTTAATAAGATTGTGAGCAATAGAAAAAATGAAACCTCAATGTAAAAGTATGGAAAAGCAGCCTAAGAAAGGAGAAATGGAGGAAAAAGTACACTAGAGATGTAGAATATACTATAGGTAATATATAACACTGGATTTGTTTTTTTTCCTACTCCATTGCTTCATTATTTTCTCAATTGACGCTTCAACCATTGGATATTGGAGCTGGTTAAGTATTTAATGTATTTCCCCCCTCAAATTAGGGGTGTTAGGATATATGTATCATGTGCATAATAAGCTTTATTTCGTTGAACAAAATTATGTTCATTCTATGTGTATTATGATCGAGTCTAAGTTGATTGGTGATGTGTCAAGCCAAATGTAGAATTAAATGTAACACCCCGGGCCCTTAGTACCTTAAACACTGTAATGACCCGACCCGAGCCGTGTCCACAAAATCACTAATAGAAAATTTTTCTTTTCTTTGAGCCAGGAATCATCGTTTGTATGTGAGAAGTACAACGTTCATCTTGTGATGGCCGTCTCTTTTTTTTTATCGTCATAGTGTTCGACACGCTCCGCCAACACATGTGCATCCGAAACATGACGACCGTCAATGCGGATCACAGTCATATATACTTTATATTAATAATGAGCATATCACGGAGTCATAGCACAGCAAAATATTATTCATGTGCTTAATAACATATTTCACATAAACCATGGACTTAGGTTCGTAGAGTTTGAAGCTTTACAAACCTTACAAGTCTTCGGCCACATCATGCCCTTAATCTATAGTCATATAAATATTACATATTTTCCAAAATCAGAAAGCAGATAAATATCTGGGACACTACACGTCCATCACCTTCGCCCTCGCTGCATTAATTGCAGAATCTGGGGGTGGGTGAGTATTTTAAAATACTCAGCAGGTTGATTTAAAATCTAATAGAGATGCTAAGCAAAAATCTCTTTGAAAACCCTACAACATTTTCTTTAGAAACCTTGATCACGATAAATTATGCATAAAACAACCGGTTCCAAATTACAACAAAACCACAAGCCATGACACCCTACGGCCTACTCTCGGCACTCATGGGGCAAACGAGGGCCACTTAGGGACAGAGCTTTCCCACGATGCTCTACCCTGTGCACGCCACTTGCCGATTTATTTTTCTTGGCGGGCATCATCACTCTATGATTATTCCGGGTTCTTAAGCCCATGAATTAATCATCACATCGTTCAAAACATAGCAATATTCATGCTAAAACAGTTCATCACATAAATCAATCACATAAGCTTAATCATGTTAAATCATGCGTAAAGAAGTTATACTAAGCACACGTTTAGAGTTTAAAGTCCCCTACCTTAACCCTTGGTTATAAATTTGTAATAGTAGAAGCCTCAAGTAAAGAAACCGACCCCACCACAGCGTCCAGAACATTGAATTCAATAGGAAACGCCTTTTGAATCACTCGATTCGGACTTAAAATGAGTGAGAAATGAAGAACAGAAGTTTCTGAACGTGGGAGAGAAATAGGAAAACGTGAGAGAGAATTCTCCTTTTTCTTTCTGGATGTCAAAGATGTTATTTATAGAAGAATTGGATAGATGTGAGGCTGACACGTGTCAATCCTATCTGCTTGCATCATTAATCCTATCCGCTTCATCAGCAATCTTATCCACTTACATCATCAATCCTATCCGCTTTGTCAGCAATTCTATCCACTTACGTCATCAATCCTATCCGCTTTGTCATCAGTCTTATCCACTGCGTCATCGATCCTATCCAGAATGATATTATTTTATTTAAATAATATCTTAACCTCAAAACGCGATAACTTCCAACCTTGACGTTGGAATCGCATGTTCTTGTTATCGATGGACTCGTGTCGATGAGCCCTTCAAAATAAGACTACACATAGGTAGGTTATCCAGCACTTTTGTGTAGGTCCCGCCCATATGGCACGCTTCCCGGGGCTGTACCTTTCGCTCCCCACCTCCGTTTCGCGCATTTTTTGATTTGTTACACTCGTTACTATGAGCTCTACCCGGATACGGGGATTTCACCTAATAAAACCCCCCTAACATTAATCTTAAATTATTAAATTACCCTTAACCCCCCGGGTTAAGCATAACTGGAAAATGGACACAATGGCAAAACCTTACCCGGGGTCAAAATATAGTAATAAAATTTGTCCTTCTTATTCTTTCTTACCTCCAGGAGCATCTTTTGTGTGTGAGAATTGTAATAATACTCCAACACTACTGAGTTTTTATTGCGCACTTACTAGAATAAAATTATAATTTATATATTAAACAGATCGGGTCAACATTGTCATAATGTTGATTGCCTACTTACTTATTAGATAACATCTTCAATGTTATTTAAGTAAGATCAGATCACAGGTAGTTCTGCCTAGCGACTAATTGTAATATCCTTGATTTTCCTATATTTCAAAACTTAACCACATAGAAAATAAGGTGTTTGACCCCTTGACTTTATTGGTAAAATAACTTACTCTATGTAGTTATAAAGTAGATAGAAAGAGATTTGAAACGCCACCAAGAACTCATGAATCGGAGTTTAGATGAGGAAGTTATGACCGTTCAAAGTTAAATATATTGTGCAGAGCCCATTTACCTGAGTTAGGGCTATTTAAGTCATTATACAAACCTAGTTAATTAGGGTGATAGGAATTATTAAAATATAGCCCAAGTGGTCAACCTTGGCCCAACTTATGAGAGGTTTCTTATAAAAAGGCTATTTTAAGGGAGTTTTTTTTGGGCCCTTAAACTATGGAAGTTTTTCGGCATAGTCGCCAACAGAGTCTTATTGGAGCGTGCGTGAAGATCATAGAATTGTTGAGATTTGGTGATTCAATTCTAACCACGTCTCTATAAGTATAATTAGATTATTGTAATACAATTTGGGCAGTTAATTTGAGTACTGGTTCGGTCCTTAATCAAAACTTTATTTTTAGAAGATGAATAGTTAAACTTAGGCAATAAATGACTGATTAAAACAAGAGTTTTTGCTTCAAGGAATTATCGATCAGAGAAGGTGATTTGTGGCAGTTTATACTCTGTTTTCGTCCAGTGATTGGTTAGAAATTCTGATGAGGGTTTCATGTTCTTTCCATACTTTGCTTTCATCCGGTGTTAGGATTGATTTGATGGAAATTATGAGGCAGGTTTCATGCTCTTTTATGCTATGCTTTCGTCTAAATTGTGGGTCTGATTGTGAAATTTGTACTAAAGGTTCACTCTCTTTAGTCTCTGTTTTCATTTTGCCATTGGTGGGCTAAACTAATTCTACGTTCTGAGATAAATCAAGGGTTTACTTTGGCATAATCTGGTTTGTAAACTACTTTTATGACATTGAAAAGTAATAATTTGAATTGTGATGTAGTTTAGCATAGGTTTTGACGAGTTTGTAAGGGAGACAAACTCTCTACGATGACGTTCATGTTGCAATGTGAGTATCTTCATTTCATGAATATCCAAATAGCTAACTCTTGGAATTGTTTGTTGCAATAGTTATTTTAACACTAATATGAATTAGTTGGTGATAACATAAATGATTATAAAATTTGTGGGGGGCCTATGAACCTCTTCTTATTTTGGCCATGAACAAAGCATCGTCTACTCTGTTTTGCAGGCACACTGGGTAGAAGACGACGGTCTAGGCCAGATTATTTAAACCTGGTCTAGTCTAGAAATTAAGAAATAGAAAACTATTGAACCGGGTCTAGTTCACTAGGTTAAAGATTTTGGAAAAAATTTGTAAAAATTACTGAACAACTAGGAGAGTATGTCAAGTGTTCTGACCAACTTTCAGTTGAAGGAAAAATCTTAGAGGCTATAAGATAACTATTTTACCCTTATGAGTGGATCATAATATATTTAATTACTTGACGCGGGCTCTGGTTCAAGGGCCTATGAATAAAGTTTAAAATTGGAAAAAATTCCAATGAGAGGTGATGATATAACCTAAATTTAGACAAAGCCACAAGTTGGGGAAAAATCCCAGTAAATAGATAATTAACCATTTTACCCCTAGGGTTAATGGTGGAATTATTAAATGAACCAGGGTCAATTCAAGGGGTTCCCCCCATTAAATGGCAGGAAAATTACCTTGAGTCTATAATGTCAAGGAGTGTACCATAAATCAGTTTTGGATACATTAGAGTTCTGGGAACCTTTGAACAAAATAATAAAAATACCCATATGAGTAGACCGGCCCACATTTGTGTGAATAGAATTAACGAGTCAATTTGAGATTAAAACCTCTTGAAAAGTCAAAGACTTACCCAAGAACATATAGGGCTATGTACCATATAAAAAATTACCTTAATGCCCTTAGATGCATTATAACCCTTTTTCATAAAATAAAAAGATGTTCCTCACCCTATGAGAGTTAGGGTACAAGAGCATGAGTCTTGCTCTAGTTTTCACTTTTAGGAATTCGAACCTACCTTGCTAGGGATTATCCTCAGTGAGTAAGTCTACTTAGGCTTCGACCAGGGTGAGCAAGATTGTTTTTCTCAATTGTGAGGAATTCACCGAATTAAATTATGCATGTGTATGGATAGAATGCTCATTAACACAGGTTGTGTAGGAACAAAGATGTTTATGCTTCACATGTGATTATGAGATGGATTTTCATGAATATGCACGATGGTATATGTGAGATATACTTAATTTTGCAGGGTGAATGTGTACATTGAGATATGATTATGCATGATATGAATATTGGGAATTGATTAATGCAAGATGTGCTTGTTATAATGAGATTCATTTGATTACGCGTGATATGTATATGTTTTGCGGGTGAATGTGTACATTGAGATATGATTATGCATGATATGAATATTGAGAATTGATTAATGCAAAATGTGATTGTTATAATGAGATTCATATGATTACACGTAATATGTATATGTTTTATGAACCCATGATGTACAGGTGGCATGAGTATATGTTTATGGAATATAGATTATAACATGATGCATATGGGGCATAGATATATGTAATTTCTCCTATGATGAATGGGTGTGGTGAATGAATATGTGATAATGTTATGTTGATAATGTCTGTGATATCATTAGAGTTTACTTTATGTATTAAAACCCTTGCTGATCAAAAGCTCACCCCTCTTTGTTTTGTGGTTTTGTTTTGGGGCTGCATATCGTGTCATGCAGGTTCTTTCGATGGACTCTATGTTGAGCATAAGGATGTCCACGTTCATTGAGAGGGGCTATGGTTGCCTGAGTTATGTTAGATTTATCTATGTTATGGTGAACTTATACATTCTTCACACTTTGCTTCGCCATTGTTGGCTTAGACTTGTTTAGCCATTGTTGGCTTGTTTTATGTGATGACTAGTTGATGTGGATATGTGTGGACTAAGATATTAATTAGTAGTCCTTTATTTGCTTTATTTGTCACGACTTGGTTTTTTAAAAGCATTTTTAAATAGCACGAACGGTAAGCAGTGAATTTTTTTTTCTTTCTTGAATACAAAACAAACTATTCGATTAAATATCCAAGCTACGATAACTGGGGTTCACAAATACGGATATCAAATCATATGATATTATTTCACGTCTAAAAATTCATAAATAACATCTCATCCATTTAAGTACAAGTCCGTCATCCGTCTGAAAATAAACAACTAAGTTGACTCTCACGCTAGCGAAACACTTACCTACCGGAGTTGCAGAAACACAAAAACTTCAACTTGTGCTCGCCTGTCTTGGTCTTATTTGTCATAGCCTGGAGAATCTGCAATCAACCAAACGAAACAACCACAACAACAAGAATAGAACCTCTCCGCCTTTAGGAGAAGAGCTTCCAAAGGACAAAAGGTTTTATTAATATTTTTCAAATCTAGCCAACATCACCCGATGTTAGTTGCCTACGTACTCATTAGGCAACATCTCCTATGTTTCCAACAAGATCGATCCAGACGTAGTTCTGCCTAGAAACTACACTATCCTAAGAAGCATAGCACCACCACACATGCAATGCTTAGGTATTTTTAACCTACATTTTATGTAAGTCTTTTAATCGTTCCACTTGTCTAATTAACAAGCAATATCAAACAATGTTATTAATTATCTCACAACTATTGTTCAATAATTAATACTATCATATGTAACTCAGAGATGACTCGCCCCTCGAGAAATCTCCAAACATAGTACTCCAACTTTGGAGTAGACTGCTTAACATCAGCTTGACCCAAATCTCCAGGGCTCTCACTAGCCTACCACGAATCTAGAGAAGAGGATCCCAACTATGCTCATGGACACAAATTGGCGAGAAGCACAAGCCTTCCATGATGCTTATACAACTCCGCTTTTTATACATACTAA
Organism: Saururus chinensis; assembly: GCA_035235625.1. Classification (NCBI taxonomy): domain Eukaryota; kingdom Viridiplantae; phylum Streptophyta; class Magnoliopsida; order Piperales; family Saururaceae; genus Saururus; species Saururus chinensis. The sequence continues at coordinate 31,960,922 of CP141142.1, forward strand.
ATAGTCCTGGGAAGACCTGCGGAAGACCCGCGGTAAAGACCCTCTGGTCAATACCCAAACCGTTGTAGTGATGAAAAAGCATATCGCAATCTCCACCATCCCAACTTTGAGAGAAAATTTCTTATAAGACATTACTAATGTATCCATAGAAGCCTCAGGTCTTTATGACCATTGACTCCCCCAAACGTCTAAAACTTAAACTAGATTATCTCTATCCAGTTAAATATCCGCTCAACCATTTTGGTCCTCTTCACCTTGTGAATCAACCCAATAAATAACTCATCCACTAAGCTATGACTCAGATAACATGCCATAACCATCCTCGGTTCATCGACCACAGTAAAATTCTATGTCAAGTCAAAGGTATTGTAAATAGATGAAGTGTCCAAATCTAGCCCACTCAATATATGGAAGAATATGCTCATCTAACTCCCAATGGTGAAGGCTGGTGAAATGCTCAGTACACTCGAGGCACCCAGGGTCCTACAATAAGTTAAAATATTGTAAATTAATGTACCATTTCATGACAAATGAAATCAAAAACATGTTAACTGAGAATACCTCTCCTCACCAAATGGATGCCGACCTATGAGAGGCAAACTGAATAAGGACGGACTCATCCATGGGCCCTGGCTCATAAAAAGGCTCGATATGATCCATATGATCTACAAGGAAATAAGTACTTCGTGAACAAATAGTCATATCTAAAAGGAGATTAAATAAAAAGGTTACATAGTATAATAATATGTTTATCAATCATTGGGAGGGTTAGTCCATCTTTTACTATAATGCCCAGAGTATTTGTGCATCCCACACTTATAACCTGCTCTACCATCTCTCTCCATGGTCACACGGTCCATTGTAATTCTAATGTGGACAGAGCATGGTCAATCGGGTTGTCTTGTTGCTATTAGGGGTAATAACACTTAAAAAATATCTCTTTCTCAAAACTCCTTACCACAAAGGGAGTAGAATTGTGCGGAGTACACATTTCTATAAGCAGTAGATGTATAACATATTCCCGCCTATGCAGGTTGCCACCGATTTTCCTACACAACAAGAAGATGAGAGCAAGGATATTGTAGAATTGAGGGTAATTACACGCTCAAGTTCAATGAACCGCATTCACCACAAACTTCCTTCCACGCATGGTCATCACTTCATAATTGGTGCGGTTGGTTCTTTGAATTATATACTCCCTAATTTTATTTAATTATTCCCTTAACCATGGTCTCTGAAGTATAAGATTGTTTAACAAAGAATTTTATCACCCGGTAAAAAAATGGCTTATGGATGCAATATCGATGGTAGAAGTGTGGAAGGCGGAAAACTTTAGGCATGACCTTTTGAAGCCCCTTATATCGATCTGAGATGATTGTGACATGTGTAATATTGATAAGTACCTTCTCCCTCAATTGACTTAAGAACCATGTCAAATTAGGATAATTATCCTTTGATACTATCCAGAAAGCTAGAAGAAATAATAATCCTTTATTCCCGTCTGTAGTCGTTGATGCCATAAGAGATCCAGAATACTTACCATACAAATAAGTGACATCAACACCAATCACTGAGATGCAATGTCTAAACCCCAGTATAGAAGGTCCAAATGCCCAAAACATGCACTTAAATCTTTGAAGTTTGCTACCTTCATCATATTCCAATTCATATTTGGTATTGGGATTCACATCATGTATTACCTTGAGGTACATTGACAACAATTTGTATGATTTAGCCCAATCAGCATAAATGGCTTTTATGACTATATTCCTTATTGCCCATGCCTTTTTATGAGAAATGCCCACGTGGAACCTCTCCTTCATTCTTTAAATAACATCACCTAGTGTGAGATTTAATTCAGCTTGGATGGTAGGCATTATGACCTTGCAAACAAATGATGCACTTTATTGCCTATGATCAGTGCTAAGCTAGGCATTCCTACAAGTGTGGTCACCACACTATATGTCTTAAATTTAAAGTAGCCTACACCCCTCTTCATTGATCATGAACTCTCCAGGGTCAAGCACTATCAATGTACTTAATTGTATATTTTGACATATTTGTACGTAGAACCTTATATTGGACATGATTCGTAATTGAAAACTCCCTCAAAGCTGTGATGAATGCCTCTTTATCCTCAAAGATTCATCTAACAAGTAACTCTTCTTTGTTCTATTGCTCAATATCCATACCCCAATTAATTGCCTTATCTATTTGCTCATTTGTGATATGTGCATAGATTGGCTCCTCTTTATCATAGTATGCTGGCACGTCAACATTGTCATTTGTGGCAATTGCATTGTCTACTGCATCACCCCACTTATTTTCAACCATCTATTGAGCGCTTTCCTAGCATCTAACACCTTCTTCATTCATACCATACTCCTCATCACTAGCTTTGCCAATATTATGTTAACCTTCATTGTCCTCATTCATATCAATGTCATCATCCTCAGCATGGGCTCCCCTACACATGAATGGATATTTATTAAATATCGTGTTACCTAAAAACTTGTTCAATAACTAAAATTACTTTATAAATATATAATTCACCTTGGATTGGATGGTCCAACATTTGTAAAGCCAACACCTGTGTAGGGGTAATGAATGCTTATCGAGGTTTGTGTTCTAGACCATCCACCGCCTTGTGACATTCCAAGGCTAATTGTCTTATGTGCATGAGATGTGTACCTTATATAATACACACAAAATTCAAAATTCAATCTCATTATTTTCATTGATAATTAAAATATTTACACGGAATTTTTTTATGAAACCTTACCACAAACATGGTCCACTTCTATTGTCAATAGGTGCAAGCGACCTATGACGCTTGTTCGATGCTACTGTCATGTACAAATTATCATTTGCATTGTCATCTACTGGCATTTGCATGTGCCTTCCACTACTTATATTTCTTTAAGAGCACTTTTGGGAGCTCCTTCTTACACCCCGCCATTCACTTTCAAAACTAAGCTCTCTAGGCTCTTTTTCAAGAAAAAACTCAAACATGCATACTTGAGACGAATGATAATTTGTCTAAATGAAGACTCATCCTCTTCACATAGTAGAGTTGATCTCATTCCAAATATCGGGAGGTGACACTTTATTATAATTTTTCATCTCCTTCGATCCACCCAACTTTGCTAGCCACTTGCATCTCAAGTTCATCATAATTAGAAGGCTTCTTAATGAATAATCCCTCTATACTCCTTGGTGAAACATAAATGTAACTATTTCTCCCACCATGTCTATTCACTTATTTCATAACAAATATATAAATCTTAGATACATCACAATATGTCATCAAGAAGTATTCACTTAATTCATAACCATTTCTTTTTTTTATGAGTACTAGGTCAAAATTAAACTAATTAGCAAGAAAATTATTAAGTAACCAAATGCCAATTACAACATAGCAAACCCTTGAGCTTATCACCTTGTTCCCCCATAAGCTAATGCAAATGTCAACCAATGCAATGAACAACAACCCTTATATTCAGCCCAAAAAATATGATAGAGAACAGAATTGACATTATTACATTTGACAATGTTACTTGAGCAATATTTTAATCTGGAGCCTATAAGATCTCACTTACCATCATCTGACATGTTGAGCACTAGGTCAAAACATGAGACAAAGGATAGGCACCATGAGATAATGCTTGGCAAACACTTCGATTAGTGTATATTGCTAAAATGCATTACTTTGTTTGAGTCTTGAGAATTCCACATGATAGATAACATAAAGGACACATTTGCTCTAATTCCGCTATGTTATTGATCTCATATTCATAAACCCAAATGGAAAACAAAAATATGGTTGGCTTCATACTACCAAATTTCTTCGTACTAAAATACATGATAGAATTCGGTGGCTTCTAGTTCTACTAGCTACATATGTTGTAAGAGCACATAGTTCTAGACCATGGTTGTCTAAGACCTTCACGTCCCCAAAATAAAAAATTAACATAGGAGAAAAAAATGATCAAGTTCCTACAAATTTTGAATAATAGCATGGGGCTTGCAGAAGATGCAGAACTAGTCGGTTTCGACCCTCTACATTAAGGTCGATTAGAAGATAAGAGAATATCATAATAGGTAGAAGGGGGGACATAAATATTTTGAGGCCAAAAACTACATACATCTAGAGTAAACTTGTAACAAAATACTCTTTAGTTTGTATGAAATGCACAAAAAAGGGCAAATCATAGCCTCCTTGATTAATTTAAAAAAAGGCCCTACTTTGCAAAATCTCTTTGGTAAAAAGGCTTACATACATAATACAAAACACAAAAACAAGCAAGTACTAAATTAAAATAATGTCATTGACAAAACCTACATCAGACCCAAAAGTGAAGCCAATATATTAAGCTTGATCGAAGCTAAACAGTCCAAACAAATTTATTTTACAACTTGGAAGAGGAAAGCCAAAGTAAAACATCACCACGAAAGCAGCTCCACAACGATGAAAAAAATGAATTACTAGCCCACAAACTGAAAGCCATTACCTCAAATACAAAATCTTCTTACAATCATATGAGGCTAAACGTCATATTTAAGCTTCATTGACCAAACCCTAGAGAGAATAGTAGACTAGGGAAAGGCAAAAGAAAGTGCAAACCTTTTCTTGGACGAGGGGAGGGCAAGAGCAGGAAAGCAATCGGTATGAGAGTAGGAGTGGGAAGACAAGCTAGATGGCGATGAAGATTGGCTGAGGATAGGTGGAAGAGACAAAATGGCTAAAAGAGGGGTGGAAGAGCAGAATGGCAGATAGAGCTAGGTGGAAGAGACACGCGGATCATGTAGTAAATAGAGTTGGTTTCGTCCTTGCAAAGGACAAAATCAAAGCTAAGTTGCACTTAAGTTAATTTCATCATTTTAGAGGAGGAAATCATTAAAAAAATTAAAAAAACCTAATGGCTGCATGGAAAAATGCAACACCAATTCAGTAAATATTTTCTTCTCTCTGCTATTTTGGTAATTATTTTTTAATATTATTTATATAATTTTCCCTAGTGAAGCAAGCATGTCTAGTATTTTAATTGAGTCCTACTTAGATGAGAGTGTGAGACCAAGCATCATAGATCAGAATTCACAGAAGTCATTACTCATAAGACATTACTCATAAGGCAGATTGGTTTTCTGCCCCATCCATAGTTGGATATTGATCCGAAAGCTCATAATGCCCAGGTTCATGCTAATGCACATGAGCTAAGGCTTACTTAAACTTTTTTCATCTTAGTTTTAATATAAGTTATTTTTATAATAATATATACATTTTAAAATATATTTTTACATGTTTATTTTGATCATATTTTAGTATTCATGTATTTTTATGTATCATGCAAGCCTTAGGAAATTGGAGTTCTACAAAATTAATAATGCACAACCAGGTACTTTCCCTCATCATCGGATCTCAATCTGAAGGCTCATGATGTCGGGCTCACATTGTAAAACGTAAGCCGGACTCATACAAACTTTTACCATCATAATTTTAATGTAGTACACTTCCTTATATTTCTATACCAATATACTCATTTAAAAATATGTTTTTACATGTTTATTTTGATCATCCATAGATTACTATTTTTGTATTTTTATGTATCATGCAAGGCCTTAGGAAATTAGAGTTCTTACAAAATTTGTAAGACATTACTCATAAGGCAGATTGGTTTTCTGCCCCCTCTAGTTTGATCTTGACCACAAATCTCATAATGCCCAGGTTCATGCTAACGCACATGAGCCAAGGTTTACTCAAACTTTTTTCATCTTCATTTTAATATAAGTATATCTTTATAATAATATACACATCTAAAAATATAATTTACATGTTTATTTTGATCCTCTTTTAGTATTCATGTATTTTTATGTATCATGCAAGCCTTAGGAAATTGGAGTTCTTACAAAATTAATAATACACAAACAAATACTTTCCCCCGTCATCATATCTCAGTCCGAAGGCTCATGATGATGGACTCACATTGACAAATGTGAGCCAGACTCGTACAAACTTTTACCATCATAATTTTAATGTAGTTCACTTCCATATATTTTTTATACCAATATACTCATTTAAAAATATGTTTTTACATGTTTATTTTGATCATCCATAGATTAGTATTCGTGTATTTTTTATGTATCATGCATGGCCTTACGAAATTAGAGTTCTAACAAGATTGGTAATACAAAAATAGGTACTCCCTCTATCCTATATAAAAGCTCCAATTGATTTTTCAAAATGAAATAATTTAATTCAATTTGAAAAACCACATGGAGCTATTAATTTTAGACAGAGGGAGTACTTTAATATGAGAAATTTTGTTAATTATGAGATATAGTGTGCTTCTTGAGAGATGAATAAGATACTTTTGATTCTTTTGAAGAGTGCTAAAGAGGATTCAAAATAAGAAAGGCTACAAAGTCAAAACAATTTAAAGTGATTGAGGTGGTGAATTTTCATATTACAAATTTGATAAGTCTACATAAAGAATGACATTAAAAGTGAAATTTTCACCTCGAAAACTCCTCAACAAAATAGAGTTTCAAAAAGAAAGAATCGGATTCATCAAGAGATGGCTAGTTATATTACATCTAGAACAACTAGCAAATCATCTTTGGATAAGTCCCTAATTGGGAAATACCCCCTAGTAAGCCGACATACCAGCTTGGATTTTCAGGGTCCAGATAACACAATAATTTCTACTATAGCAAATCCGTTCTTCTCAACCTGAGGAGGCAACATGTCCTCGAAGGGACACAAAACAAAACCCCCATCCTTTCAGACGTAAAACCGATTTGATAAGCCTCCGAATGATTAATCCGACATCCAATTAATCAATCATAGCTAATCATGATTAACCTCAAACATGGATTCTCAGGGTCCAGATAACACAATAATTTCTTATATAGCAAATCCGTTCTTCTCAACCTATGGAGGCAACACGTCCTTGAAGGGACACAAAATGAAAACCCCGTCCTTTCAAACGTAAAATTGATTCGATAAGCCTCCAAACAATTAATCTGGCAACTAATGGCATCCAATTGATCAATCACGCCTAATCACGATTAACCTCATTTATAAATCATTTTGATGATGCATGCAACATGATACATATGTGAACAAATGATAAATGAGTCTAAATATATGTAAATATACTCCAATCAGTCCATATGTGCATGAAAAATGATTTATTTGTGTCAAATGAAATCATATAAGTCTATGCAAGAGTATACATATGTAGTAGTATTCATACCTAGGCTAAAACATGTGAAACATGAATAATCTATTGTAATGACCCAGATTTTTTTTTGTGGTTTTGACTTTTGTTTTTTGGAAAAAAAATCAAGTTGTTCCTTATAATTAAGTTGTATTTTGTTTCGTATATTTATGTGTACTTGGTGTTATATTTGGAGCTTAATTATAAGTGGAGAGCTTTTATGTGTAATTTAAAGCTTTGGCGTGAAGAGAGGGTTTTGACGCACAAAATGGGGTTTTGCACCTAAAATACGCCTTTGGCACATAAATTGAGGCTTTGGTGTGTAAAATAAAGCTCAGATGTGTGAAGGGAGGTTTTGGTGATAAAAAGGTGGGCCTAAAGTGTTTAATGGAATTTGGGCCCGCTAGGGGAGGCTTGGCGTGTGTACGGGAGTTGTGACACATGAAAAAGGAGTATTGGCAAGTGATAGAATTAAAAAGCCTATAAAAAGAAGTGGATCTTGGCTTTTCAGCCATGACCCTTCTGTTCATTCTAGAACATCCAGAAAACTCTAGTGCATTATAGAAAACCAAGGGCTTTTTTGGACCATTTGTCGCACCTCCTTCATCATCGGAATCCATTGTTTCTTGCTGGATCTAGCTTCTCCCAGCCGCCACGAGTCTGGCGGTACGGACTAGAGCTGCCACCGTCTCCTCCTTGATCCTCCTTGCGCTACCGTAATTTTGCCCATTTCCCACTATTTTGGGCGTTTCGAGTGTTGGAGCATTTGGCGACCACCGCACACCATTTTTGGCTGGCCACCACCCTCCACCCCTCCTCCAGTCAGAGGCTTCCTCCCCATGCCCTCCTTTCTCCTCTCCGACCATCCCCCATTTGCCAGTTCTCAATTTTGTTGCACCAACAAATTACCTGGGACAGAAAAACCTTGTTGTTCGGCAGTCTTATGGCCTTGCCGGCAGACGTGGCTGGCCATCGTCACCTTGTTTCCCCTCCTCCTCACCTCCCTACCTTAACCCTAGCCCTCTAGCTCTCCTACGTGGGTTTCGGCCTCCGAAACCATGACCGTCGACCTCTACCCGGGATGGTTTTTGCTTTTGACGATCCACCACGATCTTCCACCAACCGAGTGTGGAGCTAGACATCGCATGGGATTTGGGTTTGCATATAATCCCTTTTGGGCGTAGTGTCCACCCTGACCACCTCTTGTGTGTGGCAATGAGAGGCATGGAGATCGACGAGCGTTGAACCAAGATCGGACTACTCATTGCATAAACCTCCGACAAGCCTACGCACTTTTGCACCAAGGGGCAGCTCATTTTATAGAAAGCGACGCTTGGGTTTGCCGAATTTGCTACTGACGCCGCCACAGTTGTGCGCTCCAACATCAGTTGTACACTCGAAAAGTGAGGTAGGGGGCTTTGAACTTGTAAATCCATCATAGCGTGTTTTGTATGTTAGAAAGCATGCTAGGGCCAATGTAATTACATGCTTCGTGACATGTAATACTATGGATATTGCATGTAATGGTGTGATATTAGCTTATGCAGAGGCTAATTAAATGACATGTTATCAGCTCAACGAGTGATGGATTGTACATGTTTATAGGGCAATTACTTGCATGCTATTACTTGCATGCTAGTAAGATAGTTTATATGAATGCCTATGCAATGGTTTATGCATATGTGGGATGTGCTATAATTGTCAGTAGTGTTGGGTTGGATGTGTGTGGATTGACATGCAGAATGGTGGATATTTATATCGATAGCATTGATATGTGTACACTTGATGGGCTAGAGTTAGTTTGGATTAGATTAGGCTTTGATGCAATGAGCAGAAAGTTTCAGGATTCAGTGGGCAGACACAGTTTCGAGCTTATTGGGGGCTGTATGATAGTATGATTTCAAACGAAAATTACACGAGCATTAAGTATTTAATTCAAACTGGAATTTTAAGTAAAACTAAAATGCTAACCTTGTGAGTTTGAGACTTTAGAAGTTTGATAGATTAAGTTTTGTGGTTGAGCTAGTTGGTGATTTATCGGCTGAGCATTTCTCATGTCTAGCCATGGTGTGTATCTTGCGGGAGTTTGTCTGCATGTTGTATTTAAGCCAAGACGTCTGATACTCTATTGAGAGCGATGTATGTTTTCGATTTTTGTCTGTGTTTTGTATTAAGCCCAAATGTTTGATGCTCTATTGAAAGCATAATATGATTCTGCCCAAGAGTAGCACTGCATGGTTTCTTCCCAATAGTGGCAATGGCACTATAAGACTGCTAAAGTGTGGGCGATTGTATGGACCTAAAGTGTGGGTGTTGTTTGCATGCTCAGGTCAGTAGTATCATGGAACTACTCTTATATGTTTGATCATGTGTCCTATGAGCATAGGTGTGTCTTGCCTTCGAAAAAGTCCATGGCGTCTAGTACTCCCCAAAGGTTAAGGTGATGCCCCAGTGGCATTTATTTTTGTAGATGTTGGAGTTGATTAGCTTGATAATGAGCTCTAGTTGTCAATCGTAAGTGTATGTGTTGAGTAAGACTGTAAGAGTATGATTGTAAGTGTAAGAGTTTGAGTAAGACAATATGAGCAAGGCGGTAAGTGTATGTATATGTGTAGGATTGTGGGGTAAGATGGGACGAATATGAGTTCGTGATATGTGTATGTTTATGAGCATCATAATTTGAGAGGCCTTGATTGTTCATGTTTTGTTGCTTCATGTTATGTTTTATGAATGCAGCTACATATAGACTTACAAGTTTACTGTTTAAAACTCCCCTACTTGGTATTTTCTACTGAGTATGAAAATACTCACTTTTCATCTCCTGAATTTTAGATACTCGAGTGACTTCTATGGGTCCCGGCACGAGATCTTTGTAGGCGGGACTTAGCGATTTGAGGAGAGGACTTGCAGACATTAGATCAATTTTTGATTGTTTGGTTTCTTTTGTTTATTTATGCCACAATCTGAGATAGCATTTTGAGTATACATGTATTAGGCGAGTTGAGAGCTTATGCATATATTATTTTTGGACTTGTATATGGACTGTTATTGGACTTGTACTCGACTATGCCTGGGAGATGTGTATTTAAACCCATGGCCATGGCACTTGTGATTTTATATGTGTTTGTTTGATCTCACGCCTGGGGTGATTAGTCAATGTGTTTTAATGATTTGAAAGAAAAATTCAGGTTGTGTAGTTTTAAATTATTGATGTGAGAAATATAAAATGTTTTCACATGTTTCAATTTTTGTCAATTATCACAAATTACAACCGTTATATTGCAAAAAAATTCATAAATTTTGTGGAAAATAGTTCGAAAAACCTAGGGCGTGAAACCTATAATCAATGTTATATGTGCAAGCATCCATAATTTTATCATAGCTATATCCTACTAAAATTATGAAGTAAATGCAAAAAAAACATCAAAATATGGGTTTAAGACAAGTATAACATCATGCTAAACCTAGACATGTAAAATCATATCCATGCTTAAGCTAAATCAAATTTCAAAGATGGTTCTCATGCAATCAAAGTAGCATTTATAGGTTATAATAGCTCATCGTAGTTATACAGAATTAGATTTATGAGAAGAGGACATGAAATGGCTGAAAAATTCACATAATAGGCCAAACTCAAAAACTGCAGTACAACCATTTGAACACCCTATTAGCCCATTCGAAAAGCCAAATAGCCCATTTGAATGGCTATTAGCTCATTTGATTGGCCGAAACAGTTCACTTTTCTGGTTCATCTTCAACCTTTTGAAATTCAAACCGAAAATATTCCAAAATTCTATATAAATTCAAAAATCACTATAGAACATCATATAATCAAAATGTAACCTTAGAACATGATAAATCTAATCATTTTCATACTTAATAATAAGAAAATAACCATAAATTGCATGCTTTTAACAAATCACCATTAAACCTCAAAATGAAGCAAGAACTCACATAAGTTTATAATCATGCATTCCAACGAATAGAACCACACAAGGTAAAACTCCCTTACCTCTATGAAGCCTTTGAATCTATGAAAGAGCTTCAATCCTCAAGTAATCCTATCGAAAATTAGGATTTTTGTTAAAACTTAATTAAAATTAACTAATAGATTCAAACTAACTTGAAAATAGTTAGATCTAGGATATCCTTTGTTAAAAACAAAAATTACTTATTTAGAATTTTGAATCAAAATTAAAAATAAGATTTTTAATAGAAGAAATAAAAAATCAAGATAGGGGAAGTGAAGATAAGAATGATTAAAACCAAAATCCAAATATTATGGGTGATTAGAACAAGAAAACACACATTAATCCGATTTTCATCTTTGAGAAATAGGGGTAGAGCACTCCCTTCTTCTTAACATAGCTCTTCCCTATTTGGGCAAATAGGCTAGGGTTTCTTTAAATAGTAAGGGTTTTGGTTGGGTAAATAAATGGTTGGGCTGTAAAATAGGTCAAAACGCCTTAAGTGGCTAATTAGGTTTATTTTTTGTCCAAAAACGTATCTAATCACACCCAAACTGACTGAAATGAAGTAATAGAAGTTTAGAGGGTCAATTGGGTTGCATGCCATCCAACATGGATGTGGGGCCCATGGCACGTTCCATACCCTTAATTAAAGAAAAATTATGATAAAATCCCACAAATTGGTAAAAATTATATAAATCAAGTTTGACATTAATACTTATAAAAATGAAATTAAACCTTATTTAAGTCATAATTACTAACCCATAACCTCAAAATCAAATCAAACCAACAAATAAGCAAAACCACACAAATTCACATACTTAAAATAGAAATTAAATTAAATAAAAATTAGAGATCTTATAGATATCCATTACCCTAATGGATGTGGTAGTACTTCTTTGATTTCGCATTGATGGCATGCGGTGACAGGCATGACAGGAGGATGAGATTTAGATTTAGTAGTTAGACCCCTCAATAGAACACCTCCTCCTTCAATATTGTGAAGTAGCTTAGTGAGCCTCATATGACTATTGGGTGAGTTTCATGCGCTCCTAGCTAATGCCACCAAGATAGTCATCGAGTAGTATGCATGCGTGTATTTGCTTCATCTACTTGGTGCTACTATATTTGCTAATAACATGAGTATCCATGTACATGTCATGTATTTCACCCTCCTAGTGGATTTCAACATGGCATGCACCTACGCATTAGGTACTTCTACCCTTGTGTATTTATACCGAGAGTTAGGGAAAACTTGTCAAGGCATGATCTCAGGGATTGTTGGCCGCCTGACCCTTCTTTAGGTAAATGAATTTGTTAAAATATTTATTTTCTACATGTACAAATACTTCTCGTTTTCATGTAATATAATGAATATAAGCTATGTAATGTTATTAAAAATTAATTATGCTTAAAAATTGTGCAGGTTATTTGGCAGGCATACTCGGATGAAGTGTTGGTTGTGTTTCCTCCTCCATGTACAGAGGGAAGAGATGTGTGGCTATCAAGACCACCATTGATTTGTTTTGAGATTGTGGAAATGCATGTGCTTATCGTGTGATGCTCCAATTTGACTTAGTACAAGATACTCCTCGTATGGTAGAGTTCATCAACCACATTACTTGACAAGGTTGTCATATTGCTGATTGTGCTACACTCCATGCAACCTATATAGCTCGATGGGATAACAGGAGGGAGACTTTATACAAGGTGAGATTGCAACAACATCGTATGATGTTAGTAGCCTATACATGCAATGGTATTTGAAGATTACACGTAGATACATTCTACCACACGATGATTCAATGGAGATGACCTATTAACCTAGAGGCACGTCTCAGACAGCTTTGGTAAGTATATCTTAATTATATACTAATATTTTCTTATTTATTATTTATATGACTTTTTTATAGATTGGTTTAGTGCAACAAACATATCACATTTGACTAACGTTGTTAACACCTATACTTCAAGTGAGGTCTTATTAGCATCATGTTAGTCGATCATCAGGCACCATGAAGATGTCCATCATAGATTGCTACTACTTCAGTTAGTTATTAAGGACGTACATGGACATTATCCCACCGACGAGGCAACTCAGACACCACCGAGGCATGCTTTATATACGGATATTCCATCTTCATATGCATCAACCTTCTCTCCTCTATTTTTACAAGCTTCAGCTTCGCATGATAGTCTATGTCCATCATCTCTGGCTACTTGTGCGAATCCAGGCCATCCTCAACCAATTGAGATGCATATCATTTTGAGTATATACTAGATGACAATAGGTAGCTTATGCAGATCCAATCTCATTATCTTTAGAGGTATGTTTGGGTGAGCCATCCATTATTTACGAGGACGAGGAGGACCCAGTGGAGTAGCTTCATGGCCAAGGGCGTGGTCGAGGTTGTAAGGGTAGGAGAGGTAGTGCTAATTAAAGTTGTGATATATTTTTTCAAATGTATAAAGTATAAACTTCTTTTGTATACCAAACATTTGGGGAACAATTTATCTAATTTACATGTATTTCATAGATTTTCTAATTACTCGATGTGTGGCTGTCCATGTGTTTTATATTTTGTTATTATAAGAATTTGTTTCAAGCTAAATAAATATAAAAAATAAATTTAATTTAATTTTAGGGGAAATTATTTAAATAATAATTAAAAAAAAATATTTACTAATTAGGACTACTTTGGGAAATATTTCCCAAAGTGGTGTTACTTTTTGCCATGCAGGCGCCAGCCAAGCAGTTGGCGCTTGCATGGCTTTTTTTTTTAAAAAAATTTATATGATTTTGTCCTTTAGGTTTAAGTTGATTTCGTCTTTCTAAAGGATAAAGTCGGTTTATTGCTTTATAAGACTTAACCCAATTTCGTCCTTTAGAAGGATGAAATCACGTGATTTCATCCTTCTAAACGATGAAATTGCTGCACTTATGCAGTTTGGACGAAATCCATAATTTTAAGTGATTTCGTCCGAAATTAACCATTTGTGTCCATGGTGAATGAGACCGGGCTCGCTCATGTTGTTTCCCAGATGTATTAACACATGAATTTTTATTTGATGTGACTGCAAAAGCTAATATCTTACCTGTAATTATAGTCATATTTGTCAATATATTTGTCAATTGGCCGCTGACACAAGCTCTTATGCCCTTAATCACTAAATACTAAGATCAACTAGTTGGTCCATTAGTAAGCACGATAACACCAACTTGTCAACACATAAAATCTTACAACTAGAACACGAATTAATGATAGCCAATAAGGTCTTTTAGAGGGTAAGATTAACACTGCCTTCAAAAATTACCAAAGTCCAATTCATGACATCATGATGTGATTGGTAACCCTATCAAAACCTACATGCTTCTTATTCATAATAATCAAGTCAATTTTGCAATGAGTGAAATGTGTCATGGTAATTAATTTAAAGGCTGGTCATTGACCTTTTATAATACTTGTCATGTTTGTCTTCAATCATTGATCTGAGCTGCACTAAATGACTAGTGCTAAAACGGCTGCAGTAAATGACTAATGCTAAAATGACAATGACAATTTCTCTAAAGTCTTAGAGCAAGAAATGACAAATTAATTTAAGTGTGCTGATTTCGTTGTTTAGAACGACGAAACTAAATCACGATAAAACGAAATTAGGACAAAACGAAATCACGACAAACTTAGCACCACTCTTAGCTACTATATACAACATGGTCTCGCCAGAGGAATTAATGGCACTCGATTGTACTCCTAAGGCTACCCCCGCCCTTGGTTGCATCTGCACCTCAACACCATAGCTTCGTGCAAGGCCATTCAATTGTTTCTGTTCTTCATCTTGAGCAACTCTGATACCGATGACACACTCGTCATAGCAGTAGGGATTTGGTGGAGGAGAAGATTTTGGGCCACTCGAATTGGGGAAAAATATTCACGATACTGCAGATGAGCGAATGCGTCTGAGAAGCATCCAAACCAAATGAGGTTGAAAAAAAATGAAGGAATTTGTCCTAAGTGCAGCAATTTCATCGTTTAGAAGGACGAAATCGGGTTAAGTTTTATAAAGCGATAAACCGATTTCCTCCTTTAGAAGGATGAAATCAACTTAAACCTGATTTTGTCCTTCTAAAGGAAAAAATTATATAAATTTTTTTTAAAAAAGCCACGCCAGTGCTAGTTGCTTGGCTGGTGCCTGCGTGGCAAAAAGCAACACCATTTTGGTGGTCCTAATTGGTAAATAATTTTTTTAAATTATTATTTAAATAATTTTCCTTTAATTTTATCTTTTGAAAATATGAAATCACTAAAAATCAAAGTTTTTATAAAATAGGGTGATTTTGTTCTTCTAAACGATGAAGTGATAATTTTTTTTTAAAAAGCCATGTTGGCGTCAATGCTTGGCTGACACCTATGTAGCAAAAAGCAACACTAATTTAGTAAATATTTTTATTTCTACACTATTTTGATAATTTTTTAATATTATTTATAGAACTTTCATTGCTCCTTATTCGGTGATTTTTAATAGGAAAATTTATTTAAATAATATTAAAAAAATAAATAATTATCAAAATCGTGCACTTTGGGAAATATTTCATAAAATGGTGTTTATTTTGGCCATGTAGGCGCCAGCCAAGCACTGACGTCTGCATGACAATTTTTTATTAAAATTTTAAAAAAGAACGAAATCAGTATTATATTGATAAAATAAAGATAAAATTAATAATATATTATATTGTATTGATTTCGTCCTTCAGAATGACGAAATCAGTATTGATTTTGATATCATTGTGATATAATGATTTCGTCCTTTCAAAAGATAAAATATATTTAAAAAAAAAGACCATAAAGTGCTGGCGCCTACATGGCCAAAATCAAAACCACTTTTAAAAAGTATTTTCCAAAATGCGTAATTATGATAATTATTTATTTTTTAATATTATTTAAATAATTTTCTATTTTTTATAAGTTATTTCATTTTATGTAATCAAGAAAACAAAATTTTCCTCGGACAGACAACACTTTGGAGGGCAATTTTGTAATTGAGAGGAAAAGACGAACGGACTTCAGCTGGCCGAGCCGGGGGGCTCGGGACCATCAGTCGCGGGATCTTTAAACCCGTCGTCTGATCCACCTACTCGTCCGCCGGAAAGGCTCCGACAAGCACAAAATCGGCTTACCATATCCCTACGCCCCATCTCTTCTTGACCTGCCTGTCTCTCCCTCTCTGAGTTCATTGCAGAAGAGCGAAGGAATTTCGTCTTGGCAGCTGAAGTTGTGAGTGTTTCGTTTCTTGTCAGCATTTCCTTCTTGTTCTGATTTCAGTTTAAAATGGCTACTTGTTGAGATGAAGTATAGTATCTGTGTTTTCAATTGGAGAAGAGTTATAAGCGTGGAAGTATTGATTCCAATTGGCTAAATACCAACAGGAATTCTTATTATAATCAGGAAACATATACTTTCACTCTGTGTTCTTGTTAACGTTTTGTGATTGAACTTTTGATCTAGTAGTTTTACGTTTTTATCGCATAAATGATTCTGAAAGCAAAAATGGAAAGCGGATTGAGTTTTTTTTTTGGGTGAAAAATGTGGGTCTTTTTAGCTTGAAAATTCAACTGTCCACCTGATTAGCTGGTGCTAAATTTGTTCTGGAACAGTTATGGCTAATGCTATTGTATATGGTCAATGGAACAGTTTTAGGGACAGGTAAAGGCCTTATGATGTTTCCACATTTCATTTTGTGATGAGAATCATGTGAATTTTGCATTGTGGCTTATTAATTCCAAGACGTGGAAACGTATCATCAGCCCGAATTTAGATGGGTCAGGGTAAGACTTGTTATTCTACCTCTACTTAGGCATTAGGACCCCTAGAAACTTGTCGCGGTTGTTTCTGTCACTCAGAAATTGTTTGAAACTTCAAAATTTATCTCAACAAGATCAAATTACATGCGTAAGTACGAACCCTTCGAGTGACTCAGATTCCCTTTGTATTTCCCTTGGGTTCTCCTTTCACCTTCAGGCTGTCTATTTTCATTTTTTAGAAGGTTTCTACTTTCTTTACTCATGCTCAACAATTCTTTAATTATAATAGTTTCATTAATTTCTTTTTCTTGCAGGAAAGCGTCAAAATGGTTCAAGGGAGATCGAGAAGGGGAGTTTTGGCTCCTGCACACGAGGTAAGAGGCTCATTCAATTTTATGATGAATATTAACAAAATTCATGGTAGGTATGTGGAAAATTATTGGATGATGAAATCAATCAGGATATGAATGTTCTGTGAAATAGCTCATTTGAAGATTATGTAAGTGTATTAAGTTGTGTTGCAGTTCTACTCTTGAAAGGAGTGTGAAATGATGAGTTGATTTAACTTGTATATTGCATCACTTTATTTTTGATGGGAGAGCTTTTTTTACCCATGAGGATTTTGTGGGCTTAGAATATTTACTTTTTACTCTTGCCCTCTCATGTTGAGGCTTATTTTGTAAGCGTATTAAATTGCCTTGTTTAGAAAGGGTATTAAGCTTCACTTACTTGCAGATCTACCTAAGTTGGGTCTTTTTTGCTCTCCATCTGGCTGATAGGTTTGTCCAGATTGAGTCATGTTGTTGGCTAATGAATTTTGAAGTGGCAACAAGGCGGAAACCCTGCTTTGTTAGCAACAGATAGACTTTGATGTAAAGCAAGTGGTTTTGATTAAACACATAGTAGTTAAATCCAAAGTTTACGATCTCCAGTTGCTATAGTTTAGTTTTTTGTTTCATGTAATCATTGGTATGTGGCCCAATTTTGGTAGTCTTTGCCATTGTTCTTTCGCCTTTAATAAATTGCTTACGTTCTAGCAAGAAAAATAAGTGTACAACACCTGTCATTTTGGCTGAACGAGCCTTATAAATATTGACATGGAAGGATCTCTGGTTGTTGATGCAAACATATTAGACTGAAACTTGGGAGACAAGTGACTAACCACTTCCAATGGGAGTTAGTTAAAATAATCTGTAACATATATATTTCTTACGAATTTAGTATCGGCTAGTTGATCTTTTTTAAGCTGTAAATGATTCTATATATATATATATATATATATATATATATATATATATGCTTTTGTTCTACATTTTCTGTTTTATTGAAAAATTTGTTGGAGCCCCTGGATTCTCTTAGTCTTCTCTGGAATTGTGTCTCTTGTTGATTTCCATGTTTACACATTTCTACCTTTCTGCTTATTGTCAGTTTTGTGTCTTTTAAATGCCTATTTGAAAGTTTTTCACTTCTATTAGGTAAAATGTGGGACATCTTGACTTGTTTTTGCAGTGTCATCAAACTTCCATTTCACTTTGTTTTTACTTCTTTTATTTTATAGCATTGTTTTTCTGTTACTTGCAGAGCATAGAGAAGATAGAGAAAGTTGTAAACAGTGGAAATTACTATGAAGCCCAACAAATGTACAAGTCTATTGGTGCAAGGTCGAATTTTACTTTTTATAATGGCATTATATATTAAATGGTAAAACTTAAGATTTTTCAAGATGTAATGACTGAGAAGCATATATGTTAATCACATCTTGTTACAGATATATTGCTGCTCAAAGATATACAGAAGCTTTGGATATCCTTCATTCTGGTGCTTTACTCCAGCTGAAGCAAGGGCAGGTTTTATTCCCACCCTAATATTCAAGGTGTAGAGGGTTGAAACCCTAATAGAGTGCAGCTACATGGATGCTTAACTGGTGGATAATCTGTCTGTTTGTTTCTCCATCTGTCAGTTTGGGCCGGTGTGGGCTTAATATATTAGAGGAGAGAAGTCTATATTAAGTAGAGATAAAATCTTCTTAATACAAGGAAGTGATAAAACAAGAAATAACTTAACCAAGAAGAAATAAAACAAAACTTGTCTAAACTGCCCTCTATAATGTGAAACACTAACACTAAAGACAAACAAATTTAAGTGCAAATATACTCTATCAATACACAGTGTTGGGCTGTTCCTTAATAGCTTGAGCTTTTGAGGCAACTTGGTTTCCAACATTAACATGTTTAGAACCATACCATTTATTAACAAAATAACCATAATTTGAGCTGCATGGGTATTATTGTAATTTTTGAAATTAGTATTGTGGTCAATTTTCCAGCAAGATCAAGGTGGAAAACAGTAAGATTTGACTACGTAGCAGTTCATTGTAAACTATTTACCTGGAACTCCTAAGAAAATTAGGACTTTTAAGGTATATGATCAACTGCGCCTTCATTATCTGAACATTTATTTCATATCTTATTCTATCCGCTATGGTGCAGGTTACTTGTGGAGCTGAACTTGCCGTCTTGTTTGTTGACACACTTGACAAAGGAAAATTTCAAATTTGTGAAGAAACTCTTGGTCAGGTTATTTTCATTAATGTTGTTTATCTTGTTCAGATAATATTTTTTTTATTATATGATTGTTCAAAATTATTAAGTTATTTTGCTGATGTAAACCCTAAGGTTTACAGGATTAATTGGAGCTGTTAAAGGTGGATGAATGGAGGAAGAGGAATCCCTGCTGGTATGAAACCACTAGGAACGAAGGAAAAGGGAGAAGTTTTGGGTCGACAGAGAGGAGAGGAGAGAGTTAGGGCATAATTCTTTTCTTAATCAGTCATTAGGGCGAAAACCCATACATAATATGCCCTTAATGGGCTTGGGCCTTATTAAACTAATACTAATTAAGGTCTTATTAGACAAAGCCTACTGCCTAATAACAAAATTCCTACTAAATTAAAATATTCTGCTGTCCATAACATTTGCGTTATTTTTCTTCAATGCTTGTCTCATTCTGCATGAAATCAGGTTTCTCTATGATGCTGTCTCTTAATGCTGAGTAGGCATATAGTGGAAATGTGTTGGGTTGAGCGGGCACTAAGAATAGTTGGAGTTGGTAGGGGTGGTTAAATGAGTCTGGAACATAAATTTTGGCCATCATTGGTACAATGGGTTCTTGCAGAAAGACTAGGTAGGCATATTTCAGTACAATGGAAATATGTTGGGACCGAGGAGGGCTTTAAAAGGGTTTATTGTATTAAAAGATGGCAGAATGTTTGATCTTGCAAGTTTAATGTGGATGGATTACAAAACTAAGGTGGATAAATTATGGAGGGTTATGAAGAAGGGGGTGCTGGAGGGAGAAGACAATGGGGAGAGAGAGAGAGGAAATATGGAGGAGAAAGGAAGTGAAGTAAAGAAAAAGTTATGTAGGAAAAGGAATATGCCTTAGTCAGAAAGGGTTTTTGCAATTTTCCAATGAGAAGATTTTCTTGTTGTGGATATCATGAATTTTTACTTGTGTGTATTCCTGGCACTAAGTTGTCTAGGTCTACTATATGAAGCTATAGAAGAGTGCTATTGAAGGGCTTTTATATAATTAAAGGATTTCACTGTGGTAGATGCTTTTATGTTAATGAAGTCATAATATATTGAGCTATCGGTACTACTATATATAGTTTTCTCGAATTTTTTCTTTTCTTTTCCCTTCTGTCCAAACTCTTCCTCTTTTATTATTATTTGTTTTCCTCTACCAGCTATTTGAAAAAGAGGAAATTAGAACTCTTGATGTCACGACCCGGATTTTTAAACGCATTTTTAAATAGCACGAACGGTAAGTAGCGAGAATTTTTTTTTTTTTAAATACAAAACAAACCCTTCGATTAAATATCCAGGTCATGATAACTGGGGTTCACAAATATGAATATCAAATCATATGATATTATTTAACGTCTGAAAATTCATAAAGACCAGCTCATCCATCTAAATACAAGTCTGTCACCCGTCTGAAAATAAATAACAAGTTGACTCTCACGCTTAAAGTACACTTACGTATCGGAGTTGCAAAAACGCGGAAACCTCTTGTGCTCGCCTGCCTTAGTCTCACTTGTCGTCGCTCGGAAAATCTGCAACAAAGCAAACCAAACAACAACCACAACTACAATGAAACATCTCCACCTATAGGAGAAGAGTTTTCAAAGGACAAAAGATTTTATTAATAGTTTTTAGATCGGGCTAACATCACCCGATGTTAATTGCCTACGTACTCATCAGACAACATCTCTAATATTTTCAACAAGATCGGATCTAGACGTAGTTCTGCCTAATGTTACACTATACTAAGAAGCATAGCATCACACATGCAATGCTTAAGTATTTTTAAGCAACCTACATTTTATGCAAGTCCTTTAATCATTCTACTTGTTCTAATTAAATAAGCAATATCAATCAATGTTATTAATTATCTCTCGAACAATTGTTCGATAATTAATATCCCTGTCTAATCCCAATAATAGACAAACTCATTGGATGTCAACCTAAGTGACAAAAGACAACGAAACACCCTGGAATCTACCATGCCCTTAGAAACCACCAGGCCCCTGGAATCCACCAGGAAGTGCCATCTCCTAACCTAGCTCATAAGGACCTGACTGGAGTGGAAGGGCATGGCCCACAACTACACCTGAATAGAAGTGGTCAGAGACGCTAACCAAGCAGGATGTCAGCGACCCTAATTACGTATACACTCAAAGATCCTCAATAGATCTGTGGTGAGCCCGGCTCACAAGGAACTCCCTCCAATAGGGAGGTGCAACTACACGGTCAAATCAGTGACTCCTCAAAAGAGCTAAAATTTAGGAAATCATTTTGAACCCTATCTTGTTCATCTATAAGCTAGGATTCTGAATGACTATCCCAAACCCTATTAGTCCTTTCTAGACTAAGGTTTACAACTCGAGACATGCCATCGGTTCATCAACCAAGGCAAATCGTCAGGTCAAAGGCTTTGTTTAATGTATAAACTAGTCCCAGACCCTTCTGAGGTATTTTGTCTTTATTTTGATTAGGTATTCTTGCCCAATCCAAAACTATTAAACCCCAAACAATTATTTTTTCAATAATTTTCAACTAGTGATAAATTACTATCACAACATCAATATCAAAAATCGAAACAAAGAACAACATAAATAATTAGGATCACAAAGGTCCATGTAGATCATAATATCAATAATCAAAATCAATAATGATATTATAATTACTTGAGCTCTCGTGCCCTAACCCTCCACGGGTTAACTTATTAAATCTTTATGAAACTGGTCGTAATGCACCTAAGGGCATTAGAGTAATTATCCAACATTGGATACAGTCCTCTCTGCACTCAGGTATGCCTTTAACCTCTCAAAATGTTTCAGTATCACATTGGCCCGTTAATATCCACGTGAATGAGGCCCGATTTGCATACTGGTATTTCTGTCATTCGGTTTTAAGGCCTTAATGACATCCAATGGGTCCAAAATTGAACTCAAGCATACTACTTAACTTCATGGACTCTGTGTAATTTTCCTAGCATGTGACGGGGTTGTGAACCCCTTGAACCGACCCAGGTTGACTTAACGGTTTATGATTAACCCTAGGGCCAAAACAGTCAATTACCCACTCACTGGGATTTTTCCTCACTAAGTGGTTTGGCCTATAATTAGTTTACACATTAAAATCTCACTGAGAATTTTCCCACTTTTTAGATCAACTCATAAGCCCCTGAACCGGAGCCTCTAAATCGGGTAAGTAATTTTCACACGATAACTTAACTACCAGGGGTAAAAAGGTCATTTCACCATCTCTGTGATTTTCTCCCGGTCTAAAACTTTGTAAGAATACTTCCACATCTCTTGGGGTACTTGAGTATTTTTCTAGGATTTTTTGACATTTTTATCCTCATGAATCGGACCCGGTTCAACCCTTCTATTATTTCTCTTCTTTTTAAATTGAACCGGACCGGGTAAATACGACCCGCGAACCAATCGTCTCCAACCTTCTGTGCAAAACATAGTAGTGAATGCTCTGTTCAAGGCCACAATTAGAAAAGCTTACCTTCTAATGCCTCCAGTGGCCATCACGATCTTAGTTAACTCCCGTTTATACCCGGAGGACTCTCTCTCGAAGTGTTTCCCAACGGCCCATATTTAGGTGAGGGAGAGAGCCCACTTCCTCTTCCCCACGGACAACATAACTCTTCCTCCCCATCTCACTGTTCCCTGTTTTACTCTTAAAAATCTCTAAACCTACTAGAGTTAAGTAACCTGAACACAGTTCTTGTTATCATAAATCTCATCCAAGGCCACAAAAACTAGATAATTCCCATCTTACATGAACTAATGTGAATCATTCATCCTACATCATGCCTTCTGTGTGTTCTATTTTCAAATCAAATGTCTTGAATTGTATACTTCGTAAGGCTATAAATCTACTAGAATACGATTCAATCAATGAAATAAAAGTTCCCAACATACGTTATCAATTCTAGAGATAATCAACACCCTACTAAGTTTAGCCGATAAAACTGATTTACCTCCTGTATGCAGCAGACATGCAGTTGTAGGTTGGCTCCGGCCAACAGTTGCTGTGTGGATTCTTCTTTTTTATCTTTTTCTCTTCCATCTTATTCTTCTATGCTCTGAACGCTCCTGACTTCTCTCACGTTTCTCTCCTTCGGGCTTCCATGTTCTTCGCCCAACCTCCTTAATGCCTTTTCTGCTAGCGAGAAGAACTCTTGGTTGACCATCACGAAGCAACCCTCTTGCCGAAGCCAATGGAGGAGCCAATTAACGGCACCTTCTGTAGGTTTGGAGCAAGTATATCGGCGGGAGCCATGGACCATAGATTTTTGAGGTGGGGTGGATGGAGAGGGCCGTGTAGTTGGCCATCTCCTTCACAATAGATCGCCGGTGTCCCCATGACAACATAGAGAAAATCAAAAGTCAACCCCCCCAATTTGTGCCCTAAGAAGGCCTTTTATAAAGATAAGGATTAGGATTTCTAACCCCTCTAGAATTTGGGTAATCCTCCCCAATTAGGCCACCTTATTAGGACCTTAAAAATTAATTTCGGAATTATAAACAACCGGGCCCGCAAAACGACTTAAACGGTCCAAAAACAGTCTAAATCGGGTAAACGGGTCTTGCACGATATGTTCAATTTCAAATGGTCGTATCTCCCTTATTCGGACTACGATTCGCATGTTCTTGGTGGCGTTTTGAAGCTACTTCTAATACAATTAGTTTCAGCCCCAAATTCTATATAGGGAGAAAGTTATTCCAATAAGAATGTCAATGGGTCAAACACCCTATTTTTTATGTATTTAAATTTCGAAACTCGGGAAAATTAGGGATATTACACTTGAAGCAGACATAGTGGAAGAAGGTGAAGTTGAAGAGAGGAGGGGAGCAGATGGGAGACAAAGGAGATTGGGTGAATATACCGAGCCAAAAAAAAGGGATTGGTAGATAAAAAACAATGCACTTTTTATATGTGGATTCTTTCATGTCCCTTTTTTATACGACATAATCACTGACCTTACCATCAGAACAATTCTATATGAAAATCATTGTGTATGTAAAAAGTATAACTTAAAGCAACTTTCCACTTTAAAAAAAACTTAAAGCAACTTACAAGACTGCAAACTAAATACTTTATTACCCTATAAATCCAAAATTGCGAATAAACTTTTGTATTCACAGTGACCAGAATATTTCAATGGTAGATGTCTCATAACCAGTTCCTGCCCTCAAAGAACTTGAGCTGGATTAGTGATGTTATATTTGTGTGCCTTCTTGGTTATATCCAACATTTGATAAATTATAATTTTGTAATGCCATCTAGTAGGTAGGAGACACTGCAAAACTTTATCATTTTCTTCTCATCATCCGTGAAAACCACAAGTGGAGTTAGAACCCAAAGAGAACTGGGCCAAAATGATTTTCAAAAAGATGTGCTTTGACAGCTTTTCCAACTGCCTTTTTTTCTTAGTTGGCAATTTCTTTTTCGGATACCCTCTTTTGTAAACTCCTTTTGATATAAAATATTATGACTGTGGATCTTCTTCAAGTGCCTTGCTTTTGGCTTTGCTTGGTGGCTGTCTCCAACACAGTTTTAGTTCTATTTCATCATCAAATCACTGGTACATCTTCTCTTCGAAATTGTTTTTGTATCTTATAAACATGCTTTGTCCATCCGTAACCTAGAGTCCTCAGTTTTCTGTACTGTTTGAATATGGAGATCCATTGAATTAGTGGAAAATCTGCTGCTGTCTCTAAATTCCTTCTAAAACCAGTAACCTTATCCGCTTTGAAACCTACTTATTTTGCAATTCGAGGTGTTACGTTGAGATTGAAATTCAAACTGGATTTGGAATTTTTTGGTAGCAAGTGGTTAATTTGTATTGTGAAGATAGATCATTGGTAGTTTTATGTTTCCAAGGTTTTAGCAAATAAGCAGGTGACTACATTTAAGGCTTTTCTAACTAAGGTGGGATCAAATACTGTTAAAGAGTTGCATAAAAGAGGATGTTAATTGGTTTGTTGATTCAAGTGATGTGATCGAGTTGTGGGAACAGGGTGATGGAGTTTCAGAGACAGGACAAAAATTAATTTATTGGATATTCCAATGGTAGATAAAGAAGGAAGCTGAAGTTGCGGAAGAAGTTGTTGAGGATGCAAGATAGAGAAGATTGGGCAGGAAGGTGAAGGATTTCAAATGCCAAACTGATTTAGCGGTAGTAGAAGGAAGTTTAGCATTCCTAGTGCAGGGAGAAGAGTGTGCAGGGATGTAGAGGGAAAAGACAAATAAGAGAGGGAAAATAAAAGCAGTAGGAAGAGTGAGAGAAAGAGGAACATGTAAAGAATATAAAATTGATGGATACAGGCAAGGGGAGGAGCGTAGTTTTGGATAATCACAAGGCTGAACAGAGGAGTAGTAACAGTGTGAAGGAGAGGAGTGTCCAATGGGAAGAGATTTGGATATTTCAGGGAATGAGGGTGAGAAGGAAGTTGAGAGAGAAAAAGAGAAATAGTTGGAACTGTAATAGAAAGAGGAAAGGATGTAAAATGGTTAGTTGCAGGTAGGTAGTCGAAGAGTGGGAGGGAAGTAGATGAGGAAAATGATCGCCTTATTCTTTCGTTTAAATATGGTTTGTGAACAGCTTTAAGAAATATGGATTCTATACAATATTCAAATATGGTATAAAATTCATATTGCCGACCCCACATAGCTGTTTACCTATCTAAATTCTCCTGATATAAGCAAGTTAGGATTTCCTATTTTAAAGCTATTCACGAGTTCAATGTATAATCAACTGTCGGAGTACATGAGGTATTATCAAACTGAGAAGTTAGAATAATAACCATTTGGGAATTTGTTTTTTTTTTTAAATAACCTGCATTGCATTACTCTTCCGAGGAACCAGCTGCTTATTTTCTGATTTTCTTTTTCTTCTATTCCTTTTGTTTGAGAACAAGCTAACTAAGCTGGGAGTACTCAAATTAAAGAAAGACTTCAGGGTGTGATTTTTACTAACATTTAATTGCTATGTAGAATAATGTAATCTTTTCAGTTGCTGCTGCATTAAAAAAGTTTTCACGGTGAATTTTGATAATAATTCAGTCTTCAGATAACTTAAGTTGAAAATGGTGAACTTGCTTTCCTTTTCCGTATACAAGTTAATTCTTCATAAATGTGCATTTTTACTCGTACACTGTATAACCTGCCGCAGTTGTGACCTCTGCTCCAAACTGAGTTGGGTGAATTTAGTTTTGTCTAAGTGTCATGTTCATTGGGTGAAATGAATGTTTGAATGTCTGCTTCAATAGGATGGCTAATGGTGATTGATTGCATTGTCCTAAGTCGGAAAATTTTCAATTATTTGTGTCTTTATATGCTTGGAAACCCTTTAATGGTACGTACATTTCTCAATGATGACTGGAGGTTTATCTTCAGATCGTGTCAGGAAGATTTATGAAGAGCTTCCACGGATTCCATTGCCCCAACTTCTGGCTGTTGATGATGACATGCAAAATCTTTCTGAAGCTTTAGGTGCAGCAAAAACTCGTGTTGATGGATGCTCATCATTTTTAAAAGCCGCCATTAGGTAAAATTTTTAATTTTGAATTTAGTATAACTGAAAATGTTGCACTTACCCCTTTCGTCAGGTTGTTAGTCCATGTTTTGATTGAAGAACATAATCATGAGATTAAAGGGCTTTTAACTTGTAGAACTGACAATCTTTCTATAGGAGTAAGCTCTGGTTGCCCAATTCTTGAAACTTCTTTGGTGTAAGCCAACTCTTAAGTTCATTGACTGAAAGCTTGGCGTCATTTTCCTGAATCCTAGTTGCTCTGTAGCCTTTCTAAGGTGGAAAGATGGCTAAATGGCTCTGGATTATAAATATTGCATACCCTCCTATCTTACCATGATTTTGATTCAATCCACTGTGTTTAAGATGATAACAATGATTAATATTCTTCTATTGCTTTCTTTTTCTTCATTTGCATTGGAAATAGTGGATCTGTCTCTTAATTCGTGCAATATTACTTTTTCCCCTTGTTCAGGTGGTCTGCAGAGTTTGGTGCCTACCGTCATGGTTGTCCTGAATTGCATGATATGTTAGCTGAATATATGTATTCAGAGTCACCTGAGTTGGTAGGTCCAAAATAAAACTGTGTTTTTACTACTATAGCTTGGCAAATTATGCTAAAATACTCTCAGTTATATAAAAAATTAAGAACCTTATATCTGTGCTTGAACCTTGCCAATGAAAAAACAATGAGTGCTACTTTCTTTAAGTGCAAAATGAGACTTGAGTATTTTAAGTTCACTATAATGTAGCAGTGTCAGTCAGAAATTTTGTGCCGCCTCATTTTGTGAGGATTTATTGTCTTAGGGTACTTTATTTGTAACAAATTTTTATGAAAACGTTAGTACAATTTAGTATTGATTTAATTTTCATTATAGAAAACAAAAAGGAATTTAAAAATATAGTTTGGCTGAGGAAGCAAAGAAGATGGTCAGTGGCCAATATTATATGGGCATCGCAGGTAATAACTCTGAAGGAGACGGGGATGGTGGAGATTGGTCTATTGCAAGACAAGGAAAACTCTGTCTGGAAATGATAGTGCCATCTTGTAGATTAGACTTTCGGTAAAATGGAATGGCAAACCATCTCAGATGTGGGTGAACCTGTACCAAAAATCATTGGTGAAATTTCTGATGTGTGACTTGATGCAGGCTCGGAGAGTGGCTGACTTTAGTTGGTAAAGGGGTATCAGAGGATACTGAAATAAAAACAGCTGGACCATACACCTATTAGTTTGCAACTTTAACACAATAGATGGTTCAAAATGGTTGTGGTATAGTGGTGCTTAGGATTCCAACTCAAATAGTTGTAAAATACTCCCTCTGTCCCATATTAATAGCTACATTTGGAAAAATAGTGGTTTTTATTGAATGGTGAAACCCAAATCTAATAGAAGGAAAAATAAGCTTTTTATACTCTTTTTTGCCAAATTGAGCTATTAACTTAGGGCGGAAGGAGTAGCATTTTTTAAATACATCACCTTCACACATCACCTCCACAGGTCCAGTTGTTTGGGGATAAACAATCTGGCAATTTTCTTTTGTATTAACCTGTGTCTTTTGTACATAGCTTGAATAGTTTTATGTTGCAGGATATGACTAAGGTGTCATTTCATTTTGTTCGAGGAAATTGCCCAGAAAAGTTTGCCTCAGTGCTAGTGAACTTCATGGGAAAGGTTAGTCAACCAATGCTCACTTCTCTTCTGGATGTGAATAGTTTTCCTGATGATTGAACCAGACTTGGTGAATAGTTTTCCTTCTAATTGTACCACACACTTTCATAGAGCAGTTTCTATTCCAGAACATTGCTGTTATTCTGATTTTCTATTAATTTGTTGGCCACTTGACCTGTTGTGTATATGACAAAATCTTGTTAGACTGAGTTAAACGGTGGTCAGATTTTTGTTGGGAGAATCTTTGTGGTGTAACCCCTTGCAGAGTCACAGTTGAGTAGGGGAAAGGGTAGAGAATGTTGGATATTATGTCTGTCTAAATGTCTGTATCTAGGGGCCGATCTGCGCTTGATATACACTGCTGGGCTGTTCCTGAAACTTGTGTTTTTAAGGCAACTTGGTTTCTAACATGTATCAGAGCCAAGATGTCCCAGTTTTGATCCTCGCTCTTGCCTCTGTATTCTGTGCACGTGCAAGCGCATATACATTCGTTAAATCATGCTTGCCATTGCAGGGAAGATGTTGGATAATGTCTGTCTGCATGTCTGCATCTAGGGGCCTATTTTCTCTTGTATACATTGTTGGGCTGTTCCTTGAAAGCTTGAGCTTTTGAGGCATCTTGGTTTCTAACAAAAGGTAGAATGAAAGGGGAGAGATAGAGAGAGAAAGGGGAGATATACAGATGAAGAGGAGGAATAGGAGAGAAACTACTATTTGTTCTATTGTTGTGAATTTTTTAACGTGTAAACTCATGGGCAATCAGCCCTTAATATAGTTTCATACTTTCCCTATTACAACTCTTAAATTAAACTAGGAAACCAACATTGAATTATTCATAAACTAAAGTATTGAAACTAGAATTAACCAAATTAAGCCAAGTCTTAAATAAGTAAAAGGCCTAAATTAAGAATAATAAGGCTGATGGCAGCAGGGTTGTGACACTTTGGAAGCTAGATTTTTTTTAGTGTGTCCACATCTTGGTTGTTCATCACACAAATGTGGCTGAAGGCCAGATCTGATCTGATTGGATTCTCCTCAATAAATCATGGACTAGCCATAAGATAAAATCTTTAAATGCATGTGAATCACAGCTGCACATGCAGAGCCACTAATTTACAATCTTTAACACTCATTCGAGGGTTGCAAGACTGGAGCACTCAACATAAGATTGTGCCACTATGGTGGGTGTCACAGGGACAACATAAGCCTGCCTAGGAGTCTGCCTTGTGATAGCCTGGCTGCGCCGTGCAATCAGCAGCCACTCGCCTAGCTTTCACCCAACTTTTCTCGCACACCAACATGTAGAAAAAAGAGATTTCCTTTACTCTAGTAACCCTTTGCTCGAAAATACAATGAACAAGGCCCTCTACCTTGCCCCCAACCCAAGAACAAGCTCACCCCTACCCTACCAATTTTACCCCTGGCCTACTCGCCTCTCAGCTCACAACCCTCTCTAGAACTTTTACAACTTGCTGAATTCCCTCATTCAGCCCATCTGCTCCTTATATAGAGGGGAGGGTCCTACAAAGTCTTGTACTACTAGGACTCTGCTGTCCTTTTACAATCTCATTATACAAGTGATCCATCCCAATACAACTAGGTAACCTACGTATTGTCCTACCCAAGACATGTATATAGAGTCCCAATCCTGCTAAGAATCAGCTTATGCCCTCTTCTAGAGTCTTGCCTTCATCCAACAGCCTTTGGGCCTCCTACTCCGGCTTGAAGACCTCAACTTGCATACCTCTTGCCTCATTAAAATCCGCCCTGCGTCCACCTCTCGCATGGAATCTGAGTTCCGTTAGTTTTTGGACGTCTTGAGCAGTTCACTTACATGCAACTGCGGCCACTGCATTTCCCATGTGCACTAGGCTTCCGCTCACACTCCTACTCATGCTTGGACACTTGCCAACAATTAACCAACTAACCAAGCCTTAATCATCATGCATTTAGCCATCTTTCTTGTGCAAGTCCTTCTACCTACACGTCTAGGTGTGGCTGCCCACATGTGCTCTCACGAATCCGGCTTGCACACCCGCTTCCTATGCCAAGTGGGAGTCTCCACATCCATCTTGCTTGCATAGGATTCCCCCTATGCTAATGGTGCCTAGCCTGCCATTGAGTCCTACTTTGAATAGGACTTTTGCAAATCAGTCCGCCAATGCACGAGTGCTGTCGACGCGCACTTGCCCCAAAATGTGCTTGCCTTAGGCTGTATGCATGCCAAAACTGAGGGGCTGCCCTGCCCCTTTGCCTATCGAGTGGCTAGGGGTCTAACAAGCCTCCCCCACTTGAAACCTTTGACGCCCTCGTTGAATTCTCAACTTCCCACGTGCCCCAATTGAAGATCTTAAGCATCCACATTGATTGAGCCCGTCAACCAAGTAGTCAACTCTTCTTATCACACCATGGCTAAGTATGAACATGCCTTGGCCAACAACTCCAATTCAGCCTTCACCTTTGTTGATAGTGCCCGCTGCCTAAGTCTCGCACACTACTCCAACAATGGGTCCCTTGGCTACTTCAATCAGCCAAGTCCTTGGGAGAAAAGTTCCTGCAAGTGCAAGTTCTGCTCATGAACCTGTGGCAACCCCTCTGCATATGATTATAGCATTTGAATGTACCCCATGGTCTCCGAAGAATCCTTCCGAAATAAGTCCTCTGGATCCGACTTAGACTTGTATTCGTTCGCAGCTTTTGATGACTCTAGCCTCCTAAGAACTCGCACATTGCACCAACAATACGCCTTCTTGGCCACTCCGAGCAGCCAAGTTTGAACTTTGCTTTAGCCAAAGACTCCCCTTCAGTCTTCTCTATTGTTACGATTCCTGCTCTTAACTACCTTGCGCACTACACCAAAACGCCCCCTTGGCCACTCTAATCAACCAATTTTGAACTTTGCTTCAGCCAAATACTCCCCTTCAGCCTTCTCTTTTGTTGACGACTCCGGCCGTCTATGAACTTGCGCAATGCATCAACACTGCACCTCCTTGACTGCTCCAAACAGCTGAGTACTTGGGAGAACTGTCCCCCAAGTGCAAGTCTCCTCAAGGACCTGTGCCTTGCATTGCTGCTGAATTTGGATTTTGTTGAAGTGTGGTGCTCGCTATCTCCCAGCTCCTCAATGCCTTTAGCCGCCTGCCAAGTCCGTCAAAGATTTCGCAAAATCCGTTGAATATCTTGACAATGGAACTTAGTATCACAGGGACAAACTCTCGCTTAGGAGTCTGCGTCGTGATGGCTTGGTTGTACTGCACAACCAACAGCCTCTCACCTATCTTTCACCCAATTGTTGCACACCAACATGTAGGAAAAAGAAGGTATGCCCCAAAACCTTTTTTCCATCAACCCTTTGCTCGAAAATACAATGAACAGCCCTCTACCTTGCCCTTGAACATAAGAATAAGCTTGGACTCGCACAAGACATGCACTGTGAACTTGACTCATGACCAACTCGCCCCTCAGGTCACAGCCCTCTCTAGAATTGTTACAACTTGTTGAATGCCCTCTCATTCAGACTATCTGCCCTTTATATGGAGAGGAGGGTCCAACAAAGCCTAGTACTACTAGAGCTCTATTGTTTTGTTACAATCTTCTCATACAAGTGACCCATCCCAATATAACTAAGAAACTTGCACATAGTCCCACGCAAGAACATATGTACGGAGTCTCATCCTTGCTAAGAATCAGCTTGTGCCATCCTTCTAGAGTCTTGCCTTCATCTAGCAGCCTTCAGGCCTCCTACTTCAGCTTGAAGTCTTTAGCTCGCATACCTCTTGCCTTTGCAAAGTCCGACATGCATCCACCTCTTGCATAGAATCCGCTTTCTGCTATGATTTAGCCATCTTGAGCAATCTACTCACATGCAACCGTTGCCACTGCATTTCCTGCTTGCATTAGGCTTCTGCGCACGCTCCTAAACGTGCTAGGATTCTTGCCAAAAATCAGCCAACT
The DNA here is from genome assembly GCA_035235625.1 of Saururus chinensis. Lineage (NCBI taxonomy): Eukaryota > Viridiplantae > Streptophyta > Magnoliopsida > Piperales > Saururaceae > Saururus > Saururus chinensis. Next base: position 31,993,655 of record CP141142.1, read on the forward strand.
AGCCAAGCCTTCATCAGTGTGCAGTCAGCCATCCGTCTTGCGTAAGACCTGCTGCCTGCTCCTCCAGGTGTGGTTGCTTGTTTGTGCTCCCATGAATCAGGCTTCCACGTCCACTTCCTATATACACCAAGTGGGAGTCTCCACTTCTGCCCCGCTTGTGTTCTGTGCCGCCAATAGTGTGTAGGCTAGGTAGTTATTCGAGTTGTAGTAGGTTTTATTATGATTCTAATTAGGTTTAATTAGATTTGTGTCTATGTAGTCAGTTGGCTTAGTTCTCAGTAGCCCATAGGTTTAGGGCAGCCTATTTAGGCATTTTCTCTTGTAATCAAATCTTAATGAAGTATTATTTGCCCTAATTTCCTCTCTCCCTCAACTTTCTCTCTCCCTGACCTCTCCCTCTTCTCACGACCGCACTTGCCTTCGGCAAGTGCTCCCCTTTCTCCCACGTCCGTTCTCTCTTCTCTCCCTCGTTCATCCCTTCTTTTGTTCTCATTCGATCTTTTGCAAGAAGATGCATATCAGCTTGCATGGGACTTCCCCTATGCTAATGGCGCCCAGCCTGCCATCAAGGCCTCCTTTGAATAGGACTTTGACATATCAGTCCACCAATGCTCTAGCGCTACCGACATGCACTCTCACCCCGAAGTGTGCTTGCCTTGGCTATTGTCCGCATGCCAAAGCTAAAGGGGCTTCTCGGCCCCTCCGCCTATCATGTGGCTAGGGGTCTAGTAGTGGGGGTGCTGACGCATCAAGCTGAATTTTGGCTAGCTTGAGCTCTACTTGCATGGAGTAGCTTTAATATTTTATTATTTTTTAAAATTTCAAAGGATGGGTCTTTTGGGTTCCCCATGAACACTAGGTAGAACTCACCCGAATCTCTCAATTTTCATGTGAGTTCTATTGTGCCTCCTTCCCTCCTCCTTTCTTCTTCTTCTTCCTCCGCCTTCCTCTTCCTCTTCTTGTTTACATTTTTCTCTTCTGGACAACTGTGAGATCTTCAGTAAAATGAAAAAAAGGAGACAAAAGATGAAGAGGAGGAAGGAGGAGAAGTGGAAGCAGTGCGAAGTCAGAGACAGCACAACAATGATTGAGGAGATGGTGGAGGTGGCAGTAGCAGCAAAGGAGGAGAAAGAAGAGGATGAGAAAAGGAGGGAAAGGCTCATTGGAACCCAACCCAAATGGAATCTAAAAGTTCCATTTGGGTTTGTGTTTGCGGTGGGTTCCCCCAAGCAAAGTTAGGTGTCCAAAAATATTCAAGTTAAAATAGTACTCTCCATCCCATAGTAATAGCTACATTTAGAAAAATAGTGGGTTTTATTGAATGGTAAAACCCACTTCCATGAGAAGGGAAAATATGTCTATGATACTCTTTTTTTAGTACCCAACTACTTAAATTGAACAAAATGGAGCTATTAATATGGAACAAACTTTTTTGCCAAATGTAGCTATTAATTTAGGACAGAGGGAGCACATAAATACTTGTAAAAAATTTTATTTGGTATAAATAAACTTAAATACATAAAAAATGTGTTAGAAAGTGGTTTCAAAATCGAACCTACTATTACTTGAACAGTGCTGTTGTGGACCCTAGGTTGAGCTTGAACTTTGGCTTATTGACCAAGTTTGAGCTATGAGCTGAGCTAAGTCAAGCCTAGTTGATTAGGCTTAGACAAGCTGTCTTGGCTTGCTATGACAATATATTTTTCATGTGGATTCTATATCTTTGTTTGAGTAGATCAAGGTGAAAAATATTAAAGATTTTATCTTGTCCTAGATGTCTTGCATAAGGTGTAATTATGATGATTAATTTGTGTCGGTCACTTTTGATTTGGACCATTTTACTGCAGGGGATTGAAAAGATTTATGTGCTGGTTATTTGCATAAGATAATTACGGAATATACTTCTAGAATACATCCTGTTCTTTATTTAACTTAAATACTGTTTAATTGCTCAGTGCTATCCAGGAGAGGATGATTTGGCTATTGCCAGAGCAGTCTTAATGTAAGTAAGAACAAGAATGTTTTCTTTTTTGTTGCCTTCTCCACTATATGCTAGGAAATGAAGAATATTTGAAGATCAGATGAGTGTCTTTGTGTCCACGGTATGCATTTGGTATCATGTCAGTTGACTTTTCTGTGGAACCTGCTTGCTAAATAAATTGAAGCCTGGAGGAACCAAGGAACTCTAAAAGACAGATATACCTCAATGCAGGATCAAATTTTAGACTTGGATTATTATTGATTTTTGTACACTTGCATTCGGTTTTCTTTTTGAAAACTGATTGATATTTGTTGGATATTTTGGTCATTATTGGCATCATGGTTTTGAGCTATAAACGGGTAGCCAGAGACCAACATACAGGAGTGAGGAGATTACCAACTGAAATGAGTGGGCATACTAAAAAAGCAATGGGGTTTGGTATATCTTTTGTTTAATGTATCCTGATGGGACTGCAATTGTTGCAAGTATGACTCAACCTTTATTGAATAGGACATTTGAATCACAAGAACTTATACATTAAATTTTTTCATTTTAAAATCTTTGGAGATCTTCTTTTAAGCAAACTGGGGAAATGTGTTAAAAATTTTCTTTTAACTTGTATAACACTTTTTAGATCTAATTATCTTACTGTAGGAAACAATCTAAGTATTTATGATAAGAAACGAACTATGTAGGCAGTACTGGATTGGCTATTGTAGTTGACATCGTCAATCAAAGGAATTTGTTTTTCATGTTGTAACTTCATTTTTATGTTGAGTTTTAATTCTGAAGTTTCATGTCCTTTTTCTGACAGGTACTTATCATTAGGGAATATGAGGGCTGCGAATTATCTCATGGATGAGCTTAGGAAGCAACTGACCTCAAAGAAACTTGAGCTTCCACAATCAGATCTCATCAAGTTTATTCTATACCTGTTGCAAACGTAAGTGTTTCTTTAGTTTGTTCGTACTTGTATTATATCATTGGGACAATAACAAGGTGTTGCTCAATATATATCACATCTACACATGAAATATAGTATTGAATCTTTGACACTTGTTCAAAGAAATTTTGATGTGAACCTTACCCAATTTCTCACTTCATGATTTGTGTATTTGAGCATAGCTCCTTTTGTAACTTATGCCACTACACAAAATTTTCCCAAGTGAGTATTGTGATCCTATCAAAGTTTTTTGATAACTAATTTGAGATCTCATTAAAATTCCTGTTAGATATCTTTGAAAAAATGAACATGCTATCGGAAAAGCCCTTACTGACCCATGCACTTCTGAAAAACCATGGCAGTGGATGTTTGCAAAATTGTGGTGTTTATGTTTTCTCCTATTGTAGTTGCATCTATGAGAGCATATGATTGTTTGGTGCTAGCTAAATTGACAATATTATGCATTTGGGTTTTATTAGATGTTTTACCCTCTATTACTTCTTCATTATGCAATAAATTAGCTTTAGCTTTTATTTTCGAGAAAGCATCAGGTTATGTTATCTTAACCATTTTTGCACACTTTTTAATGTGGTCTTTCAAAGAAGTTGACAAGTGAGATTATTAAATTTATGCAGCTTGGAAAGAGATGCATTGCCGCTCTTTAGGATTCTTCGACAGAACTTCAAATCAAGTATAGACAGAGATCCGGCATTTGAGGAGGTGGATGTCTTCGGTTTTTTATTATTTTTCTTTGTAACAGTCTCTGTTAAGAATAACTCTGCCGTTTTATGCTCATATTGATTTTCAAATGTGTTTGCTATGCAGTTACTGGATCAAATTGCAGAGAGGTTTTATGGAGTAAGGCGTAGGACTGGGTTGGGTGTGTTTGGGGATTTGTTCAAGGTAACTATCGTCCATCCCATGTATTATAGTGTATACTGCTAGTGTTAATAATTAAAATGAGGCCTGAAAAAATAGTTGTAATTATTATGATCAATCTTTTGTCATTCATGCAAAATGACAAACTACCTTCTACCAAAATACGTAGGCTAATTTACCTTCCACCAACTACTACTCTCCTCTCCATTATTTAATTCAAAGTAGTAGTAATGTGGGCAAAAATTTTCTCTGTTTAGAATACTCCAATTTGTGAAACAGGGATACCAATCCAACATTAGTTGGGCTAGTTGGATCTTTCCCAGGTTCAAATCCCATTGGCGTACAGTAAGGGTGTGTGAAACTTCTGAAACAGAGATGAGATATAGAACTGGCAAAGAAGCAGGCAATGTTATTTTATGATAAAATTTACACTAGGCAAAGGTTTTTTATAAAAAATATCATGTAAGGAAGTAGGAAATGTTGAAGCAGGGAACCAAAGGGCTAAAGGAAGTTTCTGGTAACTATGATTGAGATTAATTTTTTTAATATAAATCACCGCACTCTATTATTTTTAATTTTTCTAACAAACTGAATAGTTCTTCCATATGATATTCGACAATTTGTAACAAGCTAATGTGTTAGGCACATACTGGATGTACAAAGGATTTTTGCTATTGTACTATCCAAATAAGAGGAGTCATGGTTCCACCAATTGTCCTATTGAATTTAAGCTAATGAGTTAGAATGCTGTATTTAGAATATTAGATGTAGAGTATTTTATGTTAAGAGTACTTCTTACATGATTTAGCTTTTGTAGCTAAAGGTCATAAAATTGTGATTTGTCTCTTCTTCTATTGTTTTTTAACAGTAAACCAAAATTTGTATAAGCTCCAAAGAGGGTACACCAGATATGAACTATGAATACAAACCCTCCCCCCTACCCCAAACCAACCTAACAAAGATGAAAGGGACCCCATAAAAGAAAAGCTTGAGAATCAAGAGAACAAAAAATTAAAAGGCAGAAATAAACATCTAGAAGACCTGGCATTGCTAAATTTTTTTGTTCTTTCTTCATCCACCTTTCTTGTTCTTCTTTCCAAATTTGCTAGCGGATTGCTTAATAACTTGTGGAGGGTGCCATTGAGTTCGTCAACTTCATTGAGCTTGTTTTCATCATCAGAATAATCAATAGACTGATCGAAGGAATTCTCTGCATGCACCTCGCTGGGGTTGATTAGATCCAACAGTAAATTATAATCATGGGCAGCAGGCAGACAGCTAGTTGGTTGTACATATGTTTGTTAGATGGTAAACTTTATAGTTGGGTGCTGGAGAGTTTGGTCCTATGATATCTTGTATGACAACACGAGGACAAACCTATGCAATTGGATATGAAATCTCTTTTCTGTTAATGTCAAGTAAATTTTGTGGAAGTTCCAAATAATTTTGTAGGGACTAATCACTGAATGCATGTCAGTCCGTGTCCACATCTCATCGGAATTGCGAGTCCGTTAATACAAAAATAATCACGTGAAAAGTTTGTGTTTTGATTGTCATTTTTATGCCTTAATTTGTTTTCATTACCTAAACATGCGCACATAATTCCAATTTGTAGTTGAAAGTGTTTGATTTTTAGATTTATTAAAAAATATGTATGATTGTTAGTGCTATAATTTGCATTATAACTATTTTCATTAGTCTTTTAATATTTTTTTGTTGGCTAAGCAATTTTTTTTCTGGTAAGATTATAAGACTTGCATATTGATATTACCTTATGTAAGGTAGTTTTAATGATAATATCACATATTACTTTTTCTCTGCATCTGTGTCCATGATGATAGTTGGACACAATTACAAACGGGCAATTTCAATCTGCTACCTTAACACAATTTCTTATCGTGGACTAAATTGATCATAGGACTTCTGACTAGCCTTGGAAATGTAGGATTCTAATCAGATAGGTGACTCACATGAGTGTTAATTTAACTTTCTTTTATGTTGGTGCAGATGATGTGAAGGTTCATGTTTAGCCTGGATATGTGCCTGCCCCTTTTTTCTATACTCTGGAGTGAATCAAGAAACTAGAATGCTTTAAGGTTTTGATGTTCGTTTTATTGATAGAAATGCAGGGTTACTGAAGTTGCTTCTGTGATAGCGAATAATACTGAATATGAGCATTTTGATAATTGGGTAATATTCGTTCTTTCACCTCGAGTTGTATTAAAAATAAAATCTTAAGACCATGTGGGATATATAACAATTTGGTGAATATCTAGTATGGTTTGCATCTGAAGGGCAATCTTCCTGATGAATTCCAGAAATCTGCAAGAATGAATTGTTACGTGGCAGTGCAAGAATGGTTTGCAAAATTGTATTGAAAGGCGAACATGTCAATTTTGCTGCTGCATAAATCGTTTCATTATATAAATATCTAAGGTTGTACTAAAAAAGAGGCATCTAGATTAAACAGCTAGCTCACGGATGCTAGGTTGTTCTTAAGCATACCATAGCGTTACACCCAAAAAGATCGGTGTTGAGGATTTCAACAATAACCATAATTTTTTCAATATCGACACAATTGACCCTTGACGCGTTTTAAGATCCCATATTGTATGCAACATAAGGTTAATTTCATCTCAATCAATTTCCTTAAAACCCCAAATCTGAAATTTAGCCAGCAAAAACATAATGGCAAGTTTCGAGTCCGGGCCTAAGAAAGAAAGTTTCAAGACAATAAAGTGAGAATGATCTATTACTTCATAATTTATTTTGATAAATGATGGAGGAATTTACCTTAGGCAGGCATATTCTTGTACAAGCCTATTTCATGTTGTAAGCTGTCAACACCTTTTCTTAGAAGGTAAGGTTTCCATATCCATTTTATTTACCAGTTTGCCACTAATAGTTAAGAGGACAAAACTACTCTTAAGGTTTACCCATTGCTATTAAGGTTTAGTTTTTTGAAGAAATGATAAAAATGGTCTAGTAATACATCATATTACAGAAAATGTCTCAAACTTAAGTAATAGACAAAATGGCCCTATGCACATGTAAACCTCCATACATGTGGTGTGAATTATATAAAATGCCCATTTTCTTATTTCCTTCATTTCAACTTCACCAAGTTAGTGTTTCTTATTTCTACCACCTCCGGCTTCGACTCTACCACCTTCATCACCAACTCCACCGCTGTTGCCACTGGTTACACTGCCTCTATCACCAACTTTGTCGTCTTTGCTACCGACTCTATTTTGTCTGATTTTGTCTTCACCATCTCCGCCACCGTCACCTTCTTTTCCCACTTCTGCCATCTCTTCCTCTTCTTTTTCCTTTCTTCCTCTTCCTCTTCCATTTCCTCCTTCCCTCCCCCTCTTCCTCCTTTCCTCCTCTACTCTCCTCTCTTCTTCCTCTAGTCAGTTGAGCGATTAAAAATTAATTTTTTTTATCTACAAGCTCTAATCTACAAAAATGAACCCATAAACATGTTAAACTACTCAAAACTAAGTGTGAGATCTATTTGTACTTGATTATGAGTTTTCTCTAATACTAACCTAAACCTCGTACTCAGTCAACAATCGATAATCAGATTTGCTACAATAAAGGGGATATAAGATAACATTATGAGTGATAATGTCTCCCTAAATATTTACAATAAACTATCTTAACAAACTATATATATAAAATAAAAATAAAGCAAATTTAAGACGTGACTGTCGAATGTTCCGAATGTCTGCTAAACAATGTCTCAACTGACGAGTATCATGCATGAATAAAAGATTGCCGGTGTTGGAGAAGAAGATTCTAACTGCCGGAGTTAGAGAAGAAGGTGATCTCTGGCCCCGGACGTTATGACAGTCGACAACTATAGTCAATAGTCGACAACCGACAGTCGATACAACCAACAGTTGACAATCAACAATTGCATATTTAAAATTTGCTTTATTTTTATTTTATCAATGTAGTTATTTAAGATAGTTCATTTTAAATACTTAGGGAGACATTGTCACTCATAATGTTATCTTATATCCCTTTTATTGTAGCAAATCTGATTGCCAACTATCAATACGAGGTTTGGGTTAGCATTGAAGAAAGCTCAGAATAAAGTACAAATAAAAGTCACTCTTAGTTTTGAGTAGTTTAACATGTTTATAGGTTCATTTTTTTTTATATTTGAGCTTGTAGATAAAAATAATTAAATTTTTACTCGCTCCACTATCTAGTTTATAACTGGTCTTGTTAGATTCAGGCATGGAGGAAGACGAGGTGACCGAGAAGGAAAAGGGGAGGAGGAGAGAGGAGAGGAGAGAGAGACAGAGGAGAGGAGGGAGGGAGGGAGGAAGGAAGGAAGGAAGAGGAGGAGGTAGCATAAGAAGGGAGGAGGAGATGGTGATAGTGGCAGAGAAGGTGAAAACGAAATTGGATGAAACGAAGCCCGTCGCGAAGATGACGAAGTTGGTGGTGGAGGTGGTGTAACTCGTGGTGGAGGAGGTGGGGCCAGTGGTTGAGTAGATGTCGGAGGTGGTAAAAATGAGAAACAATTACTTGGTGAAGTTAAAAGGAAGAAAATGAGAAAATGAACATTTTAGATAATTCACGCTACACGTGTAGAGGTTTATATGTGCATAGGGCTATTTTATGTTTTACTTGAAAGTTTGAGACATTTTGTAGAATATGTTCTATTACAGGGCCATTTTGATCAATTCCTCTAGTTTTTTTTTTCTTTCAATAGATGACCGTCAAATGTGATGCTCCCAAGGTTCACCCATAGCCACACTAGGTTTATTTATTTATTTTTAAATCTTAGTCTAGTGGCCAAATATAGGCAGTCGTCGAAGGTGATAGGGCCAAGTTGCACCGCAACACATGGTCTAGCAGCCAAAGGGGGTGGAGTTGGCACAAACAGTTACAAAAAAAAGCCACCTTGGGGAATGACATGTGTCTTGGCCCCTAAAAATTAAAACCCAAGAAAAATAAATTAATAATAATAAATTATACCCTAAACTGGGGCGTGACTCAAATACCTTAACTTAATGATCAAACCATCCAGGATCCGTCAACTATAAGCCAAATAGCCTAACAAATTATCCATGTCTTGTAATTCCTTTAAGTGATTCATACCTGCATAAAAGATGTAAATGAAATAAATTTTTTTTTTTCCAAAATAAACAAAAGAAAGATGGTCAGCAAAAGCCCAATAAGGAAATAACAATCATCAACAACAATTATGGATACTTATAAATACATAGGAAGATACATCATTCAACCATACATAAGTTAATATTAATTTCAAATATTAGTGACGGTCATTGAACCCCGTTCAATCAATTAAATCATTTCACTATATTAGAAATCCAAATTGACCCCATTCAATTGAATTGATCATTTCCACTGTATGTGCCATTAAACCCATTGTATCCACTATGAAATCACACTACTTAGCTGAGTCCACTACGAAATCTTAGCAAAAAGACCACAGGAGGGATTTGGGGTCTTGCACCCTAGGTTGGACCTACATCCTTTTGAAACTTTTGGGCACAAGAAACCATACATTGATTAATGTATTTTCCATTCAACCATCAAGTATCACACACATCATCATTTTCTTTTAATTAAGAAAAGAGAGAGTCTCGAGTTGTCCGTCGTGTGAGCTATTGTGCAAATTTTTCCATAATCATGTTAAGTTTCTTAGTAATTCCCAATTTCCATTGCTAAACAAAAGCTTTAGAGATTACTTTTACTAGGCAACCAAAGTCAGCATCGCGACCTAACCAACATGGTTAACCCATACTTGCCAAGGTCAGCCTAACCAAACACATGTCGCTGAGTATCATATATGCAAGACCCAGTGCAAGACCCAGTGCCTGTCAACTACTAAGGAACGAACGACAAGAGATCTATGCCTAAATGCCCACGTCCCATACCATATACATGTAGTGTTTTACCTTTACGTCACACTTATGCAATGTAGGGTGGCTCTAGCATCTACATAGACCAACTTTACCTCATGGTCTAACTCATGACACCTTGAAATAATGCATGTATTAAAATTAAATCACATCATATAGCAAAATATAGGTGCAAACATATATATATATATATATATATATATATATATATATATATATATATATATATATATATATATATATATATATATATATATATATATATATATATATCAAACTACGCACAACGTCTATACATGTTTTCATTTAATTATTAAAGAACATATCCAACATAGTTTATCAAAATTATTCATCTACTCTACATGAACATGTCATAAGAGCAATGCTTATAATAACATGTGGGAAATAACCTTATGCATAAAATTCAATTAATATATGGAAAATAATGTCAATATTTACAAAATAATTAGATCATTAAATATGCACTTAAACTCAAAATATTATCATGAATTTATCATAGAATAATACTTATAACAATAAGTAGGAAATAACCGTATAAGTACTATTTATGTAATACATAAAACATAGCATAAAAAAATTAATAAATATAACTATATGCCTAAGCATGCTTCTAAAATCATCACATAATCATATACAAAAGAAATATGTATTTTATGAAATCTCTTATCTATTCATATACATGCATGTTCATGCATACATGTTACGCCCCAACTTTTTAAATTACTTTAAAACGTCGGAGTGCCGCCAATTCGTAAATAAAAGCGGGCCAAAATCAACCATTCACAGAAGAGTAACTATATTAATTTAGGTAATTACAAAAGCTTTACAAAATAAGGCTTATCTTGCCTTAAGCGAAATCAAAGTCGCTCATATCCAAAATTTACACATAACAAAAGAACGTAGTAAAGTAAATTAATAACATAGATCTTTTGAAATTCTACAGACAATTTTCATTGACATCAACATCTTCATTCGAACCTACAACGTCTAAGGGTGGGTGAGAATGTTTATACTCAATAGATAGATTTAAATTCTATTAGCATGCTAAAACATAAAGCATATATAAATATATCATAATCATTTATATTCAAATGTCAACTCACTTCTTATGCAAAAGGTCAGATAAAATAGTACTTCAATGAATCCGGTAAATTCGGATAATTCCTTCATAGCCAGAATTCGATAAATAAATCAAAATTAGATAAATCGTCGTTCACAGAATGTCACCGATACCCAAGCGACATACACCCATGCTTGTGGGGCAATGAGATCAGAATGAAGAGGATCTTCCCACAATATCCAAGTTCATGGGCGCGCCTATGCCATAATAAGCGGTACCTAGGAGTCATAACTCCGATAGCTTTTGGGCTTTATACCAAATAACTACGCATAAATCGATTGTAGTTTTTGGGTTTCATACCAAATAACTACCCTTCAAATCCGATCAAATCATTCATAAATATATTCCAAATAATAATAATATTTTAATGGACGTATTACAACAAAATCCTACCAAGAGGCGTACACAATGCTATTATTTTAGTGCATGTCCACCCTTGATAATATCCATTTCAAAATAATAATTTATTTAAGAGATAAATAAATTATAAAATATAATGCCTAGTTGTAGTACAAAATTAGAGTTTAAAACCACCTACCCTAGTAAAGCCTTCACTCATAGTCGGCTTAAATAAGGTGGACGAAACCTCCCCTTGCACAGATATAATCTCCTTATCCAGCTCGGTTGAAGCGGGCAGAACCTCCCCTAGCACTGGGACAGTTTCATCGTTCGGCTTGGGTGAGGCTGGCAGAACCTCCCCTAGCGCAAGGATAGTCTCCTTGTCCTGCTCGGGTGAGGCGGGCAGAACCTCCTCTTAGCTTAGGCTATTTCTACCTTTTAGAGAAACTAACTCAAAAAATGGACCCTCTCATGACATCGGGCACACTCGAAATAGGTAGGAATGGTTTTTAAATGGGTGAAAACAGATAAGAAATGATGTAAAAATGCGCATTTAAAGTATAGAAATGGGCGTGTCTCAAAGAGGAGTAGAGGAGGAAGAGGATGGGGCGAGTTGAACCCCCCTCCCTCCCCTTCCTTAAATAGGCTGCAGGGTAATCCAGATGTGCAACATGTGTCGCACATCCAAAAATTGCAGGTAGGAGTCATATGGCTCCTGTACTTTTCTATAGGCAAGCCTTTCGGCATGCTAGCTTGAACCCGTTGCCGCATTGCGGTAAGTTACCCTGCCAAAAGTGGCAGGGTAACATGCGTCAACTCTTGTTGACGGAAAAAAAAACTTCATTTTATTTTTATTTTATATTAAAAACTAAAATTAATACTTCAATCAGTGTATCACTTTACCCCGAACTCGGAATCACGCATTCTTAGTATTATTAAACTCATATCGATGAGCCCTTTGAAACAAGATCATACAAAGGTGCATTTCCTCTCAAAATTAAAGTGGGTCCCGCCTATGGCACGCTTCCCAATGCTATAGCTTACTATCCCGGTGTCTATTTGACACGTTCTTAGGCTCGACACATTTGTCTCACCAAGCCCTATCAAATGTCTTAAGGCTTCTCTGAACAAATCAATCTCAAAACAGTTTAGTTTTAAAAAAAATCGTTAATGGGCCCAAACGCTCGAATTTCAAAACATTGAAATTCTGGGGCATTAAAAAACAAGCTTAATAATAATAATCCTCTTCTTCTTATAATAACATGAGGGGATTACATTTACTAATATCAGGTCATTAGGCATACATCATCAATGAATAAGATAAGAAGATCTACTCTATTTTTCTTAACTATACAGAATTTATGCATATAGTATATAAAAATGTAGTCTTTAAAGAAACAAAATCATAATAAATCATACACTTCCAAAACTCCCAAAATTTTTATTGAACACCACTGTTGTACCCCAAAAATCAGTCTTTTGACTGGTAGAAAAATACTAGACGAAGAGGGATAGTTTGGTCTTTTGACCTATCCTGAGGCTTTTGAAAATTCTAGAAAAATCACATAAAATCATTAAAAGAATGATTGCATAATTGTAAGAATTTCATGATTTTTAGACATATATAGAGTGACTTACTAATTTTCCAATACTAAGACAAGAATATCGAATGAATTAAAAAACCAAAAAATTACAGAAAAATTACAAGAAAATCCAAATCATATCAGTAATTTAATAAATCCCATTCCAATAATCAAATCATCCTAATAATGCTAATTATTAATTATCAAATCAATTCGGGCTCAATTTCAACAAACTCGGATCTTATGAAAATCAAATAACTTTCTAAGCAACGATTCATAGGAAAAAAAAGAATTCAAAATGAGAGAGATCCAGTATGAGGGATAGGTTAGATTGGAAGAAAGATTAGAAAAAGATGAAAAGAGCTTGAAAAGAGAGAAAGAAAGTGAGAGAGGGAGAATGGAGCGTGAAGAGTGAAAAATAGGGGGAGAGAGGAGCACGCACCAGCCAAGGGAGAGGGAGGGATGTGATAGAAGGGATAGAGGAGGTTATTTGCCCCTTTTTATGATATTTTCACAAAAATATTCTCTAACCAAAAGTGGTTAGAGTGACCAATTCAAATGAATTTGTTGGGCAAGCCAAGAGGTTAGTTTTTGAGTCAAAGGTAAGTAGTTAGGAGGTTGAAAGACTTGGTCAAAGAGTTTCAAAAGAAATCACGTGGACTAATTGTTGAAGCCAAGAGAGAGAATGGCACTCCACAGTCTAATTGGTCGGGCTGCTAGTCCCACAAAAATTCTTGTATGCTCAGAATTGTACTATACCCCTACCTTCAAATGGTCATAACTCGGTCATCCAAGGTCCGTTTTAGGTGCTTTTAGGTGTGTTCTCTTTGTCTTCAAGTCTAGTTTCTAATCCAAGAGGCTTGAGGTCAAAATTATATGTGTAGTAAGATATATAGTATTTTTAATTTACTAAGGTAAGAAACCCTAAAGTCAACGGGTCGGAACTACTAATTTCTAAAGGTTCAACTAATTCTCTAGCACAACAAACAAGCACACACACTCCAAAATAAATTAAATATAAAATTACTATATTTTAATGTCAATTTTTAAACTAAAAAAATATTTAAAAGTACTTTTCAAAATTTTTGACTATTACAACATAAATTTGAAATTTTAAAGTGACTTTGGAGGTATTTTTGTCTTATCACATGGAAATGGTTCATTGGGTAGAGAACAGTTTGTTAGGGCCTAATATTCATTTGTTCTTGAGAAATGAGTTTTTTGGGGGGAAGCCTAAATGATCAAATACTTTGTAATTATAAGTGAGCAACTCATGGTATAGTTTCCCACAAAAGTATGACTCTATTGGCTCGAAAATGGCATCATTGAGCTGTGCTTGAGCTTAGCATCGACTCAGTTCAGTCTAAGCTAAAAAAATTCTTAGCTCAAATATTTACATATAATATGCATGAATGAGTAGCTCACCACTTACACTTTTAGATAGCCCACCCGCTTAATAGGGTCGGTGGATAATTACCATTCATGTATATCTAGACAAAGCAGCTAAAATTAGGTGGAGCCAGAGTCAGGCCTTGGTCCTAGTGGGCTTTCCAAAGTCCTAGCCTAGCGGGTGGGCCATGGATTTTTTTGCCTAATGAATTTTTATGTTTTTATTAAAAAAGTATTTTCAATAAAAAAATTATACTTTTTGGGGGGTCCCACTAGTTGACCCTGTAAGATTCTAGGTCATATGCCTTTGGCCTTTAGGTAAGGTCATTCTCAACTAACCATACTGACTTGCAAGATAAGAATTTCCCCAAACTTCCTTAAAATATGTAACATCCTTCTTCCTTTCTCTCTCTCTTTTGGTCTATATGGGACTCATGAAAAAGATGAAATAATCTGTTGTAAATTTGGAGATGGACCTACAAGTTTTTTTTGCAGCCCTAGCCTGACCCTATTTATGATAGGCCTAAAATTTTTAGGTGCTTCCTTAAGACGGGATGTCATGACTCAGATTTTAAAAAACTTTTTTAAATAAGAAAAATTATTTAAATAATAAATTTAAAAAAAAATTCACCAAATTAACCTGCTTTGAGAAATATTTTCTAAAGTGATGTTGGTTTTTGCCCTATAGGCGCTAGCCCAGCGCCGGTGCTTGCGTAACTATTTTTTAAAATTTTAATCGAATGAAATCATCGTTAAGTTGATTTTGTCCTTCTCAACGACGAAATCACAATTCGTGGTAGGATTTCGTCCTTCAAGGCTTGAGGGCGGCAAACCGGATTATTCACAACTAAATTACTATCTAATCTTCCTTCAACGCATTGTTTGCACTTTTACGTTTGCAATGTGGTCAAGCCCACCTTCATCTCTGTGTCTATCCCCTAAGCCTCCCTAGTCTCTTTTGGTCGGTTCCTCTCAATAAAATAAAAAATTGCATCAACTAGTATATAACTAATTAAATGCAACCATCCCAAAGGATAATTAGTCTATGAACATGGCTATCCCCCCCCCCCCCCCCCCCCCCAAACTTCACTTAGGGCCCCCTAAATAAGAAATATGTTGGTATTTTTTTTATTACTCAGCACCCCCACCCTATTCTTATGAGGGCACCCCAGTCAAAAAAGAAAAAGAAAAAACCCATGAACTTCTCGCCGGCGGCAAGAAGGTTGTCAGTGCCAAAATTCTACAAGGTAATGTCCCTCCCATCTTCCTCCCTGCCTATAAAGGTCGTCCCTCCCAATTGCTTCTCCATGCACGAAAAGAATAGTGATTATAGGTGTTTCTCCCATCTTCCTCCCTGTAATGGTCGTCCCTCCCAATTACTGTGCATGCACTTAGAAATCGCTGCTTCCCATCAAAATCAAAAAAATCCTTCATTTGGATGATTAGCAAGTCATCTTTATTGATTTTCTGGGCATTCAGCGATTAGAATTAGGGTTCACAGTGCGCCATGGCTAACTGAACTTTAACGTGCATGAAGTTTTCAAAGCGTCATTCCACCAGAACTCGTAACGGGGGCTACCACCCGCCATTACAAACTGATTTATACGGGGACTAAATGTCCCCATCAATTTCTTCCAAATATGTCGGTGACCTCTCCCCGCTAGAACTCGTCCAGAAGGTTTAATGAATGCGAAAATCTTCTAGAAGTTGTCTGGCAGGGGGTACCCGTTGCCACATTCAATGCATTCATACAGGGACGTATATCCCCGTAAAATTATTCCCAATTTGTCGGTGATCTCTCCCCGCAAGAACTCGTCCAGAAGCTTTTAAAACCCTCAAAAATCTTCTGGAAGTTATCTCGTGGGGGGTACCCCCCGCCAAATTCAATGCATGCATACAGGATGTATGTCGCCATAAGATTATTACCAATTTGACAGTGACCTCTCCCCACAAAAACTCATCCAGAAGGTGAGGCGAATAGACAAGACATGCCTGGAGGGGAGGGGAGGAGACAGTACAGGAGGGGAGAGGAGGGGAAGGGAGGAGACAAGACAGGAGGGCAGGGGAGGGGAGGGCGCTTCACCGGAGGAGAGGGGACGGAGGGGAGGGGATTTCACCGGAGGGGAGGGGATTTCATCAGAGGAGAGGAGATTTCACCAGAGGAGAGTGGACAGAAATGGAGAGGATGCGACGGGAGGGGGAAATACAACATCAGGAGGTGGGGGGCACAGTCCAAATGGGTAGGGCTGTCAATGGGTAGGGTATGAGTTGGGCAAGGCTTTACCCATATCCATACCCACTTCCAAAAATTTTACCCATACCCTACCCATTACCCATTTTTACATTCATTACCCATATCCTATCCATTACCCATTACCATTGGGTAAATAGGCGGGTAAATGGGCGGGTAACGGGTAAACGATCAACCAATTAATAAACAAAAATAATAACAATTATATATGTTAAAAGTCTATTCAAAGTACAAAAAAATTAACCTAATATAAACTTATAAGGACCTCATAATTCATATAAAAAAATAAAACATAATAAGAATCTAACACCTTATATAAACTTAAATAATTAAAAAAACTAAGACTCAAAGATGTGTTCATTACTCCAAATTTACTGACTCATTATACCAAAATGCTACAAGATGCACCATTTTTATATAAAAAGCAAAGACAAAAAAGATTTACCAAGTTCTCTTCTATTTTCTCTATAAGAAGTTTGCATTATAAGTTTATACATATTTCTCAAAAGCCTCATATCCAATGTATCACTCAACGGCTGGTCAATCACCAAGAGAGACTAAGAGGAAGCCGGGTTAGTCGCTGGAGAAAGGAGCAAGAGAAATAACAGAGAAAAAGTATTGTGCCAAGCCGCCACTGCCTTATGCCCTGTTCGTCATCCCTTAGTTTGTGGGTGGTCAATCAAAAGAAAATACCTAATGTCACTTATGATTTATGGTTTGTTAGGTGGGCAGTGGGTACTTACTTTAGGCATTTGAGTTGGGCTAGGTGGGTTACTGAGCTTGGGCATTAGGGTTGAACGGGTTATTAGACTGGGGACTGAGGTAGTAGGTAAATTATAAGTATATATAAATAATTAAACATAAGAATTGTGATGAGTATTATATATATTAAATCGGGTAACGGGTACGGATAAGGGGTTACCCATACCCTACCCACGTAATAAATGGGCGGGTAAAATTACCCACTTAGTTTACCCATTTATTAATAATTACCCGCCTACGAATTTTGAATTGGGCGAGTAGGTAAAACAGGTAAATAGTTACCCATTGATAGCCCTACAAGTGGGGTGGGGTGGGCTGAGTACAAATATATGTTTGGTTAAGATTAAGGTATAGGGAAGTAAAATCAATATTTTATGTGGGGTGTATAAAGTATAAAGGGGCTGAGTGAATTTTGGGGGAGAAATAGCCGTGTTCTTGGTTTATTTTCATCCTATATCTTCTCCTGTTCTGTCAAAAGGCTAGCTGGTCTTTATGTTAACGTCTTGATGTACAGAAACATAAAAGAAATGGCTATTTCTCAAAACAGTCTCCCTGTTATCTGTTTGTCACTCCTTGTATTGTCAGCAGAGATCTGCATGTGCTCGTTTGCCAGCAGAAATGACTTCCCGCATGGCTTCAGTTCGGGTTCAGCACATCAGCATACCAAGTACGTTCTGGTGCAAACAATATGCATCGTCTCCTCTGCTTTATCATCTTGTTTTAAGTTAATAGCCATCTGTTGACACGGGTGGAAGGAGCAGCTCGGGAAGATGGGAGAGAGCGGGCGCAGTATTTAGGATACTTTCTGCTCTCTTCCAGGTTTCGTACACCCACCTTTCAAATGCAATATTTATGTCTTCACTTGAGGAGCAGAGCCACTCAAGCTCAGGGGTTGCCACCGGTTTGGAGCCACCTCCCACCGGATGGTCAAGTTCTCGACGCAGAAGCCAGCTTGAAGAAGACGGGAGTAGCTTCCGGCCCATTTAAGTTGCAAGCCAAGGAAGGGATTGCGCTCGTGAATGTCACCACCGTGGGCTCGACCCTCGCCTCCATCGTTCTCTTCGATGCCAACCTCCTCACCTATGTCCTCTCGGCTGTCTTCTCCGAGGTAATGAAAGGGAAGTGGGAGTTTGCTGACCACCTGACCCACAAGCTGAAGCACCACCCTGCCAAATAGAGGCAGCCGCCATCATGGAGCATCTCTTAGATGAAAGCTCCTACATGAAAGCTGCCAAGAAGCTTCACGAGATGGACCCTCTTCAGAAGCCGAAGCAGGATAGGTATGCTATGAGGACCTCTCCCCAGTGGCTGGGACTCCCATCGGGGTCTCCATGGACAACACAAGGCTGGCCCTGGCGGGCATCGGGAAGCTCATGTTTGCCCAGTTCTCCGAGCTGGTGAACGATTCCAATATGACTGGAGGGCCCAACCCGAGCTTGGACTACGGTTTCAAGGGAGCTGAGATCGCAGTGGCCCATGGTTTCAAGGGAGCTTGGACTATAGTTTCATGGCCGCTTACACCTCCCATCTCCGGTTCCTCGGCAGTCCGGTTACGAACCACGTGCAGAGTGCATAGCAGCAACCTGGACGTGAACTCGCTGGGGACAAGCTCGGCGAGGAAGACAGAGGAAGCAGTCGAAATACTGAAGCTCATGTCGGCCACCTACATTGTGGCCTTGTGCCAGGCCGTGGACCTCCGGCATGCGGAGGAGAACTTCAAGGACACCGTCAAGCATGTGGTGAGCAAGGCCGCCAGGAGGGTCCTCTCCGTTGGAAGCAACGGGGGAGCTGCTGGAGTCAAAGGTTCTACGAGAAGGACCTGCTTAGGGTGGCGGAAGCAGAGCATGTCTTCAGCTAAATTGACGGCCATTGCAGCCCAAACTACCCACTAATGCAGAAGCTGAGGCAAGTGCGGGTGGAGAGGCCATGCAAAATCTGCTGGACAAGGAGAGGGCGATGCAAGTCGAAGTGCATATGATTAAAGGAGTGATGATGTGGTCTGAAACGGGGAGCTGCTGGAAATTTTAATTTGCCCATGTAGACGGGCCGACGTCCTAGAGTTAATTTTATTTTTTAAAATTATAAAATTATTTTTGCGTTTTATTGTTTTGAAGGATGGAATTAATTTTAAGTTGATTTTGTCATTTCAAAGGATTAAATTGATTAATTTTTTTTAAAAAAAATTATGTAGTCGTCAACGCTTAGCTGGTGCCTATGTAGACAAAAACAACACTACTTTAGAAAATATTTCCCAAAGTACATTATTTTGGTAAATAATTTTTTTAAATATTATTTAAATAATTTTCTATTTTAAATAACATGAACGATAAGTCACAATTTTTTTTTCTTAAGTACAAAATAAACAATTTGATTAAATATCCAGGTTATGATAACTAGTGTTCACAAATATGAATATTAAATTATATGATATTATTACACGTCTCAAAAATCTATAAAGAACAACCTATCCATCTAAGTACAAGTCTATCATTCGTCTAAAAATAAATAAGTTGAGTCTCATACCAAAAATACACTTACCAGAATTGGGGAAACGAAGAACTACATATCGTGTTCATCAATCCCGGTCTCACTTGTCATCACCTAGAGAACCTGCAACCAACTAAGTCAAACAACAATAACCACAACGGAACCTCTCTGTCATTAGGAGAAGAGTTTCCAAGATAACAAAATATTTTATTAATATTTTTAGGATCGGGCCAACATCATCTGATGTTAGTTGCCTATGTACTCATCAGACAATATCTCCAATATTTCTAATGAGATCAGTTCCAAACTTAATTCTACCTAAAACTACACTATCCTAAAAAACATAGCATCACACAGTAATACTTAAGTATTTTTAACCAACCTACATTTTATGCAATTCCTTTAATCATTCTACTTTTCTAATTAAACAAGAAATATCAAACAATGTTATTAATTATCTCACAACCTTTGTTTAATCATTAATATTATCAAATCTCTAGGGTATACCCTCACCTCTCATGAGTATTTTTCCCAATTTTTTTAATTTTACTTGCAAAGCCCTCAACTAGAGCCTAATAATCATTTCAATTATAAGGGTAAAATAGTCATTTCACATACCTTGCAATTTTTCCCCAAGTTGAAACTTGATCAGGACACTCTTAATTCTTTCTTGGTCCGTTGCTAAAATTTTACAATTTTTCTCAATATTTTGAAAGCCTTGAACCGGCGATGTTTCATTGTTTCTTCTATTAGTTTATGAATAGACCCGGGCCGGGTCGGTAGGTTCCAAGCCGGAATTGGGTCAGATTTGTGGACCCGCTTGCCAGTCATTTTCATTTTAGAGACACCCACAAACTACGGCAATTGAACTGTGCATCTAGCCGCTGTCGACCCAACCCCTGACCACTGATAGGGGTTCTCCTGCCAAGGCGTTGCCAGGGTATACACCCCGACACTGGTGCCTCTACCCGGCAGTGCCCAGTCCCACACTATGGATCTATGACACTTCGCACAACCAGCATTTGTTGCCTGTCAATAGTACAGCGGCGGCCACAACTGGCCTCAGGGGTTGGCCAGGCCAGATTGACTCCGAGAGGCAACTTGATTGAGCCTGTCCCTGTCACCATTCAGTGGTGCCCAACTGCCACCAAGAGCAAAAAGGGCTCTTATCTCTTGCTGTTTCAAATCTACAGCCCAACGGCCTGGCCATTGCCATAGCCTACTGCAAGCTATGTTCTCCACACCTCCAACATGCGAATTAAGTGGAGGGGGTCAGAGTCTCCAATGAAGCCGCCACTAGAAGCACCACAGAAGCAGGTTGCTACCTCAACCCTTGATGTTGTGCGTGTTAACATGCCTAAACATGGTTGGTTGGGAAAATGCACATCCAACATTGACAACACAGGCTATTGACACAACCTACCAAAGCCCGGTAGATCAGTGCCAACCATCCAAGATATCATGTTTATAAACTACATTCTCAAAATAACACAATTTCATAAACATGAATACATCCTAAGCATAGACTTCATTATAAATAAGCAATTAATCTGGCAACTAAGCATTCTACATTGTCAAAACCCTGGTCTCCTGCCACTTTCACCACAAAGTTCTCGATGACTACTTCTCTCATCCAAGCTAAAAACTCCCCCTTAAGCCTTAAATAGCCCTTTTATCCCTAATCCCTTTAAAAGTTGGGCCAAATATCCCCTACTATGCTGCCTAATTGGGTTATTATTTTACTAATTTATGTTACAACAATTAATCAAAGGCCCATAGAGCATATTAAACATCTCAATTGCACATCTAATTTGAGTAAATAAGCCGTACACATCATGTTCAACTTCTATCGATCATAAATCTCTCATATAAACTCTGATTCATATATTCTTAGTAACGTTTAAAAGCTTTTTCCATCTACGTTCCAATTATATTTATTTCAAATATAAATTCCATCTTTAAGTAATTTGATCAACACATTCTTTTCTACATGGCCAACTTTAAAATTTTAGAAAATTCTCAAACGTTACGCACTCTTAGCAAGCAGGGAGGCGGAGCATAGATAATGCTTCCTATCAAGTATATTTGATGGTATGAAATCCCATAAATAGTCACACCACTCTATGATGAACGCATACAACATTCTTCCCTTAGATTACTTTTGCGAACTTAACCATGTACACATATTAGTTCTTTTACAACGAAGTCAATTTCATGATCAAGACAATCATAAAACAATATCACTTTTTCTGTAAGGGAGCAAAGATGTCGAAAGAAAAAACACTGCTATAATTCTCTTGTTATGGGCTCCAAGGCTGGTTGGTTGCACTAAGCACTAATGCTATCATTTGGAAATCTTTGCAGTCAGTTCTCTAAC
The DNA here is from genome assembly GCA_035235625.1 of Saururus chinensis. Lineage (NCBI taxonomy): Eukaryota > Viridiplantae > Streptophyta > Magnoliopsida > Piperales > Saururaceae > Saururus > Saururus chinensis. The sequence goes on from CP141142.1 coordinate 32,015,693, forward strand.
CAATTTTGCTGCAACCATAGCAGTCATTCCATCAACTGTGTCACGCTGCGGGTTGAACTCAACAACATCTGCTGCAACAACATCAGCCTCAAGATTATGGAGGATGTTGAGGACATCACGGAAGGAGAGGCCGCCTGGCTCAATGTGTGACACCCCTGGGGCAAACGCAGGGTCAAGGCAGTCCACATCTAATGAAATGTACACACCCTTGACACCTTGACCTAATTTCTGTGTAAGAAAAATGAACAATATAATAATCACATACACTAAACATTTGTTTGCATTTAAACAATGAATGATGCATCTGGAAAAATAAAACAAAATAAGACTACATGGTCATCCCATGCTGTCAGATTTATGAAGCCACTAATGCAAACTTGTAACTAGAATGCAGATTTACATAAGGCAGATATGTGCATAAATAAAGATCGATGCAACGCAAGATTAGAGAAATTAAACCACAAGTAAACATTAGTCATCAAGTGAGCATGCTTAGTGTCAAAAAAAGCAACTTCAGCCTGAAAATGGCCATCTCCGCATATAAATTTATTAAGCTATAAAACATCCAGAAAGTGTGCTATTCCAGTGAAAAATTAAAGCAATGAAAAAAAACCAGCATCTGCTTTCTCACCATTGATCAACTGCTTTTATAGAAACTCAAATTATTTTTTACATCACTTCCGCATCAAAATAGTATAGCTTATTTCCAAAAATACACATTTAAATACATCAACCATTCTTTTAGCAATCTCTTAAACATGTCATGGTAAGAAAAAGAAAAGGAAGATACCAGATTCTCTAAAACTTCTCGATCTTTAGAGAAAGTGCGCATTTCATACTGCTCCACACCAAATCTTTTACCTTGTTCACGTCCTTCTTTTGTTATTGATCTTATTCCTACCTATATTTTCAGCAATAGAAATTAGTTAAGTTACTCAGCATAGAAGAAACATAGGTTTAAGCAAGAATACTTTTACAAAGAATATTATTTATCATATAATTTGTCCAGGAAATAGCTATAGGTGATATGACCTTTTTCCTTGCCATAACCCCTTAAGGGTTTTGATAAGTATATTACCAATTCGACAAGATAGTAGATGAAAATTTTGCCTTCATAAAAAACATAAATGTACAAATAGTAATACTCCCTCTGTCTCATATTAATAGCTCCTTTTGGAAAAAAAGTTTGTCCCATATATATAGCTCCATTTGGCTCAATTTAAGTAATTGGGTACTTAAAAAAGCATTTCAGAAGCTACTTTCCATTCTCTTAGCTGTGGGTCCCACTATTCAATAAAAATAACTATTTTTCCAAATGGAGCTATTAATATGGGATGGATGGAGTATATTTTAGTAAACACCATTACATGACATCCCATCAAAATTGGTTGCATGCTATATATGAAAACAGACAGGAAAAATGAGAAAAGCATCCTCTGACTTGTACTTATTAAAACCCTTTGATTGTACTAGGGGAAAAAGTATAAACAGAGAAAGTTATGCAATGACATTACTTGCAAAAGTCTTCGAGCATAGCCACCCTCCATTATTCGTGCAAAAGAAGACGCATGAGAATATTTGTTTCCTTCAAAGGAATGATAAATGTCAGGATGAGCATCCAAATGAAGAATATCCAGAGGTCCACCAAGTTTCTCAGATACTGCTCTCACAACTGGAAAGGATATGGAATGATCACCCCCCAATACTAGGGGACGTAAAGGATCCTAGAAGTTTAAATAAAAACAAAAAAAATAGAGAATATCAATTTTTTTCATAAAAAAGGGAATGAGAATGAAATAAATCAGTTTATATATTCAGCAGAGAGAAAAAATAGAGGGGAGAGGGGGAGAGAGAACAAGAATGGAATCTACATGAAACAAATTGCATCTAGTGTATTGCTCAATTTCCATCTGTTTGTCATGTTTTTTACTAGGAAGACAATATATATTCAGCAAAAAAATAATAATGTTTTTTAAAAAAATCATAGATCCATTGTAACTTGATAAAAAGATATCAGTAGTGTCCCCTTAAGTTGTGTTACTGCATATTTGTTCTTTGCCCTAAAAGGCTAGTTTATCTTTCATTTAAGCAAAACGCAATTCCCAAAGAAACACAGAACAAAACAAAGATAAAAGAGTCTCCATCTCTAAAATCTAGCAGAAATCTATCTTTCTGATTAATAGAGGTTCCTATTATACTAAACAACAGACACAAAAGACTACCAAATAGTACATAAATAATTATAAAGCAACAAAATCATAAGAGAACCATCTTACTTCTTCCATCACTTGCTTGACAGATTCACTAATAATTTTCATCAATCTGTCGTCATCCACACCACAGTCTCGCAGTTCTTGTATTGGAACATCACCAACATCAGTTAGTACCCGTGGATCATTTAATTCTTTCCCTGCATCACTCCATAAACATTCTTAAATTAGACGTGTATTTAAACATTATTGATTAATTTAATGTAATTTACACGGGAACAAAATGGAAAAAGAATAGAAAAGGCATGTCCATATCGTGATAGAAAACAGTTTTAATGCACAAGAATGGTAAAATGAGATTTCGATTCATCTGCAGTGACCCAAAGATGTGAAATGTCCTTTCTCTTACATTAGTCAACCAAAATATATTATCTCCAGGCCAAAAATATTCTTAGCACCTGCGTTCAAACATTTTTAACACTAAATCTCAAACAACTGTACCTTCTTCTGTCGTAGCATTTGTGCTGCCACACCAGATGGCTTCTCTAATGCGAGGAGGAGCAAATGCAGGTCCCTGAAGGAACGATGAATTATGACCCAAAGGGACACCCAACAGGGATGCAGATGCTACAGAACCACCTAAAGCACGCACAAGCTCACCCTGATCAACACATTGGTTCATATTAGACGGCATCATGCTAAGGTCTATGAATCATGAACACACAAAAAAGTAAAGTGATTACAAAGCAGCAACTTTGCTATGTCAGTTGCAAAATTAAATACAAAATTAAGCATCAGGAAACTGAAAAGGGTTGGAAATATAATAATGAAACCAACATGTACATCTATTTAACTGGCAGGAGATAACTCGGGACAGACAGGAGTCAGACAACATATTATTTGCTAATTGCTGACAGAAGCAAAATTTCAAACAAGCTTGTGAACTTACAAACATACCTTCAGCTTTGCTCTCTCTCTAATTAGAGTTAAGGAAGCATCTATGACTCGGTTCTGGCCTTTCTCTAACAAAGCAGCAGGGACGTTTGCTGCATTTAGTTTATGCAGGTAATGGATCCCCTTCCTCCCCGCATTCCACATATCTGCAAAATTCATATCTGCAGACTTTTAGCGACACGATTTTGGCTTATAGGGCAAAACAAGAAAAAAAAAGATCATACAACGAACAAGAAATAGAACAGAGGATATAAAAATTTGCCAAAAGAACTTGTATTCAGGGTTACTAGACAACATGCCCATTACAACTGTGTCCTAGTTTGGCATAGATCCTCCCAAATTAACTTTCTCTCCAAAGATATAAAAATCATAATGTAAAATGCAAAATCAATAGAAAATTGTAATTTCTGTAACATAACCAAAGTTTCCCAATAACTCAATCCTTTAAGAAGGGAATATAAATATCTCCAATGAGACTAGAACCCAAGAACTCTCATAACCTGGGGCTATGATACTGTGTAAGATAAAGTTTCCCAAAAACTAAAAGTAGTTAAGAAGGGGAAATCTTATTTATTTTTTTATAGTCTAACAATTTCTATGCGTATTTTATATGCTAGTGTACACGGTCGATTTAATAGTGTTGCGAAGCTTCATCGGTGAATCTAAAGGGTGTCTTTCTGTTTTCCTCTTAAATAAGTTCACTCTCGCCTTCGACGTGATAATCTTTTGAGCTATAAAAGGAGAACAAGATGAAGCAGATGGAAGAGGACGAAGAAGTGGGGCAAAGGGAACAAACCTTATGCAGCATGCGCTTCTTGCTCTCTCGTCGACGCCTTGGTCCACTTTCTTCTGCCCAACACAAGAAGCCAAGGAGACGGCCGACGGGAAGGGCTATATCTCCTTTAAAAATCAAGGCCAAATTTAGCTTGTACGTAGCCATCTTTGAAGCGTTTTTTACGCTCCACTAATAACGTGAGCCGAGATCGACTAAGAGGCGTTCGTTTCCAAGATCGCCTGTCCAAACAGTAGTGCATCTTAACATAAGTATTACATGCGTTATAATATGTACCATCGATTTTGGAAATAAATATTTCGTAAGCGTTTTTTATGCTAGGCTTACAGTAAATATGGAGTATAAAAAATGCTTTATTTGATTGATGGGAGAAATAAGCCCACGTTGTAAGTGTAATGCCCGAGATTTTTTATATATTTTTTTTAAATTTTATAAATATTTTTGCAATATAACTACTATAAATTAGAAAAAATAACAAATAGGAAACATGTAAAAACAGTTTTATAATTTAAAACATAACACATCAGTTTTTTCCATCCAAATTGTTACTTATTCGATCAAATATTATACGGCCAAACCAAACATCTATAAGTGCTACTCGAAAATAAATATATGAATAAATTATTATGATCATAGACTTTAAATACAAATCTCTTCCAGACATCCCTGAGTGCAAGTCCTATAATAGTCCACAGTCTAATCCAAACTAAAAGTTCAGAATACAAAAACACCTGACTTCTCATCTCACCCAATACAACAGATTGTGGCACAAAGAAAACTCGCAGTGAGTCAAGGATATACTTGAGTCCAAGGGAATCAATCTATCGCGGAAACAAGCGTCCATCTCCAGGAGCTCTTTGCACAGTAGGGAAATACCCAGTAGGGGAGTTCTAAAAAGTGAACTCAGTAAATCCATACATAGATGCATTTATGCAACTCAAACATAAAGCAAGCAGACATATCATAATCATGTTCATACGCATACAAACATGCTAAACAAACCATTGAATCCAACTTACACAAACACCCTTATTTAGGGTCTTACAAACTTACTCGTACCATCGTGCACTTACTCATACAACATACACATACTTGTACGACCTTACTCGTACAATCATATACTTACTCATATAACTTACACGTACTTGTATAAGTATACGACCTTACTCCTACAATCTTACTCGTACGACCTTACTCATACAGTCTTATACTCATATTCTTATAGTCATACTCATACTCATACTCTTACAGTTGTGCTCATATTCATACTCGTACTCTTATAGTCATGCTCATACTCATACTCTTATAGTCGTGTTCATACTATCGACCACTGAAGCTCATTACAACTAATAAGCTCCAGCATTGAAATGGAAAAGAATGTCACTAGGGCATCACCTTAACCTCCGGGGAGTGACTAGATGTCATGAACTTTTCCGAAGGTAAAGCACACCAATGCTCATGGGACGCAGGATCAAACAAGTAAGAGCATGTTCATGATACTACTTACCTGAGTGCGCAAACATAAACAACCACACATAAGGGGTCATACAGTTACCCACCATAATGGGTTTTATAGTGCCATAGAATTGCTCACCATAATGGATCTTATAGTGCCAGTGACACTCTTGGGTAAAAATCATATAGTGCCACTCTTGGGCAGAAATGATACAACGCTCTCAATAAAACATCAAACGTCTAGGCTTAATACAGCACACAGACCAAATCGAAAACATACATCGCTCTCAACAGAGCATCAGACATTTGGGCTTAATACAACACACAAACCAAATCGGAAACATACATCGCTCTTAACAGAGCATCACACGTCCGGTGCTCTATATAGCACACAGACAATATCATGCAGGATAAACACCATGGAAAGACATGAGAAATGCTCAGCCGACTCATTATTGGCTAGCTCAAACACGGAACTTAATCAGTCGAACCCTGAGGTCTCAAACTCACAACGCTATCATTAGCTTTCTTTATAATTCAAGTTTGAATTAAGTAAGTTATGTGGTACAATTATGCCACACAAGCACTCAAGCATACCGTGCTCCACTAATCATACTGAAGTTGAGCCTGATCCGAAGCCCTAGTTCGTCAGAGCAGCAAACTTCACTTAACCTGTCCATCTTACAACATAACACACCGTACACCAAAATCCTTACTGTCTTACATACTTTGCCATCCACCTTATGGCCAAAGCATCTTACACGTACGTCATTAAACTAAGCTCCTTAGAGCCAAACCCAGTTATCACCCTCTTACTTATACCTCACTTATTATACTTACTTTTCACTTCATAATTTGTACATTATGCTTGTACAATTATGCACACTCTTACTGTCTAACAATCCCCCAACATGCGCTCTGATTCAAAACAATCCACTCCAATCCTCGCCTGTCATACTCATATTCTCTGTCATCCGTCATACGCTTACACATCCATATCCAAATCCATATCAAACACTGTCACTTCTTACCATCCATAGCCCATACCTCTGCCCACATGCACATACATATATCTATAACATAGGCAAATAGCCATCATACATACGTATGTCCATCACACATATATATATATATATATAATACACATATTTTCATACATACGTAGCTTCCCAACATACTCGCTAGCTATCACTAGCGCATACATACATACTTTAAACATACATGCTAGCCATCACTTGCGCATACATATACATCTATAAATACTTCAAACTTGCACGCTATCCATCACTAGCACATGCATAATCCATATTCGTAGAAACATCCTCGCTAGCCATCACTAGCGCACATGTAATCTACATATGTAGAAACATACTCGCTAGCCATCACTAGCACATACATACACATACGAAGCTTACCAACAAACACGCTAGCCATCACTAGCACATACATACACATATGAAGCTTACCAACAAACACGCTAGCCATCACTAGCACATACTCAATCAACATACGAAGCTTACCAACAAACACGCTAGCCATCACTAGCACATACTCAATCCACATACGAAGCTTACCAACAAATACGCTAGCCATCACTAGCACATACTCAATCAACATATGAAGCTTACCAACATACTTCAAACATACATACAACCCACATGCATGTCATATGCATTTCAACATGGCATAATATATCCTCTTACATCATGCAAACGGATCATGATTTAACATCCAAAGCATTGAATCATATAATCCTAGATGCTGCTACTCATTCAAAGCATGCTATCATGAAATTACGAGTTCAAAGCTCCCCTACCTCGTAATCATGATGTTCAATGGCGAGCACACAACGTGGCGGCGACAGCGGCGGAATTGGCGGCCAAAAGCTTTGCCAAGTTGAGAGAATTGTTGTCCCAAGGATTTTAGAAAGTACCGAAAACAATCATGGCCAAACGGGGTATCAGAAGTCAATGCGGCAAAATTCACGACCAATGGCGGTACAGTAGGGCGGCCGGGAGAAAGGTCAAGCCAACATAAGTGGCGATGTGACCATGTCATGCCCCGGCACTACCCGACCCGAGCCAAACCCGGTCCACAGATCAGACCAATGCATGGGGGCAATGGATTGAAACGATTGAGGAAAATAGCGGAAGACTTGTGCCCCAACTATGAGTAATCTAATTTACGGAGTTTACGCATTACTTTGAGCAAGAGTAAATAGGTAGAACCAAAAGAGTTAAACTCTAAATTAAACCATAATCTCAAACCCACATACTAATAATTCATAGCCACACACTTGGCTTCAAAACAAGGTCTCAAAGAAACTAAAGACATAGTATATCACAAATCTAAAACAAGGATCATCCACAACGTCCTAACATCAAAACAAGATAAACGAAGAGACATGCAAAACTAGGAGCCTCCACGACTACTCCCAAGCTCTCTCCAACCTTTCCTCATATAGAGGATCCTATCCGTCTGCGTGTCATACCACGTAGCCCCAAAACAAAATAAGAAAGTGGGGTGAGTATAAAAACTCAATAATGGTTTTGAATATAACTATAATAATCAGAAAACACGACGACATAATAATGTAGCAATTTAGATCTAAGATTAACATGTTATACCACTTTCTGATCATACATTCATATCACATAAACCTACATAATGATGTCTCAATCACACCATTTCTGATCATGCATTCATATCACATAAACCTGCATAATAGTGTCTCAATTACACCATTTCTGATCATGCATTCATATCACATAAACCTGTATAATAGTGTCTCAATCACACACTTTCTGATCATACATTCACATCACATAAACCTGCATAATAGTGTCTCATTCACATCATTTCTGATCATGCATTCATATCACATAAACCTGCATAATAGTGTCTCAATCACACCATTTCTGATCATTCATTCATATCACATAAACCACATTCACCCTACATGACAAACATGTCAAACACATGATACACAATCATGTATAGCATTCATAATAAACATGCATCAATACAAATGGTGAATGCCTCCATCAAGGAGTAAACACAAGTATTGCCACACAGGCAGAAAACAGTCAAGGCCACGAAGGCAAGACATGGTCAAATTTCCACACAGGAAATAAAAAAGGGGTCGGGGTTGTCAATTCCTAAAGTTGCTCATCCTGGATGATCCTGGCCAAGGATGTCCTATTCTCACACAGAGAATCTAGAGTAGGGGTGTTCGCCCAGGGACATCTCCTGCGGAGGGGAGAACCCGAATTCCCACACAGGGAACCCTAGAACACGTGGTAGTGGGTGCACACGACATACCACTTTGGATTCTCAAGGTCCAGATGACACTCATAATAATCTCAAATCCGCAAAACAAGTACACAACTCGTCCCCACATAATTCCATTTCACTAGACTCAACCCGAGGAGTATACATGTTCCACACAAGAACATAAATCGAAAACATGCCCTTTCAGACCAACCAAGTTTCGATTAATTCACCAAGCGATTAATCTGACATACAATCTCAATCATTGCATATAATCGATTAATTCCAGTTAAATATTGGTAAAACTTCGTTCATGAATACCGATCCATGATACATGATAACATGTTACATCCGTGAGCAAGACCTACGTGGGTTCCAACACATGGAACATGCTCCCAATCAGTCCCCTCATGCATCATACTCAAGGCATAATTAACTACAGTTTCATGGTAGATTCTTCATATATGTGTGTGTATTAATGCATATCTAAGCACATGCCCAATGCTTGACATAAACTCATAAGACAATTTACACATGCTTGAACACATTCAAAACAATGATTCCTAACTGAAATCAAAACAAAATCCACCATAAAGCTTAAATCCATTAATGTGAAATCGAACATTCACTCCCACAAACATGATTCTTCCATTCATTAAGCCACAACATGATGACATCCATTACCCATAAACCATTCTCATTATAAGAGAACACATCTCACCATTTTTTCACATAATATCCCTGCTGGAAACATATTCTATTCATAAAAATTCCAACATTCACAAATTCAAGGTACTTCAATATCAACATGCATAACTATCAACATAATATGATATCACAAGACAACACATAAACATAATCCATACACTTTCATCGTCAATTCTACACCTCCAGTAGCCTAATTTCATCATAATACACCTCTCATAACCATTAGAATCATCAAATAGAGTAAAACCTAGAAATGAGCATAAGTTTCAAAAATAGCAAAAATTGTCATGTAGCCGTTCGATCGCCTGTAAGGCCGTTCGATCGGCTATACTAAAAATTTGTCAAAACTGTAGTGTTGCCGATCGATCGCCCTGGTAGGCCGTTCGATCGCCATCAAAGCAGTTTTAACTTTCTTCTTCATTTCGAAAATCAAAACCGAAACACCATGAAAACACCTTCAAATCTTCATCCATGGTACCAAACATTATCAAAACCTCATCAAACCTTCTAAAACACTAATCCAAACCATTCTAAGACAAAACCCTAAGAAATCGAAATGAAAGATTAGTATTTACTAAACCCACCATTAGAGCCTAAATCAAGTAAAACCCACTTCAAATAACATCATAAAAACTAAGATTTTTACTACCCAAAGTTGAGATTGAAGAACTCATTACCTTTCCTTGTTGATTTGGGTTGGCACCTTCAATCTCCTCCAACACTATCCAAAAACACAATTTTAAGTTAACATACTACTAATCTCAATTTAGCTTTGAAAAACCAAAAGTAAACATTAGATCTAGGTCTTTTGAAGTTTAAAAATGAGATTTCAAAGATTAAGGCTTAGAGAAGAGGGGTAAAACAATAGTTTTATGCTTTCAAAATAGATTGAAATGATGGGGGAAGGCAAGATTAAGAAGAGTTTGAGAAAAAACCTAGAGACTAAGCCAAAATTAAGCTAAACCAACCTCTAATCATTTCCTATCTTGGCCTAATCGGGGATTAGGCTCCAAATCTCCTGGCTAAGCCTATTCCCAAATGGGAAAGGGTTGTGAAGGGTTGGGCTATACCTAATAGAAATGTGGGGTAGAAATAAAGTTTTTAACTAAAATTAGGAAATTTGGCAATTTAACCCAAAATTAGGTCTAGAAAAATTCTAAATTTTTTTAGTGTCTTCTATCGATGTCTAGGGAATTTTGGTCTAAAAACCCTAATTTTGTCGGTGGGGCCCACAGGGGGGTCCCGCCAAACCCTAATTTTTAGAAAATTAGTGAAAATAAAAAAAATCCCAAAAAATTAGAATTGACTAAAAATTACTTAAAACTCATAAATGTAGAGTTAGTTTTGCTTAAAACATTTAGAAACCCTATTTATTTTTGAAAACCACCGAATTTGATTAGAAAATGCTTAAACCACACGATAACTGATAAATAACATTAAAGTAAACCGGTTCAAAATGAGATTTGAAGGAGAAAAAAATCGAAGAAAAGTTTGGTACCTCGTAGAGGAGCGAAGAGGCCATGGCAGCGGTCTTAGCTGGTACCTACGGACTCGTGGCAGTGAGGCAAAAAGGATCCCGATAAGAATTGGCGAAATCCGACAACGGAGGAGGGAGAACGGAGCGACCGGAAATAGGCTCAGGTTTTCTCATCTTACTCGACTCTTTTTTATTTTACCATTTACGTCCCTAATATGCGTTAACTCACTGTTTACGTGTTGTACCTCCAAAATTTGCGTCGTAAGCGCACAATGAGGCCCATAGCCTACGACTGAACCCACACTTGACTCTATGGGTATAAATATGAGGTAAATACACAAATATGAATACATCAAAGCGTCACATTTTCCCGCCAAAAATGACTAGAAAAATAGCAAGAAAATTACATAAAATTGTAGAAAAATCTAGGACATTACAGTAAGTATTGGGAGGTAACTGGTAAGCTGACCCGAAGGCTTTGGAATTGTGTATCCATGGGGATAGACTAAAAAAAATAAGTGGAGTCTACTTATTCAATCGTAAAATGGGAAGAGTTTTTATTGCTCGACTCTGACAATGAGCCCAACGTAAAGAATGTATGAAAGCTCTTTATCCATGAAATTGATGGTGTACACACTAGCCTACATTAATGTCAATACTATTGGCACTAACGTGCACTAGCATATATGCTGTCGATCTCAAATATGTAGGGTTCTCATACATTCTTTACTCTGGGCTCCTTGTTAATGGGGAAAATGGAAAACTCTTCTCTTGAAATGAAGTAGAGGTGACATGTAAAAGTCAACGTCGCTCAAGCATTTTTTCCATCCTTAGAAACTCCCTAGCCTTTATCATTTGATCCTACCCATGTTGCAAAGCCTTACTAAAATGAAAAATTAGATGACATAAATTGTGTTTAAAATCCATCTTTTCTACCTTTTTATGTTGATTTTTTTAGAGGAAAAGGGTGCAAAGTCAGTAGTATTTTCTATTCGCCATCAAAATATGGGGAAGACGTGGGCGACACAACAAAATTACTATCAATATGGAAAGAGAATGTCTAGAATGAGTTGTCATTGCTACAGCTCTAGCTACCTTTTCATATGGAATGTGTTAGCTAAGTTTTTATATTTGGATGATTTTGGACCTTCATATGGGTTAGGCCACATATGGTCCTCCTTTACTTGTTTCGATGAGCAAGAAAGGACAGTGGGGGGTGGTTGGGCCAACACCACTTGTATTGGCACGTACGTTTTCTATGGGACCTATATCATGTTAACACACACTCACTAGGTATGTGTTAGGTTTTGGCATGTGTTCCTTGTAAGCCCCAGTTTTGATTAGCGTGCACGTAGTGGAACCTATGTGGATAGTTAGGGGGTCGACCCTATCATGTGCATGGGTGTGTGAAGGGGCTTAGGCCTCCATGGGCTCAATATGATTGAACCTATACCTGCTGTAGCAAATCCTTTAGAGATCCAATACATAGTTCAATTAGGAGGCTTGTTTAGCCTTAAGCCTACCAGACATTCATATAAGGAGGTGATTAAAGGACCACCTAATCACGTTTTGGATGTTTTGACTCTTTGGAGATATTCCCCCTCTATCCAACCCGCACCCCCTCTCTTTCTCTAACAACTAGAATAGTTGATCGACAGCCAAGGCAATCAATTATTTAATCGACAATCGAGTTAATTAGCAGCCCAAATTCCCTCTTCCTGGTGCATGGTGCCTTGGATCAGATAGGTTTGGGAGCATGCATAGGCTAAGACACTCCTACAACTCTACAGTATTCCATGCTAAAGGATTGAGGGTTCTCTACATCAATCAACATGGTATGCCTATGTAATATAAGACTTTTATATTGGGGTGTTTGGTGAAGGAGGAAAGGCGGCATCCTACGGCACAATGCCTTGAAGGTTAGTCTGTATCTATCCACTTAATTCTTCTTCTATTGTTGTTGATTGATTATAAAATTGATTATTTCTAATATATATGTTATTCATATTATATGCATGTTGGGAGTGAATTTTGTCACTTGTACCATCACCACAGGGCTCACACATCACTTCCATTACACCACCACTCTATAGAGGGGCCAATCATTTGTTTTTTCATTAGTAGAGTAATAATTACTTGTGTTTTTTTAATTATCTTGTATGTTTTTCTCCAATGAACCTTAGCTCTAAATTTAGTGTTTTATAGTGAATTTATTTATCTCTAGTTAATTTTTTTATCTTATGACAAAATCCTACATCTTCTCCTTTGTGGGATCACCATATCAAAACATTATGGTGATGCATAGACTGAGTTCTAAACTGGGATTTTGAAGGAGAAGTAGCTTTTATTATAAGTAGGACAAGAATAGTACATGTGTAACTTGTTCTAGATGAGTTTGACATCATTTGGAAAACTAACTCTTAGCAAGCAACAATGTGTTAGTGAAGGCATCAATAATTCTTTTGTTTCATAGGTTAGCATTGACGTGTTAGTGATTGAAGCAATTTTTTCTATGGGAATAAAAATTGTCAGAAATAAACGGTTTCACGCATGGTTATACACTAGATTCAGTTACTTTTCTTCCTTATAAATACCCTTTCATTCCCCACAACCTAATCTCTTCAAAAATTGACTTCTAGTCAAGAAGAGAGACCTATGACACGACAAGGATCAGAGAAAAAGGGATAAAAGAACTAAATGTTAAGGACCTAACTCACTCCTGGTGGAAGAAAAAGTTGGATTACTAACCTTAAAATTATGTGCTTATTGGATTGCTTGATCTTAGTCAGAAATCATGTTTTGGAGAATTGATATGAAGCATGCCTCATATATTGTTTATTTTAGTATTTTTACCATAATTTTAGATTAATGATGATAAGCATGATTTATATGAGTTAAAGAGTAGAAATTATAGTTTAAATTAAAGTTTGCATGGTTAGGGATGTTGGGGTGATTTTAGAAAGGGGAATAAATTGAGCACTAGAATGGTAATTACATTCCTTTTGCTTTAGTCACCGATGTGACCATCAACATGTCGATGAAGACATTGATGGTTAGAGGAAGATGAACAGAACTGACATCGACACACAGGGGCCATCGATGTTAAGTTGAACATCGACAGTGAAACTGATGTGTGAGTGACAACTTGGGAAATAGGACTCTCCTAGTTTACTCACTGTTGATAGGGGTTTGACACGTCGATAATGGTGTTGATGGCTACTGACACATCGATGGGTTGACTGATGGTAAATTAGTTAATGATTTTTGAACGATATTTATACCCATGCTTACACTACTTAGGAGATGTATTATCATATGATTTACTTGCATGATGAATGTAGGTAAATATTGGATTACTTGATGGAAATATGTGTAAGATTATGAGGTAAGTAAACTCTATGTTTGATCCTTGTAATGATTAAATATCCCTTGGCCATTTATACCACACTCAAGGACAAATGAGCCCAGTGTCTAGTTGAACTCCAAAAGTAGCCATGTAGAGGATGTTCATAGTAGCAACTAGGACCATGACTTCGGGCTTCCCTTTAGCTTAGAAGTTTTGCATGCAGATTCTCTCCTCAAGACTAGGGAGATGGTTTAGATGGGTTATAACATTTAAAGGTGCATGACTCCAATATAGCATGATAAGAGGAGGCTTTAGTAATCATGAAATGCTATAAATCACAACCACTTGGGTCTATAAGCCCTTGTAGACCTTAGCTTCTTTGCATGGATGGAGTAGGCTATGGTCTTTAGCAAGATTCTGAAGCTGCTTTGTTGAGTGGTATATATTTTGAGGAGTGGAGATCTCCTTGATGTTGCCATAGAATTTAGTGACCTTGTGTCTTGTCTGTTTCTTTATTGTATATTAGTAGATTATGGAATGTGATTATGAATTGTTTATATCTATATTATATTATTGTGGTTCTTGTTTTGTTATCCCACTAGGTATACCCATATATGCAATATCCTTGTAATATTAGTATTCATGAGTAAGCACTAGGAAGAATTAGTCTGCTCAACAAGGACGACTTTTCCAGACCACATAGTAGGTATGATTATTGTTATTTCCAAGTTGACCCATAGATTTTTATGGATGATTGTAGACACATGAGTGCCAATTTATTTTTGTTAGTGTGTATAATATTCCTGGACATGTACTCGGGCAAGATCTTTTTTCATTATGCAATGATTTGATGACGGTTAGTAAGTACTATGATTTAATATTTATAATTTTAAAAGGTAAGGAGTTCACCCCCAATATATTCTTAATGTGAATTTTGATTTATCAATATTATTGCTATTTTTCATTGTAAGATTTATGAAAAAGAATTTGAAAATCTTGGGGTGTGACAGAAGTAGATATGTTTTCCCAATTAGGATTTAGGCTAATACATCCCATCATCCTTTCTACTTGTTTTCCGCTCAGGCTTTCTCTTGAGTAGAGTTAGGTGCAGAACATCTTTAAGACTTCTTTGCTTCTCTTATATAGTGGCATCAAAATGGCATGTTCATATAGTAAGATTTTGAGACTCCACAGGGTCTAAATTGTTGGTTTAATAATTCAAATTATAATGTGTTGTAACATAGGATTCAAGCCATCAGAATGGGATCCATATTGAAAAGAGAAATGTTAAGCTGATCAGCCAACCATGGAGTGGTTAGAGGCTTAATCTTATTCGATAAATTATTCTAGGTTGATTTCTACAATGGATCAGCCTGTTTACCCTCACCTCATTTGTCAACGGTTTTCATCGCTTAGATTTGACAGAGAGGATATTTTAGTGGGAGTTGTTGGAGGTACTACTATATGAGTTACATCACAGATAATCACTAATGTAATTCAGTGAGAGCAGAGACTCCTATGATATCTAGACATTGGTAGATTTCGGTTTCCATCCGATAGTGAGTTGATTGGAAGCTTGAGTGGACTTCCAAGAGGCAGAGAGCTCAACATCTCACTCCTAGTACACTTGATGACCGATGACTATCGCTTGCTGCATGTGATAACTCAATTTGACATCTGAAGCATGAAGGAGCGAGTAGATAAGACAATGACCCAATTGTTGTTTCTTTTGTCAAAGTCTCATATGGAGTTAGACCTACCATCTATTATCTTTGGACACATTATGACCTTTCAACATGGTCATACTCATGAGATTTTACCATATCCGTACATTCTATGTTGGATATTTACTTCTGTTCAGTTGAGGATTCCACGTTGAGTGCCTACTTTAGTTGGCCTAGGACCTATAGATGTTGCTATTGGTCGACACTTGATGTTTCACACCAGGGTACATAAAAGAGTAGTTCAAGAGGAGCAGTAGGCACAACCAAATACACTACCAACTCAAGAGAGACATTTTGCTCATCTTGATATACTGATGACTTATGGCGAGTTCCTTACATTTCTTTGGAATTTGATGGATGAGATGCATAAATATTTGCAGACATTAGGAGGATGATTAGAGAGAAGATTCCACTCTCAGACATTGAGGGGGAGTATCCTGATGATGATGATGCTAATGCACTTGCTAGAGATGCTTAATGCTTTTATTTCACTTTATCAAGTATTCATGTGTTGGAACTTATGTCAATTCATTTTATGTTCTATGTTGCATTGGGATGTATTTTGAAACTCGTGATCTTTTATGGGTATATGATGGACATGTTTATTTTATTGTTGATATATGTTCATGTCTTATGGTGATGATTATGACTTAAATGTTCTTAAATTAAATTTTGTATTAATTATTAATCCACTTTTTGTCTATTTGTGTCAAAAGGGGGAGAAATGGTTAATGAAAATCAAAGTATTTTTTTTATGTGTATTAGGATAAGTACAAGTTTTAACAAGGCTTTTCAAGAACAATTCTAAATTGTCTTCATTGAGTCTTAGTGTTGTGAAGTTATATGTATAAGTGAAAGTCAATGCACAACATCAAAGAGTTGTAATTTTTATTTGATTTTCAATCTTGTAGTGTATTGTCATGAAATAGCCAAAGGGGGAGATTGAAAAAATATAAGACACATATGTATTGTAATTGGATAATTTCTATGATCAAAACAATGTTGAAACTTCATGTATGTTTTTAGTCTTAGGAAATTGATGAGATTTAGTTGTAGTTAAGTTGGATTCGAAATTGATTGACTTGAAAAATAGAGGTAGATGTGTTCTTATATATCAAGGTTATAGACTAAGCAATGTGTTGAAGGTAAGAAGTTAATTTGCACACAATCATATACACAATTTACTTAGACTAACTTAAAATGAGTGAATTAAATAAATTTAAGAGTTTCATACCAAATTAGGGTAAACTGGGAATTTTACTATATTATAGATCAATCACTACAATTTGTACTAGGTCAATTGATCGATTGGCACTCAAATAAGACTATGCAAAATTTAATTGAGATTTTATCAATCAATTGATGTGTCAATAGATCAATTGCTCAAAGAGTCCTACCCTAATTAAAATAGTAAACGATCAATTGTTGTTTGTGTTATATGCCTAGTTTAAACATTTCAAAAGAGAATTCATTTCCAATTGAAGTCAAACCCTTAAATTGACTTAATGGACTATATAAGGGCTAGGTAACCATGAAATTAAAGATAAGAAAACCTAGAAATTCATAGAGAAAAAATGAGAAATCCTTGTTATTAGTTTTCCAAGAGGAGATCATCTTTGAGTTTCATGTTTATGCTAATGGTGATTCCTTGAGACACACAACTGAGAAGAGAGTCTTACACACACCAAATTAAAGAGGAGTTGCAACAAAATTCAAAGGAGAGTTGAAGTGGATCAAGGCTAAAATTAAAAAACAAGAGGAACTTGTTGTCGAGGTTATAAGAAGACAAAGACAAAGCAAGTAGAAGGAAAAAGTTTCAAGGCTTGAGGAAAAGACTTTGAAGGCTAGCAACTATAGGAGTTTTATTTGGGATCTAAACAAAGAAGTTTTAGGTTAGAGTCAGCAACAAAGGTTGATGATTCGTTTGTGTCGATGTAGTGTCTTACGTGCTAGTGCATTGATTTTAGGCTAAGAGTTGTTATCATTATTTTTTTACCCTAATTAGGGTTTTTCACATAAAAAATTAAATTGTGTGTGCTCATGTGTTCTGCATATTTTACGATTTGATTGATGTTGGAATGATCATGAATGCCTAGAGACTTAGTTTTGTTATTTTTGTTGCTTAGTAAAAATTCTTGAGTAAGAGGCTATAACTTTTAATTCTTACTTCTACGAAGTACTAGTTCTAAGAACAATCTAGTGATCTGCTATCGCCATCTAGATTGATATTAAACTATCAAAATTGATATGTAACAAATATTTTCAATTAATTGAATATGAGGTTTAACAAAATTTAGACCATCTTGAACAAATAGATTAATTCTGTGACATGTACATCTAATATGAAACATAAGGGACTCTAGTGTATCAATGTCATCATAATGAGATTGTAAAAGTTGTATAGTTGAATTATTATTTGAAGCATTATCTAAAGTAATAGACATAAGTTTATCTTTAATTAAAAATTCATTTGAAATAGAAATCCATAATAATTGTGGCAAAATGAGGATATTCTATGATGTTAAAATAAGTTATTCTCTTATTTAATATCTATTCTTCATCTATAAAATGAGTTGTAACACATACATATCCAATATCTTGGTTACTAGTTTAAATATTGAAAATTATAGAAATCTTACTGGGAATTGTAAGTAGAGTATTCATAAGTTGTACTTTGTATTCTTTGTATAATTTAAAAATATCTTTATTTAAAGTGTTGCACAAGAGTTTACGGAATGTTGGGTTGAGAGTTTTCCTCACATAAGTCGCTAATAGTTCATCATCGATAAAGGAGAAAGTTTGTTCGGCACACACAACATCCTTCACAAGCTCCCTCCGATTAATATCTTGATTAAAAGTAAAAGTGCTAAGAGAGGTAGAGGAGGAGCTCAAGGCACCAGGCTGGGATTATTTGGGTTCCTTTGGGCTATGCATGGGCGGAGCATAATCTAATGTGTTGGATAATATGTTCGGTACCCTCGCCTCAAACACTTAGAATTGCTTTGCAATAATTGCATTTAGCTCTCACAATCTTCATTCCGTGTTTGCTAGGGTCATCTACCTTAATATCTTCATATCACTCCCACATGATGGAGGTTTACCGCTTTTGTCATTCGTTAGCCATTGAAGGCATTGGTTGGTTGGGGTGATGGATGAGGAAGAGGCATTGTAGTTGGAATGAGATATTATTTTCTAAAAAAAATAAATAATAAAAAATTAATAAGAGAAAGAGGAGGCAAATTAAAATTACTTAGCATAAACTTTATATTATAAAATCAAATTATTTATTTTGTGTTTGATGCTTGAGTTGAACTTGCCCACTCAATGCTTAAATAAAAATAGAAATGAGGAGGTTTGATAGTTGAGCTATTTTTCTTTTAGTTTGAGAGTTTGAGAGCTTAATCTTAAATTTTAATTTAAAACAAAAATTAGAGAGATTGAAAACTTGAGAGCATAGAGGCGAGGAGAGGAGAGGAAAGTTAGTCTTAGAGAATAGATGAAAGAGAGAAGAGAAGGCTATTTTTTTCCCTATTTATAGATTTTTAAATATAATAATTACCCCTCATATGTTGTGCACGATCACCTTAAACTACTTATTTCTCATTTATTGCATTGTATTAGGCTACTTTCTTTTATATTTGTTTCATATTAGTTATGTATTAGGATGAATAACTGTATTAGACTAGCTAGTGGCCCACGGGATAGCCGGGTCCACTAGATGGCACGGCTACCTAGGAGTGAGGGCGTGACTCCCTATAAGGGTCGTCCCCTTCCTTGTGTTTCTTTTATGCAATAAAATTATTTAGATCTCTCTCCCCTTTCTTCTTCCTCTCTTCCCTTTCCTACGTGAGAGTTTAAGGTACCGTTTGTGCCTACACCGGGTACAACATTGGTATCGGAGCCTTCATGATCCCCGACCATGGCGCGAGGCAAGCAGCCCGCTATGGCCCCAGAAGTTCAGCCTGCGAAGGAGGCGGAAGCTTCAGCAAACAACCCCAAAATTGTCTCAGAGACCATTAGCGCTCCTACCCTGGCGTAGATTATGGACAAAATTGAGCTCCTGACCATGGCTATTGCACAGCTACATGCAGGACCTTCAGTGCCATCAGCGCCACTTTTCTCCAGATCGCCGGTCGCCAACATGGACAAGGGAGAAGCTTCGCAGGCACCGGAACAGTGCTGCCCAAGCACCCGAGCAACGGCAGACAGGGAGACACGTGTTTCACAGGCTCCTCTGTGCTTTGGCACCATCGACCATGCTGGAGAAGAGAGGCGCCAAGCCTGAGATATACGAGGTATGCCAAGTGTTTGGGAGAATGCCCCAATGGTGCCGCCAACCAGAAACTTATTTTACGAGATGGAGGATGACTAGGAGGAGTACCCGGGGCCTCGCTGAGGGCCACGGGGAGAAGGTGAGCCTCGTTTGGCCCTCCTGTAGTTCCCATGCTACAATGGGGACGACGACCCGATGGAGTGGTTGTAGAAGGCTAAGAAGTTTTTTGCCTACCAGGGAATGAATTCGAGGCTGAACAACTGTGCATAGCTGTGTTCCACTTGGACGGTGACGCTTCCGTCTAGTTCCAAAATTTGAGAAGGAGGTGCGCTACCCCACTTGGGCCGCCTTCTCTGATGAACTGTGCATCTAGTTTGGCTCCAATGAGTTCTAGGACTTCAATGAGATGCTCTCAGCACTGCGACAAGCCACCACCGTTCAGGCCTACTACACGGAGTTCATGAAGGTTGCCAACCGCCTCCCCAATTGGTCAGTGGCAGCCTTGCTTGGAACGTTCAAGAGGGGGCTCAAACCGGAGATATCGGAGGAGATGCACCACTTCCCATGCGTGAGTATGCGGGATGTCGTGCGACATGATTGAATTGAGGAGGAGAAATTGGCTAGGCAGCGAAGAGGGGGACGGCTTGGTTCCTTCCCACGTTCTACTATCAACGCTAGCCCCCTTTCTACCCTGACCAACCACTCAGTGTCAGGCTGCCTTGGCCAACATCCCCCTCTGCCAAGCCAGATTGTCATTCGTCTCACACCGGCATAGATAGAGGAACATCGGTCCAAGGGGCTATGCTTCCACTGTGATGAAAAGTTTGTCCCAAGGCACCGTTGTTCTATTAAGGGTTGCCTCCTCATGGAGGAGATCGAGGAGGAGGAGGACGTGGCAGAAAGATCAAACTCTTCCCACTATGACAATGTGCTGCCCGAGATCTCTGTTCATGCCTTCTCGGGGGCATTTACTCCTCGTACGATGCAGCTTCAAGGCCACCTCAAGCGGCAGCACGTGGCCATCTTGATTGATAGTGGTTCCACCCACAACTTCATCAATGACAAGGTGGCTTGATGTCTTGATCGGTGACGAGAAGCATCTCAGGAGTTTCGGAGTATGTGCTCAGGCTGCCCTCTCCATCCAAGGCCACACCTTCATCACCGATCTCTTCTTGCTGCCCACAAAGGGGACCGGCGTGGTGCTTGGGGCCTAGTGGCTACAGGATCTTGGGGACATGGTCTGGAACTTCAGAGATATGGTTATGGACTTTGTGATTCAGGGACAACAGGTGCAAATTCAAGGACCTCCGCCGGGCACCCTCGTTTCAGCCCAACCGGCGAGTTCCTTCTTCCAGTTTGTGCTCTAGGGGTTCCTCCTTCAGCAATGGGCAGCAGTCGAAGTACATCAAGATGAGCTGCCTTAGGATCTTCTTGACTTATTGGTAGATCATACGGATGTGTTTGCTTAGCCGAAGGGCCTTCCACCAATGCTGCCTCATGACCATCATATCCCTATCATCCCCAGGGCCTCTCCAGCCAACGTTCGTCCTTACCGATATCCTCACATCCAGAAGACGGAGATAGAGTGCATCATGGCCAACATGCTTCATTCCGGTATCATCCACCCTAGCACTAGCTCCTTCTCCTCTCCTGTGTTGTTGGTTCATAAGAAGGACGACACTTGCCGGTTTTGTGTCGACTATCGGGCTTTGAACATTATCATCGTCAAAGACAAGTACCCCATTCTTGTGATTGAGGAGCTCTGGAACGAGATGGTTAGTGCGACAGTCTTTAGTAAACTCAATCTCCGATCAGGTTACCATCAAATTAGGGTGCAACCAACCAATGTGCATAAGACCGCCTTTCGAACTCATGACTATCATTTCGAGTTCCTGTTCATGCCATTCGGGCTGACCAACGCCCCCTCCACCTTTCAGAGCCTCATGAACGACCTCTTCAGGCCCTTCCTCTTGGTCTTCTTTGATGATATCCTCGTCTATAGCAAGTTCTAGGTGGACCACTTGGAGCATCTTAGGACTGTCTTCTCTGTTTTGAAAGATAACTCATTATTTCTTAAGCATTCAAAGTGTTCTTTTGGCACCCCACAAGTTGATTATTTGGGACACATCATCTCTCGGGACGGGGTCGCCACTGACCCGTCGAAGGTGGCCGCCATGCTCTCTTGGTCGCCACCTACTTGTGTTTGTGCGCTACGAGGTTTTTTGGGACTCACAGGCTACTATCAGAGGTTTATCAACTGATATGGTGAGATTGCTCGGCCCCTTACAGAGCTTCTGAAGAAGGGGGCATTCAATTGGAGTGGGGCTGCCCAAGCAGCCTCTGATGAGCTGAAATAGTCGATGGTCTCGACCCTGTTATTATTCTCCCTGATTTCAGCTGCCCTTTCGTAGTTGAAATAGATGCTTCAGAGATGGGCCTAGGGGCGGTGTTGTTGTAGGACGAGCGCCCCATTGCCTACTTTAGCAAGGCTTTGGCTAGCCGCTCCTTGTCCTTGTCTGTTTATGAGAAGGAGATGCTTGATATTGTTCTTGCTGTCGACAAATGGTGTCCCTACTTGCTTGGCCGCTGGTATTTGATCTGCACTGACCACCAGCCCCTGAAGTACTTCCTTGAGCAGTGCGTGTCCACTCCAGCATAGTAGCGGTGGGTCAGTAAGTTGCTTGGATATGATTATGAGGGTGTTTACAAAAGAGGGTCAGACAACACTGTGGTCGGCGCCCTTTCTCGCAGCTCTACCACCAGTTCGTGCATGACACTTTCTACTCTGTCCTACCCCTCCATTGCTGAGTTGAGGTGGGCCTATGTGAGGATCCTCCGACACAGACTTTTGTTATAGCTCTCCAAACTGACCCAGCAGCATGTCCCTTCTTTTTGTGGCAGGATAACCTTCTCTTTTGGAAGGACTGCCTTTAGGTACCTGATGTCAGTGATCTTCACAAGTGTAATTTTTCCCACTTCCATGATACCCCAGTGGCCGATTATGAAGGAGCATTCCGTACATATAAGCGGGTTAGCCAGAGCTTTATGTGGCAGGGTATTCGACGGGCAATACAAGAGTATGTTGTTGTTTGTGATGTATGTCAGAGAGCTAAGGCTACCATGATGTCTCTTGCCAGTTTGCTTCAGCCATTACCCATTCTTGATAAGGTTTGGGAGGATGTTTCGATGGACTTTGTGGAGGCCTTGCCCATGGTACAAGGCAAGTCGGTGATTCTGGTGGTGGTGGATTGGTTGTCCAAGTATGCTCACTTTTGTGCTTTGGGCCACCCATTCACTGCCAAGATAGTGGCCGAGCGCTATGTTCGGGAGGTGGCTAAATAGCATCTCCACTGTTTCACTATGTCTCAGCCCTGCCGATGACTTCAACTTCTTCCTTGGGCGGAGTGGTCGTATAACACCGCCTTTCACACTCGCACGGGATTTACTCCTTTGGAGGTACTGTATGGCCGCCCACCTCTGACCATGTTATCTTATGTCCCTCACCGCTCCTCTGTGGCTGAGGTGGATTATATGTTCTAGACACGGGATGAGGTTCTTCACTAGCTTAAGGAGAACTTATCCTCTGCTTAGAACCAGATGAAACAGATTTATGATGGCCACTGATCATGAGTTTTTTTGGGCGACTTGGTTTATGTCTCTATCCTCCCTCAGCGGCAGACATCCTTGTTTCAGCCAAAGCATTCCAAGCTCGCCCCCGTTTCCATGGTCCATATGCAGTGGTAGAGTGTATTGGCCCAGTGGCTTATTCTCTTGCTTTACCGCCTAGCTCCTTAGTCCACCCTATCTTCCATGTCTCTAGACTTCGCCGATGTGTAGGTGACACTTCCCTCACCACTGATGCTCTGCCACCTCCTTTGATGGGACCGGTTCAGCCTTCCGATCCTGTTCCAGCCTCGATGCTTGATAAGTGTCGGATCCGCCATTCTAGCCATATCATTATAGAGGTGCTTGTTTCTTGGCAGGGCCAGCCCTTGGAGGATGCCACGTGGATCTCTGAGGACGAGTTCATGGCTCGCTTCCCGGCTTGGTCGCCTTGAGGTCAAGGCGAATAGCAGAAACGTGGTGGAGTGTTGTGCACGATCACCCCGAACTACTTATTTCCCTTTTATTGCATTGTATTAGGCTACTTTATTTTATATTTGCTTCGTATTAGTTATGTATTAGGATGAATAACTGTATTGGACCAGGTAGTGGCCCACGGGACAGTCGGTAAGCAAGCCAAAATCACGGAGAGAGAAAATTATTTCCCAAAGTGGTATCCATTATGGCCACGTAGGCGCCAGCCGAGCGCTAATGCATGTGTGGCATTTTTTATTTTATTTTCGATTTTGTCCTTTTGAAGGACAAAATCAGTTTTAAGTTTATTACAAAACTTCACATTCCATGGGAGAAAGCAACTTCAAGCGGAAGGATGAAATCAAATTGAAGGACGAAGTTCACTATATTTGCATACGCCCGTCCCCCCTCCCGATAGTATCATTCCAGAGTGTCCCAACCGTTTCATTCCAGATTTTGCCGCCGCATTTGTCACTGTCCACCACCGCATTTGGTGTCACCATCTGCTGTCATCAGTCCCTTAGCCTGAAGCTCGTTCACCTAGAGCCCTTCATCGCAGATCTACTCCGCCTAGAGTCCCTCTGCCCGGATTTCCTCCAAATGTCTACCCATATCTATTCACCCTTTGCCACCCCAAATCCATCCACCTATAGTTCCTTCGCCTGAAAGTATTTTTTGAGTTTATATTCTATAATCAAAATATTAAGATTGCATGAGAGATTGGTTGTATTTTAGGCAATTTAAGGTTTTATTTTTTAATTTCATCGTCTGTAATTAAGGCAGTAAGTTAGCATGACAGATTGGTTAAATTTTCGTTGCTTGAAGGGTTTGTTTTTTTATTTTGTATTCTATAATAAAGACGTCAAAATTGCATGAAAGAAAGGTTGTTTTTTGGTTATTTTAGGTTTTGTTTTTTGATATGATGTATTGTAATCAAGACAACAAGAAAGAGTTCACATATTGGTTGAATTTTTGTCGATTTAATGGTCTGTGTTTTGATTTCTTGTTTTGTAATCTAGACGACAATTTGGTGTGTAATTTTATTTTCTTAGTTTTTTTAAGTTCATATGTTAAGGGAGTAAAATTGTGCTATGGAATTGTCATATGATTTTTGTTATTTGAGTGGAATTGCTTGATTAAGTTTGATTAATAGATAAATCTCATATTTTATTAAGTAATGTAATTATTTTGAAGTAATTGCTTAATGTATTATTTATGTAATTTATTGGTTATGAATTAAGTGAATAGAGATGGAGGAAGAAATAGTTAGTTTTATGTTTCACCATGAAGGAGGCACAAATGGATTATTCATAAAGAAACCATCTACTTATGATGAACTTGAGATATAAGTAGCTAGCAAAGTTAGTTGGGATCGAAGGAGATGGAAAATTACTATAAAATGTAATATTCCGATATTTGGATGGAGATTAGGACTACTACGTATAGATGATGATGCATCAGTAAGACAAATGTTTCACCATTCGTCTCACATATTTTGTTTCGAGATATTTCTTGAAAAAGAGGCCCGAGTGCCTAGTGAATGGCGCAGTACAAGTAGGAGTTCACACAGGAGCTCTAAAACAAATGTGAGCAGTGGAAGACATGCAAATGCCAGTGGATGATAGTGAAGAAGAAAATTTGTCGATGACAGTAGTTTCAAATGAACGTTATAGGTTGTCTGCACCTATTGACGATAGAAGTGGACCTACTTGGAGGTAAGGTTTTTTAAGATGTAAATCTTGTGTGAATCTTATAATTATCGATGAAAATTTGGATATTTAATTATGAATGTTCATAGGAGAAAACCCAAAAATCCACAAGGAGTCCTTCGTTTGAATAGAGGAGAGTTAGACCACCAGCGGCCTTATTAGGTAATTTCATTTCATTATCACATTTCATATAATGATTATAAGCTATGTAAGATCATTAAAAATTAATTATGCTTATAAATTGTGTAGGTCATTTAGCAGCCATACTCACCAGAGGTGTTGGCTGAGTTACCTCCTCTTTGTACAGAGTGAAGAGATATGTGGCTCTCTTGAATGTTGCTCATCTGTTTTGAGATTGTTGAGCTGTATGTGCTTGATCGTGTGATGCTCCAATTTAACTTGGAGCAAGAGGTCCCTCCTCGTACCACAGAGGTTGTTCATCGAATCACTCAATAAGGCCACCATATTACTAACCGGGTCCTACATCATGCAACATATATCGCTCGATGGGATAATAGGAGAGCTACTATTATTCGAGGGGAGATGACTACAATATCGCGAAATGTTTGTAGCCCATATATGCAGTGGTATTTACCCATTACACGCAAATATATTTTACCACGCGATGCTATAGAGGAGATGACATATCAGCCTAGGGGTGTGTCTGAGGCAACTCTGGTAAGTATATCTTAATTAATTATATAATAATATTTTTTTTATTTCTCATTTATTATTTATATGACTTTTATTTTATTTTTTTATAGCTTGGTTTAGCGCAACAGACATATACTCATTTGATTGACGCAATGAACACCTATACTTCGGGTGAGGTGTTATTGGCATCATGTCAATCAATCATCAGGCACCATGAGGATGTCCTTTGTAGCCTTCCACTACTTCAGTCGGTTATTACAAACATTCATGGACATTATCCTACTAACGAGGCAACTCAAAGATGGCCAAGTCACGCTCCATTCTTGGATATTTCATCGTCATCTGCAGCACATGGCTCTCCTCCACGTTCATCATCTCTAGTTGCTCCACATCTAGCCTACCCCCAACCAGATCCGATAGTATATCATAGACGACAACGGGCAGCTCGTGTTGATCTTATCCCATTATCTTATGTGGAGCCTTTTGTTACTTATGGTGAGCCATCTGTTACTTATGCGGAGGCGGAGCAGGCGAAGCAGCAGGAGCATGAAGAGCCAATACAAAAACCGTTGGAGTCGGGGTCATAGTTGAGGTCGAGGTCGTAGGGGTAGGAGAGGTAGAGCGACTTAGAATTGTTATATACTTGTTTTGTAAACCAAAACATTTTGAGAACATTGTGTGTAATTTATATACTACCCGTAGACATTCTAATCACTTGATGTGTTGATATTATTGTGATTTATATGTTGTTTGTGTGGAACATATGTGATGTTATACAAAAACAAATTTATATGTTTTGTGTGGAACATATGTAATGTTTATTTGAGGGTAGATTTGTATGTTTTGTGTGAACATATGTCATATGATACAAGGACAGGTGTTGCGTTCGATTTTAAGTTATCTAAATTTTTTTTAAGCAAAGGATGAAATCTACTATTAAGTCTGAAGGATGAAATCCGTTTTAAGTTAGTATCATCCTTCACAAGGACAAAATCCACTTAAAAGCTACAACTTTCAATTTGAAAGTGAGAAATGTTTGGGATTTCATCCTTTGAAAAGACGAAATCAATTTAAAATTGATTTCGTCATTTAGAAGGATGAAATCAAAAAATTATAATTTTTAGTTTGAAAGTGAGAAGTGTTGGGAGTGATTTCATCATTCCAAAGGATGAAATTAACTTAAAACTGATTTCGTTCTTGAGAATAATGAAATTAAAATTTTTTTTTTAAAAATGTCACGCCAAAACGGACACCACTTTAAGAAATATTTCTCTCTTTATATAATTTTAGTAATTATTTTTTAAATATTATTTTAATAATTTTTCCTAACAATTTCGTAATTAACTTCTTTCTAAATTAAATTTTTTTTTTAAAAGACACTAAAATAGCCGTCGGGGCTGTGCCCAACAGGCAACGACTATTATAGCGATTGGGTGATCGATCACCTACTTCATAAGAGTTGTGCGATTGATCGGCGTCAGCCTTTTTTTCTGCGATCCTGCGGGCCGGCCCGTAGCCCTCGGGGAGTGGGCTAGCCCCACACATTTGCCACCACCACTATTATTAAAGAGCATTCCGGGGCTATTTCGACAAATCACTATAATTTATCCGAGATCAGACATCTAACGGTCGAGAAAAGTGGAAAGAGGGGGGCGGGCGGGGGGAAGACGTATGCTCGGGTTTCACCTCCTCCCCATCCCTGCGTCTACCTTCTTCTCCGCCTCCGTCAGACGCCGCGTCTGTGTTATAGAGGAAGTTGGCCTCCACAGATTCTCTCGCACTTCAGTGTCTGCTCTCCTCTGGTCTGCCTTCGTCGACTCGAAGGTCTCACGCGCTTTGGAGAGAAGAAGAAGAAGAAGAAGAGGAGAGAAAGGTGTGTACTTCATTCCTTCCGCTTTCCATTTCCTGCATGTTGAGTGATTCCGATACCCCCCTTTACTAAGATTTGAGGAGGGTTTAAGTTTTTTTTCCTTATTTTTTCCTTCTGTTCTTGATTTTAGGGTTTTGGGTTAAAGTTTAGATTTCCCCTGATTGGATACTGGATTTGAGTTTGGTTTGTCTCTGTTTCTTTTAGCGATTTGAAATTTATACTGAAATCGAGGATTTGGGTTCCATCTCTACTGTTTGCGCGTCTTCTGTCTTTATGTTTTGGGTTAAAGTTTAGATTTCCCCTGATTGGACACTGGATTTGAGTTTGTTTTGTCTCTGTTTCTATTAGCTATTTGAAATTTATACCGAAATTGAGGATTTGGGTTCCATCTATACTGTTTATGCTTCATCTGTCTATATGTTTTGTTGGGCGAGTTTCTCACTACCAAATTGACTTTTAACTATATAACACTAATAAGATCATTGTAGCTAGTCTGATTGAATTATTTGCTCCTTTTGAATATTGCTCATCTGAAGTCATGTCACTTTCTCATTGATCGTCACCTGTTGTTATGTTTTTATTTTTTTTGTTCTTGACTTCATTGAACTTCATTTCTGTTTCTTCTTTGATTCTTGAGCTCTGGAGTTTGATCAGTTGGATTGTCTAATCAAATTATTGTTGTACTTCTTTTCTCTAGGATGTCTTCTAAAGAAGCAGATCCCTCTCTGGGGTACTCAACCCGCAAAGATACTGAGGTGAAGCTCCCTCGGCCTACACGGGTCAAGAACAAAACCCCAGCTCCGATCCAAATCACTGCAGAGCAGATTCTCCGTGAAGCTCGAGAGCGTCAAGAGGCTGAAATCCGCCCCCCCAAGCAGAAGATAACTGATCCCACCGAGCTTGCAGATTATCGTCTCCGAAAGAGAAAAGAGTTTGAAGATCTCATACGTCGTGTGCGGTGGAATGTCAGTGTATGGATAAAATATGCACAATGGGAAGAATCACAGAAAGACTTTGCTCGTGCCCGCTCTATCTGGGAGCGGGCCCTTGAGGTGGACTACAGGAATCATACTCTCTGGTTGAAGTACGCAGAAGTTGAGATGAAAAACAAGTTTATCAACCATGCTCGAAATGTATGGGATCGTGCAGTGACTTTACTACCTCGTGTTGACCAACTATGGTACAAATACATCCATATGGAGGAGATTCTAGGGAATGTTGCTGGTGCTAGACAGATCTTTGAGCGGTGGATGAGCTGGATGCCCGATCAGCAGGGATGGCTTTCCTACATTAAATTTGAATTGCGCTACAATGAAGTCGAAAGGGCTCGTGGAATATATGAGCGCTTTTTGCAATGTCACCCAAAGGTTGAGGCCTGGATTCGATATGCAAAATTTGAAATGAAGAATGGGGAAGTTGCTCGTGCAAGAAACTGCTATGAGAGGGCTGTTGAGAAGTTGGCTGATGATGAGGAAGCGGAGCAGCTCTTTGTGGCTTTTGCAGAGTTTGAGGAGCGATGCAAGGAGACAGAAAGAGCCAGGTGTATTTACAAATACGCGCTTGATCATATACCTAAAGGTCGGGCAGAGCATCTTTACAAAAGATTTGTAGCTTTTGAGAAGCAATATGGAGATCGTGAAGGTATTGAGGATGCAATTGTTGGAAAGAGGAGGTTTCAGTACGAGGATGAAGTCAGGAAAAATCCATTGAACTATGATACTTGGTTTGACTATATCCGTTTGGAGGAAAGTGTGGGTAATAAAGATAGGATTAGAGAAGTTTATGAGAGGGCTATTGCTAATGTCCCTCTGGCTCAGGAGAAGCGTTATTGGCAACGTTATATATATTTATGGATTAACTATGCTTTGTATGAAGAACTGGATGCAGAAGACATGGAGAGGACAAGAGAAGTCTTCCGGGAATGCCTTAAGTTGATACCACATAAGAAGTTCTCTTTTGCTAAAATTTGGCTCTTGGCTGCCCAATTTGAAATTCGTCAAATGAATCTAATGGCAGCAAGAAAAATTTTAGGCAATGCAATTGGGGTAGCTCCAAAAGATAAGATCTTCAAGAAGTACATTGAGATTGAATTGCAATTAGCAAACATAGACCGCTGTAGGACCTTGTATGAGAAATATCTGGAGTGGGTCCCTGCCAACTGCTATGCATGGAGCAAGTATGCTGAGTTGGAGAGATCATTAGGTGAGACAGAACGGACTAGAGCTATATTTGAGCTAGCCATTGCTCAACCTGCATTGGATATGCCAGAGCTGCTTTGGAAAGCATACATAGACTTTGAGATAGCAGAAGGCGAACTTGAAAAAACCAGGCAACTTTATGAGAGGCTTCTTGATCGCACGAAGCATTTTAAAGTCTGGATGAGTTATGCTAAATTTGAGGCTTCTGCTGGTATTGAAGATGAAAGCAGGGAGATGCAAGGAGATGATGCAATTTACTTGGAACAGAACAAAGAGCGCCATGAACGTTCTCAACATGTTTTTGAGAGGGCTTTTGACTACTTCAGAACGTCAGCTCCTGAACTAAAAGAGGAAAGGGCAATGCTTTTGGAGGAATGGCTAAATATGGAAAGCAGCTTCGGTGGTCTTGGAGATGTCAGTTTAGTGCAGAAGAAGTTGCCCAGGAAGGTCAAAAGAAGGCGGCCTATCACATCTGAGGATGGCACAAGGACTGGTTACGAGGAATATTTCGATTATGTGTTTCCAGATGAAACGGCAGCTGCTCCTCTCAAAATCTTAGAAGCGGCATATAAATGGAAAAAGCAGAAACAAGATTTTGAATGGTAACTGTTTCCAAGTGCACTATTCCTTTATTACGTTGTATCCAATGACGACTGATTTGTTGTAGCAAATGCGAGTTGAATGGCATTTCTGGATTTTTTGTCTGAAGCTCATACCTTATTAAAAAAGTAGCAATTGAAGTGCATGACTCATTTAAAAATAGTAGGAAAAACTAAAGTGCGCACATATGGAATTTAAATTTGTACTACACTACTAGCTGTCTGGAATTAGAGAGCAAGTAGTAGTATGAAAGTGAGGGTAGATGCAAATTATTTTAGCACAAAAATAAGCATGACATGTCTCTTTTATAAATAAGAATAGGGTTTGTTCCTTTATTTGTGAGATGAGCCTGGCTCACTCGGCATGGGATCAAAATCCGACGATGTGGGCATATTGTTCTGCCTCGCCCCGTCAGATTGACCTATGATGTTTTGGTTCATATAAGCTTTTTCCTTGATATTATCATTTCTAGTGAGTTGGTCTTTATTTATATGCTCCCTTATATAGAAATCGAATCATTTGGGAGTGTATGTCAAGGTTTTAAACTCCCCCCTTCTATCTGGCAAATTGGACCGACTTGGCTTGTCCGGGCCTTCTCATTTTCCGTGAATGAGGGGGAGGTGACTGAACAAGTATCCTCTGTTTCTCCACTTTCTCCTCTGAAGGGGGGCCACTTCTAGCTGCCCCTGCCACCACCCCCTTCTCCCATCTCTTCTTTCCTCTGCCAACCGTTTTCTGCCGTGCCCTTTTTCCTTCATCGTTAGGGATGTGAACGAACACAGTTTATTCGGCTGTCCATATATATATATATATATATATATATATATATATATATATATATATATATATATATATATATATATATATATATATATATATATATATATATATATATTCAGTGCATATAAGAAGCCCACCAAACATATTTTTCTCTATATATTCAGTGCATGTATGAAGCCAACCAAACACATTTTTTCCCCGTGTTGCTCAGGTCACGCACATACAAATTGGCTTCATGCCCATCCGTTATTAATCTTTTTTTTCCATGTTTCCAATAGGAAAAATATATATTTTTTCAAAAGTTGCTATAGAAATATATTTTTTACACTATCAATCCTCTGCATCCTCTACCATTACTTCCTTTTCATTCCCTCCTATCATTACTTCTTCCTCAACCCAGGTTGGCCATTTCAATGTCAGTAACTAATGATTCTCCATCTTATAGATTAGTTGATGATTTTGAGATTAACCTATTGACTGAATTGGATTGAAGCAGCAAGCATAGAGTGTGCCGTCATAAATATCAAGTACAAACTTCACTACAAAAAATGTAGAACATTAATATGAACGAATCAATTTGCTTTTAAGTATAATTTACGAGAAGCCTTATATTTTATAATACTCTCTTAGTTCCACATTAATGGCTCTATTTAATTTTTTAAAATAAATTAAAATTAATTTATTGAGTTTTTTTCATATTGCTTGGCCAAAGAATAAAATAGTTCATATTCTTTGGATTTGAAACGGAAATGCCATGTGACCTAGAATAATATGATATAAGATAAAATTTGGACTAAAATACCCCTGACTAGCGGAAGGGTTTTATATTGTGTTTAACCCTCACAAAGTTGCATTCAGTGTCATACTTCCGATGCTGACGATTCCTCCGAGTGGAAACTCTGTTTCGATTGAAAACTCACTTCTGATCGGAAAGTCCCCTATTTGAGCACCATGTAAGCGGCGTATGAGAAGATTTTGTGACCTATCCGACCAAAATATCAAAGATTAGGGATTTTTTTATTCTGTAACAAGTTTGAGTTTGTGAAGAACGAGTTTTTGAACGAGGGTTTCTCGTAAGCCCAGTTTTGAAACTGTATGCCGCAAAGCTAGTTCTTCTTTGTAGCATGGATCGGGTTTGCGGCGATTCCGGAAAAGTAGCGGCTGAATGAGTGTTCAATCCAGTTTGGAGAACAACAACGGAGGTTTCCTGGTAAGGTAAGGCATTTTGGATATTTGTATGCACGATATTAGATTTAGCATCTACTCGAACACACGACATAGGTTGTCGAATCAAACTATCGTTGCGTCAAAAAGATGATACGTCATATATCGCGTGCTCAATAAGTTGGTGAAAACACGATGTATAACCATAAAGATATCGTGTATTCGCAGGCCGCTTAGCATATGTCTGATTACACGATACATATACTTATCGTCTCTATAGAAGTTAGTTAGAAAAAGTGTCAACGGATTTGTCTATTGATTATGGTCACGACCTCTTGTTGATTAACATATATATATATATATCCAATTTTTCAAACGTAAAGTTAGAGTATTACATTAAATGGCAGAGTCTGTGAAGGTTGCAGAAGAGAAGAAGAAGAGAATCTACGGGAGAAGACCGGGTCTCGGCACGAACCACTAGACTGCGTATGTTAAAAGACCTTGTAGGTTCATGTCCAAGATGCAAGGCGATTTTAGTGGAGTATGGGTTCTACACGGTATATGATTGCGAGCCCATCATCATCTCCAGGCCGTTGTTGGATGTACTCATTGGTGATTGTTGGGACGACCCACTGGAGGTCTTCAACATAAGGGTCAAAAGACTACCCCTTACCGTGGATGAAGTGGCTATGATAACAGGGTTGAGTGGAAAAGGGAACCCGTGTAAATTGGAAAGCAGCGAGGAGAAGGCTGCCCAAGGCAAGGGGGCATTCTACAAGAAGTTCTTTCAAGGGAAGCGACATGAGAAGATAGGATTGGAAGAATTGTTCAAAGAAGTGGCTGCAGAAACAAGGAATGTTTCAGACGAGGACTTAGCACAATTGGCTATCATGCACATGGGTGTCTTCGTGTTATTTACGCAGAGCAACAGAGCCATATCCCCAGCTCTGGTGATTACTTAGATGACATGTCCGTCGTGGGGAGCTACAATTGGGTAGGCACCGTACATGATTTGCTGATGAGAGGCATATCGGCAGCCCACCGGAACATCATGAGCAGACAGGACGAGCATTTCGCCACAACCAAAATTCTCGTAAGGGCTTCATTAGTGCTCCAGGTAACTCTCATATGTTTTATAATATGTTAAATATAATATCGTATTTATAATAACATGATATGTTTAACAAAGATGAATATCGCCTCATCGGTCACACGATTCCACTCTCAATCATGTTATCGGACATACGACATTTAACTTGCACGTAGACATATCGAGTTCTTGACAACACGACTATGAATTCGAGTGTGTTATTCGTAACACGACAAATTTGTTATAGTGAGGTTACTG
The DNA here is from genome assembly GCA_035235625.1 of Saururus chinensis. NCBI lineage: Eukaryota > Viridiplantae > Streptophyta > Magnoliopsida > Piperales > Saururaceae > Saururus > Saururus chinensis. The sequence goes on from CP141142.1 coordinate 32,050,303, forward strand.
AACATTTTAGTCTAATGTTTATATTCTTTTGTATTGTCCGCCGCCAGGTATGGTTTTATGAGCATACGTCCTTATGGGCTCCTAGTGGTCCGGTTTGTAGCCCGAGGTGCGAGAGGTGGCCCGGATTTACCCAACTATTAAGTGATGTGGAGAAGGCCAATAAACTTGACCCAGCCAACGAAAAGGGGAGGAAGAAGATTCTAGCTCATCACCGGATGAGGAAGTGGTATGAAGATGTCTTCTTGAGGCTAAAGCCAGACTTGCAAATTGTTATGTGCATCACACTAATTGCCAAAGAGGCGCACTTGATGGATGTCTAAAGGGTGACCCCAAAAGCTAAGAAGGCAGTTACGCAGCCTTTCCGAACAATGAGACCCGGCCATGCCCCCCACAGCGAGGCGTCGACACATGTACATTCTAGCCATGACGTCATTGAATCATTTGTCATGCCAGTTGATATTATGATGGGAATATGTGAAGTTGTTTTGGAGAAGGCTGTTCTATACGGTGATCAGGGATAGAACACCGATTGAGTTGCAGCTGTACTCCAGCGTGTTAAGGACGATCTAGAGGTGGCAAATAGCCTTATAGAATAGATGCAACCCCCCGAGGCCGTTGATACAGAACAGCTGCCTGAATCCACTCAGCCGTGGTCGAGCCAGCATCAACCCCTCCTCCAATAATTGAAGGATCACCTTCGGTTCGTTCAAAGGCAAGAGCTTCAAAATCAAGAGAAGCGCGCCAACCATATGCCCCTGAAGATCAACCAGTACAAGTCCCTCAGCCTGTGGAAGAGGGATTCATTTTAAGTAAGTACAAGATAAGAGATCATATCGTTGAGTAAGAAAGACGATGGTTGGATTGTCATGTCATCGGTCACACGATCATTAACGTAGTAGTTGTGAGAAGCATCTCTGTGTGGTCGTGTGATCGTGAGCACGATTTGGATGTCGGTCGTGTTTCTATGTCAATGATAATATCTTTATCGTGTTTGTAAATGACGACTTGTGTGTATATCGTTTGGTTACTAACACGATTACTTCTTAAATACAGAGAAACGATAATCGCAAGCTGCCACCAAACCAAAGAAGAAGATTGGTCCGAAGTTACAAATGACCGTAATAACTAGAATTTTGTCGAAGATAAATGTAGAATTAATGGAACAACCCCGGGATGTCAAAGAACAACCGCGGGAGTTAGAGGAACCGGCCTTTCCCCGGGATGTCGACGAACAACCCCGGGAGTTAGAGGAACTGGCCCTTCCCCAGGATGTAGACGAACAACCCTGGGAAGTAGAGGAACCAGACCTTCCCCGGGATGTTGACGAACAACCCGGGAGGTAGAGGAACCAGACCTTCCACTTGAGGTTGTGGCTCAAGTTTGCGATGTGCCATGTGAGGGACCCGCATACCAACAGGAGATTTTGGAACAACCCTTGGAAGGGACCGGAAGCACCCAAGCAAGCGAATAAAGGAGCAACACCCAAACGAGTAAAAATTAGAATGAAGTGGAAAGCTTCTCATGGCCCTCCCATTGTACCTCATGCGCAACGAAAGTTGAGGTCCACCGCAGTTGACCCATCTGCTCAAGGTCAGGAGCCGGTGAAGAAAGTTGCAGCTCATGTAGCGAAGAAGCCGAAGCATTTCAACAGCTACATTGATGAGAAGCTAGCAAAGTCTAGATACAATCACCAACCTCGAAAGCTTGGGGATGAACTACCTCTGGCTTCAGTCCCTGACCCAAGCTTTATCCGTTAGGCACATCTAAAGTCTCCCACCCCGGACCCAGTAGCCCCAATCGCAGTTTCCAGTGAAGGCACTATATCAGATACTCCTCTAGTAGATGCGGAGGTAATGGAGAATATCCGCACTATTGAAGATGTCTAAGAAGATACTACGTCTAAGACGAATAAGGAGGATACAAGTTTGCGGCCGAAGGACTATCTTGACACAGAGTTGGTGTTCCACTTGGAGGTTCAGGAAATAGCAGTTAAAGAAATTATCACAGAATTTCTATCGAACCCATATCAGTTGTGACTGGTAGAGACACTCCTATACACCTACTACTTATCTCTATTAAAGCAGGAGTGCATAACGAATGAGGTAATATGTATTCATTGCTCATACGTTTTAAGATCTATCGTGTTATTAATCAAACGATTGAATATCTTACGCATATTACAATGAATTATCGTTTTATCGATTACACGACACATAATCATATCGTTGGTTTTCATATACGCTAACTATCGACTTGTAATTGTTGAAGTAAAACTAGCGTGTTAATTAATACATGACTTGTGAATTAGTTGTGTGATCGTAAACATGGTATAGGCACTTTTCGTGTCATTACTAACACATATGGTATTGTGTAGGTCATCGATGTCTTCTTCCAACTACTAGATGAACACAATATGAGAAATCGAGGCACGTACCCCAATTATTTTTTCAGCAAGTTTACTATTTAGCACTACTTTAACGCCGGCACTAGGGAAAGGCCCGCAGAGAAGGAGGGCAAACTCTCGAGTATATTGTTGAGAGGCCTGAATGTTAACACGGAGAGCGGTTTCATTCCTATTTACGTCAAGGGCCACTTTCTATTGCTTATTATCCACTGCAGGGAGAAGCGATTTAGGTAGTACAATCCTCTAAAGGGTGATCACAATCATCACTTTGCCGAGGTGGACAGTGTCAGGAAACATGTTGCCAATTGAATGGAGAAGGCACTTAAGATAAAGGGGGCTCGGATGTGGCCACTGACTAAGATCAACAAATGCCTGTACTAGGAAACATATGAAGATTATGGTTTGTTTGTCATGTACTACATAGCGAAACTGGCAGGGGGCATCATTCAACCAGATTTTAGACAGCTTGAGATAATAGGCTTGGTCAGGCCGATGATATGCGCTGCTATACTTCGGGCTTGAATTGAAAAGGAATTTGATCCGGATCGAGATGAATTGTAAAAAAGACGCTAGTTTTTTGTAATTAATTACTTTGACCAATTCTTTTGTGATTAATGAATGTGACCAATTATTTTGTAATTAATTACTATATCAATTATTTTGCACTAATTTGTTGTATGAATTTCATTCGTCGTATAATCGATTACATGATTTGTATCAATATCGTGTATTCAATATCGCGATATGATAGTACACACATCTGATCATATTATAGTTCTTATGTTTGCCTACTAGGTCGTGTTATTGCATACACACCTACTTGTATTAGGTCGTGTTATCGTTTATTTCACATATTGTATGAAGATGTCTGTGACCAGCATTGATAGCGTGTTTGTACGCGAAATCACGTGCAACCTCATGGGACGGACCATTCGAGACATTGTTATAGCGCCTGGTCGCATACTTCCCCCACCAGATGAAGGTGAGCCCCCTTATCTAGTAGAGGGGAAGATACACAATCAGGCGTGAAAGCAATCTCCGGAATTATCTGCATCAAATTGAGTTGGCGTGTGATCTCCTTGCAGATCACCAACTGCCGCTACAGTAGTCTCCCGAAGAGAGAATGAGTGAGCATTTTGCAAACCCTAACCTCGTGAAATATATATATATATAGGCAGGGTGATACAATGCATCGGAAATCGGGTTAATAGCATCCTATCATTGTTGTGGGTTCGGCCACACATTAGTACCAATATTCCATGTATAATAGTGTATGTCGTGTTATCGCATAATTGATCAACATATTTATGTATCGTGTTTTAGTTTTCACGAAGACGTGCTCCATCGTGTGTGTGATTGTATGACCAATATTGTGGTTGTGTTATACAGGAAGACATCTTTCAACAGGAAAATTGGATGTAACTGATATTAATATTTTCCTGTAACTTGAAAGGCCTTTCATTACATACAACACATTGAAATTTATGGAAATTTATAAATACGAATAAAATAGTGTTCAGTCTCGTGCCCCACAAATATTAGTATGTGTGCACTCTCCATGTAGATTCACGAACCCATCACTTCAATTGTGATGAAACCTTCGTGACATTGAAATAACGCCTGGTAGTTAATCGCCCACCTTTAGAGGCTGGTTAGGCCAGAGCCACTGAAGGGGACGAATAACCATCAGATGCCATTTCACTGTCCCAAAGGCTCCGTCTCATGCTCTACGCGAATTGAGTAAGCGGCTCCCATCACTTAGATATATATAGGCATGTTGCGAGGGATACGAATCATTACATCTTCCATATATAATGGGGAGTCCTCGCGAATTGGTCATAATAATTTAATTGAAATCTTGGAAATTGTGGGGACTCTTTGGGAATTGGGTGGTAACATTAATGCAATTGTCGTGTGCTCGATTGCATGCACTATTTCGTATCATGTAATGGGTTATACGATATGAAACAATATTCACTATCGCAGTCGTCAACTCATAATTAGGTTCTGGTACCTCATCATGTGAATGTTAACACAATATTTACGAAAGTCGTTTGAATCGAAAATACAAATTTCATCAAATGTTATTGGCCGGCAACACGATTTACAAATAGATCGTATCAAGGCATAAATGCTTTATTGAACAATTATCATCGAAAAAGCCAATCTTTACATAGGAGTGGAAAAAATACGCAGATAATAACAATCTATCTCGGTGAGAGTGATCAGCTGGCATGCGATTTCCTTGCAAACTCTCAAACCCATGCGACTGATCATTAGGGACTTTGATAGATCACCGTCTAGTGAAATGTGCCTGCCATCAGATATAGGTGAGGACTGTATCCGATGGCAGGCCAATTCACCAGTCGCCGCTAAAGCAATCTCCCGAATAACCCGTCTCCTCAAAGAACCAATGAGTGAGCGTTCTGCGAAACCTAAATGAGAATCTAACGAATAGGGCACAAATGTGACAAATCATTGGAGAAATTGCTAAATCGTCGTCGAGTGAACCAGGCCCACCATCAAATATATGTGGTGACCGTATCTGATGGTGGACCGATACACCCACCACTGCTATAGCAATATCCCGAACGATACATATCCGCGAAGAACATCATCGTGAGAAAGTCATTGCTAAATCGCCGTCTAGCGAACCATGCCCAATTCCCGCCACTAGCCCAATCTCTGGGAAGCACCAGTGAGTGAGCATTCTGCAAACCCTAACCCTAAGATATAATATATATATATATATAGGCAAGGTGAGATGGTTATAGACCGCTAGGTAATTGAATGTATTGAAGCCTCAAGAATAGCGCCTCCGCAATTTGAACATTTCGAAGGTAGAATTGTCGTGTGTTCAAACACACAATATGCCTAATATCGTGTAAGTAATAACACATCCAACATATACAATATCCACTATGTACAACATGTCATGTTTTTAGGAACACATTAATTAAATATTTTGTGTTGATTATAACACGATGCATATGCCAAAAATGTGAGCCGTAGAACGGAAGTGGAAAAGGTAACCGTGATCGTGTAATTAGCAACACGGTCGCCGATTTGGTCGTGTTCTCGTTTACATGATATACACACACTACACCCTATGTACAACATGTCGTGTTTTCAGGAACACATTAATTACTTATTTCGTATTAATCGACTGCCTTCGGCTTGTTCATGGGACATCTGCTACATTGGCGGGCCCTCCTTGTGCGCTGGTACATCGTTTGTGGTTGTGACCCAACTGACTGCATGCTCCACATTTTCGTTGGGCTTTGAGAGGTGGTTGTGACTCTAACCAATTTTTTCGTGGATGCCCCCGTTGCTTTTGAAGGATAGGTGGGTTGAATGTAGGCATAACTCCTGCCGATGCCCACTGGTGCCGATCTTTGGTTGGGTGTAAGGGCTCATGATAGGTCAGTTTATACATTTCAATAGAGTACCATCTTTTGCAGTACTCAACCACATATAAGTGTCTATTATCGATTGATGTGATTGCATGCTTACATGGTAGACCCAGATGTTAAAACATTCCACATGTGCAAGTACGATCAACTAGGTTTACCACATCCTATGAAGAAAAGATCGTGAGTAAGAGATCACGATAAATGAATTTATCGTGTTCTCGAGTACACGATGTGTCTTATGATAGTTACATAAAACCCATCGACTTACACGTTGAAGGACAATAACGTGTGTAAACCAACACGCTATGTATCCCTAATGCATAAATGAGCACATGCTATGTACATCGCCGTATGAATGCAATGTACCTAGTGATGTAGCCAATTAACCTAGAATTCATTCAATGACACAGGCAATACAATCACATTCCTTACTTCTTCTCGCCTGTTTTCGATGTGTTTTGGGGCAAATGGGGTTAACTCTTCCATTATATTCTAACCTTCTGTCCGACGTTTTTCAAATAAAGCCGTTGTGTGCTCCCTCATGTGCTCAATTAAATACATTATAGGCATCGATCTGGCTTTTTTGAACATTGCATTTGCACTTTCAGACCTATTGGAGCTGAGTGTCCCATATCTTTTACCTGGAAATGATACATTGGTCCAGTGATCCGAATCTATCTTATTGAGCCAAGCATATGCTTCCGGATCATATTCTTTAATGTTGTTCATTGTTTCATTGTACACATTCTGTCTAAACGTTTCGGCTACAACATGGAGCTAATTCTTTAGGTAATTGTCCTTGAATCTATTTAGCATATTTGCTGCCATGTGACGGATGCAGTACCCGTGGTGTGTATATGGGAAAAACTTCTTCACAACATTTGTCAATCCCTTCTGTCTATCTGAAATGATTACATCCAACTCGGCTAGAGGATCAGAGAATAGATGATTTCTAACCAACTCAAGAAACCAACACCAAGTTTTCTAGCACTCATTCTCAACCATTGCAAATGCAACGCACAACATATTATTGTTCCCATCCAATGCAGTTGCTATCAATGGCTATTTAGGATACTTTCCTTTCAAGAAAGTTTCATCAACCGTTAGCAACGGCCTCAAGGTTGTTCTTGAAAGCTCTCGCAATGGGGCCAAACATTCAGAATACTCTTTTGAAATCGTACCCATCCATAGGCCCGGGTATGTCACATGATCTCACTAGCACAACTACACTTCCCGGATTTATATATTCTATCCGCCTCCCGTAAAAAGGAAGTAAGCTGTAGGATTCGTCTGCATCACCATCTATTAAATTAGTCAGAGCTTTACCTGCACGACCAAATACAATTTAGTAAATATTATACGACACCGACTAACATCGTGTTCCCAATCACATGACAGTTTATGTTTTTGTGTGATTGGAATCCATACACGATGCCTAATCGTGTTTATGGTAACACGATATGGATGTATGTCGTGTGAGTAATAACACGATATCGACTATAGTTTAAGTGTGTAAACAATAACAAGCTAGACTAACGTATTGTGACACTAAATCAACACTTCGTTTCTTCTCATGCATTACCTGCGCGCCAACATTTCTTGTAGTTCGCAGTTATGCCCCAGTGCTTCGAAATATAACTTGCTATGCTCTTAGGTGTAATGTCCACAGAGTCTTTAAAGAGGCCATAACATTTTCTTGCTATCCAAAGGTGCGATGCTAGGGGATGGTCAGCTGACTTCCTTTAGGTTCCACATGAATGAGTCGGCACTAACCTTGTGATAGCCACATGATCTCCTATATTTGAAGCCCTTATGTACCAGTTACAAGTTTCATTGGAGCACTTTGCGGCATACGTATTCCAGTTTTCATCCACAACATGATGTGAAATTCGCCTTTATTGCTAAGTAGATCAAGACCCTCTTGAAATGCAACAGACTTAGAAAACATGCACCTTATTCGAGGAGCTTCTGGTAATCCTTAGCTTGCAAGCTACCCGTCATTAGTTGGCCATCATCAATATTCGGTTCCAACATGTTTAAATCATCAATGATGTCCCAATCTGCCTCGGCCTCAATGTTGACGTTACTGGGAACCTCGTTGTTTCTAAATTCTTCGTGGTCGGACATACTTTCCATATCAACTATATCATTATCATACCACATATCTTTAGCCCACATATTTTCAACTTCTTCACCTTGTCCACCGTAGTAATTACAAGGGTTGTATGGAGGTTCGTAGTTATCAAATGAAGTCCTTGTCCCACCCATCATTGGCGACAATTCCTCTGATCTATTCTGATTAACTTCTATTTCAGGTTCTGTACTCGCTGGATCGGTGAAAAATGATTGACATGGATTTGTTGAGGGCAAGTTTCCCGGTTCTCCCAATCTGCATTGCACATTATCGTGTTAAAAAAATACAAAATTAATCGACATCGTGTATTCTGTTAACACGCAAACATTTCAAGACGTGTTATCGAAACCACGACATGGATGCATGTCGTGATATTATAGGTATGATGCAACATATAATTGCTCTATTGCATGCGTATATCGTGTAATTACTAATACGACATATTACAGGTCGTGTTTATAACTTCACACGATATGATTTACCCTTAACACGATAAGTTCAATATCGTGGTCTCGAGTACACGAAATATACCGATTGTGTATAATCTAAAGATTCAATATTTTTACCTGACAGTTTCAAAGGTGAACTGACTTTTATTGAATCCGGTATGAAATCCAACATTAGTGCTGGGATAGGCCATTACGACGGGTGATTCAGCTCTATTGACTGTTTGGTTCCTTTCAATGGAGGGTGATGGGGATTTGTCACCATTGTCGGGCTGTTTCATCTAGGCATACAACGATAACACCTCCTTATTCGTCTTTTTATGAATGGAGAACACTGATTGAAGGTTCTCATCGTCTTGTAATTCATATATCATGGATGATTGGGAAGATGAAATTAAATACTTCAAACTAACATTACCATTGACGGAAAGTCGTGCTTTGACTTGCCCAACTAGCTCGCCGAAGCTCACCGACAGATGAATATTCATCAACCGTGTCATTCCATCGATATGCATGCCGTCATTGCCTAACTCTCTATTATAATGGATGCAAATACCGATCCTATCCATGTTCGGTGTGAAAGAATGATTTCTTTCTACGAAATACAGCTTTTGGAGCACTCACACAGCGTCAGCGCTCTCAAAAAATATTTTTTTCTTGTTCATCGACTCTCGCCAGTGAGTCACCACCGGTTAGCTCCCGCCTGCGAGTTCCATTCACTGCTGATGACTCCCAGCCCACTGGAACGACACTTCAATGTTCAATTGTGAATTTATTACTCTCTATATTAAAACTTGTTATAGTGGAAACCTAAGGGCATTTTGGTCTACAAACAGGTCATATGACATTTTTGTTTCAAATCCAGGAAATATAGAATATTTCATTCTTTGGCCATGTAATATGAAAAAAACTCTAATTTATTTAAAAAAATCAAATAGAGCTATTATTGTGGGATATAGGGGGATAGAGGGAGTACATTTTTTGGTAGTAATCAAGAAATACTTTATAGGCAAAAAAGGTACAATTGCAATATTGCGGATAATTATGATATTTAACTTAGGAAAGTTACCTTCCCTAAACTATCTAATGATTCCGGAGAATACCACGCAAATTCCAAAATGTCCACTCACACTGCCTCTTTTATCATTTTGAAAGAAACTGTTTATAATACTAAAAGTCATCTTCCTTGTATACTTTAACCACTTAGCTTCTTTCAAAATAAATGTTCCAATTAAAATCCATAATTCCAATTTTATACTATTGTATTATTGCCTGGTTTATGTATATAAATAATAGAATATACAAATATATCATGAGCTAATAAAATTTGTCCACACATTGGGAGTTAATTTAAATTTTCTGGCAGAGTAGTCTTTCGGCGCTCACCACTGCCCACGGTGGGGCGGGGGGGGGAAGGGGAGGGGAGGAGGGGGATGGCTACTATCTGGGTTGGGAAACTCCTCTCACTCCCCCTGTTTTGCAAGGCTTCCCAGACACACTATGGGTTAAGAGAAAGAGGGAGAGGAGCAGACTCTCATGCATCAGATATTTGAAAGCCTAATTTGAACTTTTGTATGAAATGGTAAACCATAATGGTACTTACATTTACCATTATAATTGATGGAGAAATATATGGGTTGTAACTTGTAAGTGGAGATTTCCAAAGTTGGATGTGAAACATATATGGGAGTTAGGGTGAGGTTCCTGAAAATTTCTTGAATTTATTAAAGGATAGTGTTATCCAAATACTACGAGGGTATAAGTGGAGCTTTTGCAAATTTGAAGTATTAGGTATAGTTATAATACTTTATTAGTCCTATATTAAATGTCCTATTTAGGTTTTTTAAATAAAATATTTTATATGTAACGGAGAGAATACTATAGTTTAGTCGACAAAGTGAAATTAATTGTTAAATCAAAAAATAAAGGAAATTAACCCCAATTTACTAAAACTTGAAGGGGATGGTTAGAACAGCTTCTGGTTCTGCATCTAATATGATCCGAGGGTTCCTAATTTCACTATTTTATGAAGCGAAAAGTTAATATACTCCCATAAAAAAAATACTCACAAAAATTCAAATGAGCCTTTTATTATAAATAATAATATTTCCATTAAAAAAAATACTCACAAAAATTCAAACAAGAGTTTTAATTAGACTTTCACAGTTCACATAGGCTTATGTAGACCGATCAAAATTCATATCTGAGTTATTGATATGTGTTTTTATTATGTAACGGGGCCAATTTCTAGTTGTGATTACTTGGCAACCCGAAAAAGCCACTTTTAAATCTTCCGCCCCGGCTCAAACAAACGGGTTTAAGCCAAAATATAGTCCAATCTGTTAGGTTCTCTGCTAAAAGCCGGTTGTTTCAACCGTCCGCCGGGGCGAACCACAAATTATCCCCAGAAGAAACCGGCCCAAGACGCTACTAGGGCGTCGTCTACTCCAGCTTTTTCATCACCGTCGAGGACCCTGGACCGTCGGAGACGGCGACTACACTGGTGGCGGCGACGGCGGTAGCGAGCACTTCATCCAACATCTTCCTCACCTGGTATGAACTCCGCTCGGCTGATTAAGAACCCGCTTTTCTGTTCATAGCTGGGTCTGTTTATCTATGTCAAACTTACGTCTCAATGTGACTACAGTTAGCCTGTTTCCCTTGTCCTTTTTATCATGGAGTATGTTAGCCCAGAAGGGCTCCGGCTAGATGGCCGCCGACCCATGGAAGTACGGTATTCTATCTTTATCTTCTATAAATTCTAATTCATAAAGAAGCCTTCTATTTAGGTGTTCGTAAGATGTCTGTTAGTTGATGATTCTACTGTGTGAACTGGATTTTTGGTTCATTTTCATATATCTTGGGTTCAGATGAGGCAGCTTCGAGCAGAGTTAGGAACTGTTTCAAAGGCAGATGGGTAACTTTTCTCACTTCGTCATTAGAATGTGTTTTTTTTGTTTAGTTAGTATTTATTTAAATAAGTAAGCCTTTGCAGTTTGGTTATCAGGTTCATTTGTTTTAAGTTTTGTGTTGGTGCAGCTCTGCAGTTTTTGAGATGGGAAATACTAAAGTCATTGCTGCAGTTTATGGCCCTAGGGAGGTTATGATAGTTCTCTATCTTCATTTTGATTTTTTATCTATGTTTAATACTCCCTCCGTTCTATATTAATAATTACATTTAATAAAATAGTGGTTTTTTTTAATGTTGAAGCCTACGTCTATAAGAAGGGAAAATGAGCTTATGATACTTTTTTTCAAGTATCCAATCACTTAAATTGAACAAATGGAGCTATTAATATGGAACACTTTTTTTTTTCCAAATGGAGATATTAATCTAGGACAGAGGGTGCATGTTTATAGTTTGGACCACATGCTCTCGCAGAGTCTTTTTTTTTTTTTTTGGTTTTTTGGTTTTCTTTTTATTTTGGCAAATTATTCACTTTTGGTGATATTATTCCCTTTCCAGGTACAAAATAGGAGCCAGCAGATTAACGACCAAGCATTGGTAATTGTTTGTATTTGATCTACATGCTTAGTCCTAGCAAATCAATCAAGATTGTGCACTAGTGAATTATGCAATGAAAGCTGTCTTGTTGAAATCTTTTCTGTTTTGTGAAGGCTTGGAAATTTATGCCACCAATTTGATCAACCTACTCTGGACCACTTATGGTCAGTCGTGACTTGCATAGGTTGGGTTATGTCTCAGGGGAATGTTGCTTGTGTTATATAACAGAAGATAATCATGTAAATGATTAAGTCAACATTGTCACTTTTCTTTTGTCCCAGAGATTTTATTGGGTTATCAGGTCATATTGTGAAAAACATGTTGGTGATGTAATTTCCGCTAGCTGATCAATTGAAGGCAGATTTTGTTCTCTAGAACAAGAAAATTGATGCGGAAATGTTTTTTACTTTTCAATTCAATCTTGACTTGTCCACTTGGGACTCCCTGTGACTTTGATTTAAAAGGCCATGAGTCAGTGATAGCCAATTGTGTTATTTTGTCTAAAAGAATATAATTAACAGTCAGCTTCTATCAGGGAAGTTGTTGAGAAAATCTTGTCTAGTGTATATTCGTTATGTTTTCTTGTAACGTCTTTTTTTTTCTCCCTCAATTTTTTTCCAGGTGCGATGTGAATATACCATGGCAAATTTCAGTGTCGGTAATCGCTTACACAAACAAAAGGGTGACAGGTTATTGCTTGAACTACATTTGATATGTTTATAGGGTGTGTTAGCTTCATTTTCTGCTATTCTATATAATTGTTGGAGTCTGAGCATCATAGAATTTAACTGCATTTTGTCTTCATGCTTTTCAGTAGATTTTTTAGTAATTCAAAGCAGTGATACCATGTTATGGGTAAACTGTTATACAAACAGTGTGTCTACTCAAAATTTTCTTTAGAAATCCAGAATAAATTTTCTAGCTTATGACATGTGCAAGTTATATATGTTTATAAATCATAAAAAAATACACATTATTGTTATTTAAGAAGCTTAAATATTTTTGGAACTAGCACAATTAAGTTAGTTTATACTCCCTCCATCCCATATTAACAGCTACATTTGAAAAAATAGTGGTTTTTATTGAATGGTGAAACCCACATCTAAGGAAAGGGAAAATAAGCTTATGATACTCTTTTTGAAGTACCCATCCACTTAAATTGAACAAAATGGAGCTACTAATATGGAACAATTTTTTTTTCCAAATAGAGCTATTAATTTAGGACGGAGGGAGTATATTACTATGTTGTGAGGGCATCTTTTTTGCTCAAAATCTTGAGATGTGAATGGGGTCAATTGACAACATACTGCAATTGAAAAAACATGAAAGGTTAACATATGTAAAGAGAATTTTTAGCATATTTTTTTAACAATAAAAGGTGAGCCTTTTCCAATTTTGCACAAAAAATTGTTGTGTTTTACTTTGTTTGAAGACCTTACTTCTCAAATTCGAGAGTTGACTGAGGTATACATTTGCATTCGAATTGGTAATTGTATTTCATGGGTCAGTTAAGTCCAGTAGACAGGGGACTAGACCATCCTTACCTACCTTGGATTAGATTAGCAGAACTTTTTTTTGTGGAGAGATTGATTTGATACTTTGTTGGTGACTGATTAGTTTTGATCGTTTGGTCAAGATTTGAACTTGAACAGGCTGATTTTTTATTCATTTCTGTCTTCTTGATTTATCTAAATTCTGGGCCCTAATTCATTCATTTTCTTCCAGTTGATACTACAAAGCCATATGGGTAGCTTCTAGCTTAGCAAGTATCACGACATAAACTTGTTTGTGGCATACAATAGGCATTGTGACCAGTGAATGTTATTAGCCTAAATGAATTTCATTTTCATGTCTATGTGTATGAACTACGGAGTTGTTTCGTGATGAATGGCAGGCGGTCCACTGAAATTGCTCTAGTCATTAGACAAACCATGGAAGCATGCATATTAACACACTTAATGCCCCGTTCTCAGGTTTGTTTAAAAGACATGTTACTAATTGATCCCCATTCTTTGTTAATTTTACTTGTGCATCTTTTTTCTGATGTTGAGTGTACAACTTGATATTGTAGATTGACATATTTCTTCATGTACTGCAAGCTGATGGAGGTCTCTGTCTATCGGTTTCTCTTTCTCTCTCTCACCCACTCTCTCACACGCACACCAAGTATAGAAAAAGACTGCAGTCAAAAGAAATTATTCTATAATTTTTTATTTGAACAGGAACCAGATCTGCTTGCATAAATGCTGCAACACTGGCCCTTGCGGATGCTGGGATTCCAATGCGTGACCTTGTTACTTCATGCAGTGCCGGATATCTTAACAGTTCTCCTTTGTTGGGTATGGCTGTCTTTTCTTTTTCTTTTTCTTTTTTTGACTTGCAAAATAGAAGGATTTCACTTTTGTCCTTCATTTGTGACTGTGTTTTCTGAATGATTAGACCTAAACTATGTGGAAGATAGTGCTGGAGGTCCAGATGTAACAGTAGGAATTCTAGCAAAGTTGGATAAAATCACACTTCTTCAGGTCCATCTAGTAACTCATTGCTTTTACTGTGTTTTTCCTATTTGTGCTTGTATCATGCTATAATATAATGTAAATTGGTGTACTATAGAACTTTTAAAATCGGACAGTTTGACCCGTGTTTTATACCGTTAATCCTTATTTTACCCATTCTAATCCCCAAAAAGTCAAAGATATTAGAATCCTAATCCCTTTTTTTAGGTTATGTTAATTTAAACTTTATAATATTATATCTTGAACTCCTGAACTCAGATTCTCACGCTATTAGTATTGTTAAAAAGCTCTCGATGAGCTCTATCAAATGAGATCTTATTTTCTCGATTTTTTTTGTAGGCCCCACATATATATCATATTTTTTAATAATATATTTTTATTTTTATATATATTTAGATTTGCGTATTTTTAATACCCTTAGAAAACCCCGAAGAGCTCTATCAAATGAGACAATGCCACCAAATTAGTCCTGAATATGAATAACAACATCCTCCGTGACACAAAGTCCTTTAACACCTTACCAACCTAGGACATAATATTTAACTTATGAGATTTAGTTTTATAATTGCCTGCCACGAGTGTATATAGGTTAATATAGAGTTTGTATATAATTAATGATCATTGTGATCCTCAAAACAATGTATTATAACTATATCATGCAAGAGAGACCTTTGTTCAATATATATTTTATTTTTAATTTATTTTATTTTATTTGTATTTACACTCATAATATGTGTGCATTTTTTTATTATCTTTTAAAATAATTTGTTTATGTTTTTTTTTATCTGATGTAATGTGTTGAATTTGGTTGTACAGATGGATGCGAAACTACCGATGAATATTTTTGAAACGGTCATGCAACTGGCTGTTGAAGGATGCAAGGCTATTGTTCATTACATACGACAAGTAATCATCTTTAAATGTTGTTTTCATTGTTTGAGTCATTATCAACTCCTCTTCTACTATGAAATAGTTGTGGTGGGTTGTTAACTGACCGTTCATCTTAAACTCCCTTTTCTTGGTGATCTATTTATCAGTTTTAGGAAGTGTCGCTTCATGTCCTTTTCAGTCATAACGTATGTGTCCATTCCAGGTACTATTGGAGCATACTAAGAAGCTAGAGTATCCGCAAGGCTTGTAATCTTTCAGCTGGCTGAGAATGAGACATACTGCTATTTAGACAGAAGTTTATGATCAAGGGGGAGGGTATTACTTAAAATGGTCATTGGCAGTTTTTGTATGAGTGGAATTATTAATAAACTAAACTAAGACAAAGAGGCTAATGTTGTCTGGGCGTATGTTGCTATCAACCCTACCAATGCCCTAACTTGGGGTTAAAATGGGAGCCCGGAAGCCTAGTTTTCGGCCATCAGCCTATCTGTGCGCACTTGCACCTGTAGGAAAGGTAGCACTTGTATTCGTACGCCTGAAAGGACTGCAAATGCATGCGGTTAGGTAGGTACGTAATTTTGTATCAATTGAGATGCACGATGTGGAGAGGCTGTGGTTCGATACACAGCTTTTGCGATCTTGTCTCTCAAATGTTAAACCTTAATAACGTTTTAATATATTTTATTAACAATTTAACTTCTTTTTATTATATGCTTTAATCATGATTTTTAGTTCTCTTACCTTGTTTAATACTCTCTCCGTCTTATATTAATAGCTCCAATGAAAAAAAAAAATGTTTCATATTAATAGCTCAATGTGTAAAATTGGTTGTTTCAAAAAGTGTCTTAAAAGTGTCTGAAATTAAAATTTTTCTCCATTGCTCAGGCTCTTCTGATTGCACAAACGAGTTTGAAACTTATATTTTTCTCCATCGTTCGAGCTCTTCTGATGCAACTCTAAGCACTCTCCACCTCAATAGTTGCCATGTATGTCGCTAGACACAACCTCCCTCTCAATGCCTCTATGAGGCTCTTTTTGCCGTTGGCGTGCAGCACTTGTGGTCAACGTCTTTGGCACCCAGCCTTCGACGTGGCCCAGGAGCTTGGTATTTGGCCCTACATCTTCTACCTTGACAACTGCACCATGCTATTTATCTTCGTCCACCTCCTAGCCCCAATTTGCCTCCTTGG
Source organism: Saururus chinensis (assembly GCA_035235625.1). Classification (NCBI taxonomy): domain Eukaryota; kingdom Viridiplantae; phylum Streptophyta; class Magnoliopsida; order Piperales; family Saururaceae; genus Saururus; species Saururus chinensis. The sequence goes on from CP141142.1 coordinate 32,066,802, forward strand.
CTACTCATATTCTTCCTTGTACGTGGAGACAACTGCCATCATGTTTCTTCCCAAGGTGGAGACTATTAAGATCACCGTCTTCTTTATCTCTCTCATTCTTCTCTTGGTTGCCTTATTGACCATGCACTAGCCCCAAGCATGGTATTCGATCGCCGTCTCTCACGAGAAAAAGATGGTGACATTGCATGAGAAGTACCTTACAAAGTCACAACTGCCGGTAGGGCTGCTAGAGTTCATCTCAAAAGAGTTCAGCAATGGATCATCGGAGATCAGCGAGGTGGGAGGGGGCGGATGGGACCCAAAGAGTGAGTTTTGATCGAGTTGCAGATGAGGTAACATGGGGACGATTGTTCCTCGAGTGGATTGACAAAGATGAGAAGCAAGAGCAGCCCGAGTGCCCGGCCATTCCCATGCCCAGGTTAGGGGACTGGTGGCCCATCTGGAAGAGGGGCCGGGATGCCTTGGGGTCGAGTGGCGCATCATGCCCACTCGACCATCCCACGTATCACTTCCTTCCAAAAACTGTACTCACTTTAAAACCGCGGATTGATCAACTTTCAAACGGAAGAACACACAAAGATTACTGCCAAAGAAGCTCTGTCAAGCAGATCAAGCATTGGAAGAAGTCATGCATGTAAGGCAAGGAAGAGATGTTGCCATCGCCATTGTGGCTTCTACCCATATTCTTCTTCTTGCTCTTTGTTGTTCCTTTGCTTCTTAGTTGATGCCAATGTCTTGAAGCATGCAACTGGGCTGTCATAGAATCCACTGGTTTCCAAAGAAAGCAGGAGACCTGTGGCCTCCATTGACGCTGGGTGGATCTCCGTCGTTGATGTGAGCAATGGAGTATGGGTCTTTTAGAACTTCATCGGTGAACTTGGCCCACTCGATGAAATCGCTAGCCCAGAGTGTCACGCCCCGGCGATGCCCGACGAGAGCTGAACCTGGTCCAAGGGCCGGTCAAGCGCGCGGGGGCGACGAAGGGAAATTTGAGAAACGATTTAGCAGAAGACTTAACCCTAACCACGGGCAATTTAACAAAACTACGGAGTACGCACAATCCTTTGAGCAAGAGTAAATTAAAAGGATAGAAAGAGTGTTGCTTATCACAAAGTAAACAACTAATCTCAAACCCACATGCTTAGTTAACTAAAGCCCACACTGGCTCAAATAAGTCTTAAGCACACATAACTGTAAAATGTGACATAAATTCAAAACAAAGAACCCTACACAAAGGTTCTAAACATAAAACATAAAACCAAAGAAGATAAGTCACACAACGATCTCTATGATCACATCCAAGTCATCTCCGACCTTTCCTCAAGGAGGAGATCCTGTCCGTCTATGTGTCGCACCACGCAGCCCCAAATCAAAACACAAGAAAGAGCGGTGAGTTTAACAAACTCAGCAATGGTTTTTAATATCACTATCAACATCGAAAATACGATAGTATAGCAATAAGATCATTTAGATCAAAGATTTACATGGTGCATCATTTTATGATCACACATACACATCACCTAAAAATTGCATCATAGTGCATAATTCACATAATTTCATTCTCATCATAATCACCCTGCATGAAATGTATCTCTAACATACATATTCCATCATGCATTATACCATAATCAACCTGCATTGATGTATCTCTAACATACATATTCCCACAAGCATCACATCATAATCAACCTGCATGGATGTATCTCTAACATACATATTTCCACATGCATCACATCATAATCAACCTGCATAAATGTATCTCTAACATACATATTCCCTCATGCATCACATCATAATCAACCTGCATGAATGTATCTCTAACATACATATTCCCACATGCATCACATCATAATCAACCTGCATTAATGTATCTCTAACATACATATTCCCTCATGCATCACATCATAATCAACCTGCATGAATGTATCTCTAACATACATATTCCATCATGCATCACATCATAACATCCTCCATCAAGGAGTAATCACAATTTTGTGTCACACAGACGGGAACATAGACAAGGCCACGAAGGCGTGTCATGGTCCAAAATTCTACACAAGAATTAAAGAAAGTTTGGGGTTGTCAATCCCTAAAGACTGCTCGCCTGGACGATCCTGGCCAAGGATATCCCATTCTCACACAGAGAATCTAGAGCAGGGGTGTTTGCCTAGGGACATCTCCTGCGGAGGGAAGATCCCGAGTTCTCACACAGAGAACCCTAGAACACGTGGTAGTGGGTGCACACGACATACCACACTAGATTCTCAGGGTCCAGATGACACTCATAATAGCATTCTCACAATCCGCAAGACAAGTACACAACTCGTCCCCACATAATTCCATTCAACTAGACTCAACCCGGGGAGTGCACTCATTCCACACAGGAACTCAAATCAAAATATGTTCTTTCGGACCAATCAACTTACGATTAATCCATGACCGATCAATCCGGCATACAATTTCACCACATTGCATCCAATCGGTCAAATTCGATTAACCTCGATGAAGCCTCAATTGGAAATCCATTTTCATGATGCATGCAGCATGGTACATACGTGGGCAAGGCATACATGAATCCTAATCCATGATAAGTGCTCTCATCAGCCCCTAATGCATCATTCATAATCACAATATCAAGCTTCAACATCATCATTTAATCCCCCACATATGTGTGTGTGTGTAACTAGTAGAAGCATTTCACACAATGCATGTCAACATACTTGAAATTAAACTCACTACCACACTACACATGTGAATTACCATCTAAACATGAATTCCAGCGGAAATCATAGGAGAAGAATCATTGAAATCATAACTCAAATCAAAACTCTACCACAAAGGTTAAACACATATAAGATCATTCATTTCATCATTGAGTCATGACATTCACCAACATCCACACATCAACTAACCACATTCTATTATAACAAATCAGTCCATTAATAGGTTGTAGTCCTACTGAAAACATGCTTAACCATAGGGAATTAACCATTCATAATTTCAAGATGACAATTCTAACATCATGCCACAAAACATAAGTCATTCCACAAATCTCTAATCATATATCCCAACTTCACAACCTCAATAGCATGCCTTTCCAGTAGCATAATATAGCTCAAAACACTCCACATTCACATAAAATCGGCAAGTTAAAGTGGAACCATCGAAATAAAACATCATGCATTAGAAGACAATTTTGTTGTGTAGCCGTTCAAACGCCTTCAGGCCGTTCAATTGGCTAAACGGGAAAATTTAAAATTCATAGTTTGGCCGTTCGAATGCCCGATAGACCGTTCGATCGGCTGAACTGGAAAACTGTCATTCCGACAGTGTTGCCGTTCGAACGCCCAGAAGGGCCGTTCGAACGCCAATAAGGCAGAACTGACCATATTCTTCCTTTCGCAATTCCAAACTAAAACACAATTGATAACACTTCAAATTCACATCTAACACCCTAATCATTATGAAAAGTCCTTCATGACTTCCAGAATGTTAAACCATATCATAATAATACAAAACCCTAAGAAATCGGGATTAAATATTTTTATTTTCTAATCATGCCATTAACACATCAAATCAAGTAATCTCCATTTGAAATAAGCCAAAAATCAAGAGTTTTACCATGGATAAACTGAAATATCGAAGATTCATTACCTTAGCACTTGATTAAGCTCGGATTTGAGGGTCACCCTTCTTGAAAACCTTAAAAACACATTGAGTTTGAATTAAACTCCATTAAAAATCAATTTACCAAAGAAATCCCTAATTAAAACTTAGATCTAGGGCTTGTTGATCATAAAAAATCGAAATTTGAAAGTTAGGGTTTGTAGTAAAAATTCAAATCAGTAGTTTTTGATGTCCAAAATCAAATTAAAACAAAGAGGAAATTGTAGATTTAGAAGAGATTAAGAAGAAAGCTAGGGTTTAGTGCTTAATTAGAGTAGGCTTACCTTAAATACCTTCTAATTCGGGCCTAATTGGGGATTAGGCTTGACCTCTCCTCCTTAGCCTATTCCCAAAAATGGAAATCGCTTAGGTTTGGCCTTTTATAGTAAGGGTTGGGGTATGTATGGGTAAGTTATGGGGTGTAAATAGGAAAAGTAGGCTAAAAATGGGTATTTGACAAATTTGAGCACTAATTAAGTCTAAGAAAATTCTAAAAATTTTTGTATAACCTTAGGTAGATGTCTGGGTTCATTTGACCCAAAAATCAAAATTTCCACGGTGGGGCCCACAAGGGTCCCGCCAAAACCCTAATTTTCGGAAAAATAGTGAAAATTCAAAAAAATCCCAAAAATCCACATTTGTTTTAAAATCACTAATCTTAAAGTTGATTTTGGTTAAAACCATTATAAATACTATTTATTCACAAAATCACCGAATAAATCATAAAACGCGTTAATCTCACGATAACCAATAATTAAAGGAAACCAAAAACCGGTTTAGAGATGAGGGTCCTTACATCCTCCCCTTCTTAGGAATTTTGGTCCCCCAAAATTCGCTAGAGGTCAGCGGTAAAAAGATGAGGATACTTCTTTTTGATCTCGTCCTCCGTTTCCCACGTGGCTTCCTCGACTCCATGATTCCTCCACAACACCTTCACGAGTAGGATTGCCTTTTGCCGAAGTACCTTCTCCTTACGGTCAAGAATCTGAATAGGTACCTCCTCGTAGGAAAGATTCTCCTGGAGCTCCAACGGCTCGAAATCCAAGACATGAGTAGGATCCGGCTCATACTTCCGAAGAAGTGAGACGTGGAATACATTATGGATATCGGCCAATTGGGGTGGAAGTGCTACCCGATATGCTGTGGCGCCTATCCGCTCCAAGATCTCGAATGGACCAATAAAACGAGGTGACAACTTTCCCCGTTGTCCAAATCGAACAACACCACGAGTCAGAGAGATCTTAAGGAAAACATGGTCACCAACACCAAACTCCAACTCCCGCCGTCTCCTATCAGCATAACTCTTCTGATGGCTCTGAGCTGCCTGTAACCTCTCCTGGATGAGGCGTATCTTCTCCACTGACTGCTGGATAAGATCTGGGCCAGTGAGAAGGTGATCTCCAACCTCACTCCAACACAACGGTGATCGGCAAGGACGCCCATAAAGCGCCTCTAAAGGTGCCATCCGGATGCTCGCTTGGTAGCTATTATTATAGGAAAACTCAACCAGCGGCAAATGTTGCTCCCAACTTCCTTTCCACTCAAGGATATATGCACAGAGCATGTCCTCAAGCGTCTGAATGGTCCTTTCGGACTGTTCGTCCGTCTGAGGGTGGTAGGCGGATCTGAGATGTAGAGATGTGCCCAAAGCACCCTGAAAGCTCTGCCAAAACCTCGAAGTGAACCGCGGGTCACGGTTGGAGACAATAGATACTGGAATCCCGTGTAACCGCACGATCTCCCTCATATATAGAGCAGCCAAGACATCCAAAGGAGTAGTCATTCTGATCGCGAGGAAATGAGCGGACTTAGTAAGTTGGTCAACAATCACCCAAACCGCATCATTACCACTCGGCGACCATAGCAAACCGGACATGAAATCCATAGTGACGTGCTCCCACTTCCACTCCGAAATTGGAAGTGGTTGTAGTAAACCGCCTGGATGCCGATGCTCTGCCTTGACTTGTTGACACACAAGGCATTTGGACACGTAGACCGCAATGTCCTTCTTCATCCCCGTCTACCAAAATGTCCTCTTCACGTCGTGGTACATCTTCGTTCCTCTAGTATGGATAGAGAACTTAGAATGGTATGCCTCCGATAAGATACGCTCTCTCAACTCAACAGAGTTCAGCACACACCAACGACCCTTATACATCAAACTCCCATCGGCCTTTTCCTCAAAGCCCAACACTGCCTTCTCCCTTAGCTTAGCCTTAAGAGCTAGAATAAAATTATAGGGGGGGGGGGGGGTACTGAGTTGTAAAAAAATGCCTGTTATTTTTCTGTGGTGGGGGGTTTTAAGCATTTCGGGGGGGGGGGGGGGGGGAATAGATGAGTTCTTCCCAAAAACAACGACCCGGTCCCTTGCCGGAACTCAGGCATAGGCACCACAACATCTTCTAGCGGTCATAGAGTGGAAGGAGCGGACTGCTTTGAAGGAAATGAAAATGGCCGGGGAAGAAGGATAAGATGGGAACTGAGGCCAGAAAGTAATCGCAATCTTCGGGAATTTTATTATTCTAGTACTTACGTGAGACTTAACATATAATAAAAATGATAAAAAAGAGAAATGAAGTTATTAATATAGGACAGAGGGAGTATAAAATTACTATTATCATAATTGATAAATTTGGATTGTTTAAGTTTGAACGGAACTTCTCAGCGCTCAGCTTCCTAAAACTTTCAAACTTCGAGTTTAGGCTTTTTTAGACTAAAATTGATGCAGGACAAACTATACTAAACAAGCTTAGCCCATGAGTCCTAGTCCATTTAATGAAGCTCATGAAGAATGAAGATTATAAACAGTAATTGTCTTTTATTTTTGAGGTAGTTGATTAATTTTGTAACAAACATGGTCTTCTTTCGTGGGTTTCAAACTTTGGAGATGAATTTTCCCCCTTTACATGATATAGATTTCTCTTCCCTTTCATGAATTCAAAAACTAGGAACTTGTGGCTTCAGGTTAACAACCCAATATAATACTCAATATTGTCCCATCTCATTTTATTTTCCCATTGTCTTGCAATTCTAATTCAATATGTAATTTTGTTTGTATTAGTTAGTATCGGAGCCTCCTTTGGCGTGTCTTCCATGGTGACCAACGTTCCTCTAATTCAAATTTCTAACAAGTAATTGCAAGAATTTGAATTGAATCTAAAACAATTATCACAATTCTACACGAGGAAGCTGAAATACTATTGATCAATTTCAGAGTGATTTAAGCGTTGAAGATTTGGAGCCATTTTGGTTACAGATTGACTCAAGCAGTTTCATGAATGTGTGTTATAGATCTTGGGTTGGCAAAATAATGGTATGACTAAATTGCTTTCCCAATTTAAGAAGTCATTGATGAAGAAATTCAAGTCTCAAAAAGAAATTTTCATGACATTAGTATCTCAATATGATGAATCAGCTCCTAATGAAAGTTACATGGGTAGTGGTCAGCGGGTACCTAATAATAGATAAGCAAAGCATGTGAATAAGCGTTGCTAATTATTTACTATTAGCGACGCTTTATAAAGTGTCACAAAAAAGTTGATACTAGTGATGCAAAGAATAGCGTTGCTAATAGTAGTGCTATTAGCAATGTTTTTTCATGTGTTGCTAATAAGCAATTGTGCCGAGACTATTAACGATGCATTTAGCGATGCTTTTTAAGCATCACTAATAGTCATTAGCGACGCTTTTATGAATAGTAGCCTAATAGTCTTTTTTCTTATAGTGACACTTGTCATGTGTTTCCGTTCCTCTAGGGTGGATGGATCTTGAGTCTTGGAAAGCTTGAAGTGTCCCGCAAATGGAGTTATCACAACCTTGGTTGTAGCCATGTTGTACCTATGCAAAACCTTCTCCACATATTCCACCTGTGATAATAACAACTTATTCTATTTCCTATCCCTAGTTATGTGCATATGTCTAGGAGCCTGTTTCAAGCCATATAAACTCCCTGTTAACCTGTACATCAAATTCTCCTTCCCTTACACAACATACCCCAATGGTTGATGCATATAAATATCTTCCTCTAAGTATCCATGAATGAATGCATTTTTCACATTTAAGTGCTCTAAATACAAATCTTCAATTGCTACAAAGCTAAGATCAGTCCTCGTGGTGTAAAATTTGAAAAGTTGGGAAAATATCTATTTAAAGTCCACTACATATCGTTGTTCACAGCCTTTCACAAAAAGTCTTGCCGTATGCTATTTTCTTCCATGTACCTCTTCCTTCAGCCTATAGATCCACTTGTTGTGTAGAACATTCTTCCGTTTTGGCAACTCAACTAGTTCCCAAGTCTTGTTTGAGTTCAATGAGTCCATCTTGTCATCCATGACATTCTCTCACTCAAGATGAGTGCTCACCCAAGATGTCTATTCAAAACTTTTAGGCTTGCCATTATATGTTAAAAATAAATAATTCATGCTAAGAGACCATGATGTTTTCTACTTACATTGTATAGTGGATGTTCATCCAGGAGGTGTCTGAAGCCCTCTCTAAGAGGAAGAGACTTGATTCTCTTCAGTAATAAGTAATAACATGAATATCATCTTGTGAAGAGTCTTCATTTGAAACCTGAATTTCTTTATTCTAAATATGAGGAGTTGGATCACTTTCATCAATTTCCTCAAGTTCTATAAACTCCTTTGTAACCTCTTTCCCCTTTCACAGGAATTGCTTGTCTTTATATATATTCGACTAATTGAATACCACATCAATGCTTCTCACCACCTTCTTTAGTGTAGGATCTCAAAGCCATTAACCATAGCTATCACCACCATAGCCTATGAAATAACACTTATAGGACTTGACATTAAGCTTCCTCCTATTCTTTGGCTCAGCATACACATAAGTTGCACATCCAAATGCATGTAAGTTATTGTATTTTACCTCCTTTTATGTCCACTTCTGGTAACCCACCATCCAAGGAGTAATATGAGGATTTAATTTTTGATCATATATGCCATTGTATTGACTACATCATCAGCCCAAAACTGTACCAACAAACCTGAATAAAGCCTCATGCTTCAAGATTGTTATGTTCATTTGTTTTGCCACATCAATTTGTTAGGGTTTCGTTGGTGTAGTTAAGAGTCTCATGATATTTTCATAATATAAACATTTATATACCTTAGTTTTATGCATTTTAGGATTGATTTAATATTAAATATTAGTTTATTAGAGTTTAATTCTATTTTATAGGGTTTGACGAGCTTAACTGATGAAATTGCTATTTTAGAGCATTCACGATGAATTTTTGTGCAAGAATTATTTCAAGTTGGAAAATTCCTCGACTTAAACTAAGTGGCTGGCCAGGTGTTTAGAAGTAGTAAGAGCAAACAATGAGCAAAAAAATAATAAGGGGAAGGACATGATGGAGTGAGAATAAAATGTCTTAATTAAGGATAGTGTCAAAGATAGAATCCAACAAAGTGGGAAACAAGAGAAGAAGGCTCAAACTAGAAGACCAAATGAGGAAAGGACGAAATTGAGAAGGTGAATTACTTAAGTTTGGCAAGAATGTTGTAGTGGTGGGCCCTATTCTTATTAATGGAAAGACAAACGTAGGTACTTACTTGATTGAGACTTGCTCTTAATAGTATAAAAATGCATGGGACGACCTAGGGAGAGTAGCCAATTGTAGAGAAGGGTCCGACTATCATCTTCCTTCAAGAAGCTCCAATGTGAAGCAAGATCAAGTTGAGAACAAACCAAAGAGAAGAATGAAGCTAAGATCAAGTTGGCCAAGTTAGAGTTTTTATTTTCTTCATATTTAATTTTCTCTTAAGTTTTTTTTTATCAATGGAAATTTTATTTCTTAGGTTAATGAGTAGCTAAATCTTTTTGCTAGGGCATGGATGAAGCTTCATTAAATTATAAAATTTCATGATTATGAGACTCGATTAATTTTTCTTAATGATGTATTTAATGTTAATTATTTCTACCTCTTTAATTGATGAGATTGATTTGGATATAAGTTTAGTCATGCTTCTCTCATGATTGAAATTGGTTTTCATTAGTTTTTTTTAACTTTGTTTTGTCTTGTTTAATATTGAAATTGGGTATTAGTTATGAGTTGCAAATTGTGGATATAATTAATGACTTGATTTTAATCCGTTGAAGTGATGAAGAATAATGTACTTTTTTTTATTGTGCATGAGAGCTTAATGATGATATTTTCTATAATAACGAAAATTGAATTCTAGATTATTATGAGATGAATCTAAAAAAATAATTAATGATCATACTTATGAGTTTCTATGATTTAATGAATGTGGAATCCTATGCCCTAGTGTTTTGTTTAATTAATAGTGTTTTATTTACTTTGCATCGCTTTCTTATTCTTACATTAAAGCTTTAGAATTTTAATTTGGATGGTTTAATTACCTTTAAATTTTTATTTGCTTTTGTTAGTTACTTCAGTTAAGTTATTATCTTTATATTTCTTAACTAGATTAGGGTTTACTTGAGTTAGATCAAATTTGGTTTTCCAATTTCAGGTCTATGTGGGATTGACACTCGATGCAGCTGCTTAACTACTATAGATTCATGCGCTTGCGAGTAAATAATTAAAATTTAACAACATTTCATAATCCCATTTTTTCACAAAAGAATTGAAACTCTGCTACAATACTCACCACCATTATCATATTTCGAACATTTCAATTTCAAACAAGTTTCATTCTCAACATGGGTTTTCCATTTCACAAAAACATTAAACACAACAAATTTGTTCTTCAAGAAATAAACTCATAATTTCCTAGATTATTATCAATAAAAGTAACAAAGTAAACAACACCACCAAGGGAGGATACCTGAGAAGAACCTTATACATCAATATTCACTAGCTCCAATCATTCTAAATTTATGTCCTAAATGACTTTGGTGAAAGACACCTTTTTTTGCTTCCTATAGACATAGTCCTCACATAAATCAAGGTCAATAATTTTCAACCCCTATAATTTCCTTTTGTTTATCAGAATTGTCAAACTATTCTTACTCATGTGCCCAAGATGTTTGTGCCACAGGTTAAAGTCACCTCTAGATGATGCCATTATAATAAAATTGTGACTATTTGAAGATATTTACAATGCCCCCAATTTCTTCCCCTTGGCCTAGACCATAGCCTGTTTAATCATTTTCCAGGTGTTCCTCACAAAGGTAGTAGTCATGCTACACTCATCCGATTGACTAACAGATATTAAATTCCTAGTCAGGTGAGACATGCTTGACATTCTTCAACAACAATACTATCTCATTGTCATGTACAATTTTCATATTATCCTTACAAAGAATATCACATGCATCATCATCTCATATATATATATATATATATATATATATATATATATATATATATATATATATATATATATTCTCATAATTACCATTCACATAATTGTCAAGTAATTCCCTCTTTGAAAGTAGCATGAATGATGCACTAGAATCAACAACTCAAGATTCACTATAGGATTCAAGAGATAACATGTATGCAACATCAAATTTATTGACAAGGTTGACAATATTTTTACCTCATTGTTCATCTTTCTTTGGGACCTTGCAGCCCTTTGACTGCAATTCTAGCACAGACCATCTCCCTTGCCTTAGTGAGATATGGATTTTCCCTGTCTAGATATACCACAACCACTAGGTTTTCCCCTCTGTTCGTGTTGACCTCTATTATTGGTGCTCAGAGCTGAACCAAATGATATATCACTTTTCTTCCGAATTTCCTCCTTCAAAGAGATATGTAATCTTATCAAATCTCTTTCTTTTGTTAGAAGAATTGTTATATAAAATTACCAACAACCCCCAATGCTTTGAAAATGAATTCAATAGAGAAATAGCCTTCACATCTCTGACAAACATGACATCAACTGTAAGGACCCTCATCTTTAAAACCGGTTTTAGTTTTCTTTAATTATTGGTTATCGTGAGATTAACGTGTTTTCTGATCTTATTCGGTGATTTCATAAATAAATAGTGTTTGTGATGGTTTTAACCAAAATCAACTTTAATATTAGTGGTTTTAAGTGATTTTAAACTAAATGTGAATTTTTGGGATTTTTTAGAATTTTTACTATTTTCCCAAAAATTAGGGTTTTGGCGGGACCCCTGGGGCCCCACCGTCGAAATTTTTATTTTTGTGTCAAATGAACCTAGACATCTACCTAAGGTTATACAAAAAATTTTAGAATTTTTCTAGACTTAATTAGTGCTTAAAATTGCAAAATACCCACTTTTAGCCTACTTTTCATATTTACACCCCAAAACTTACCCATGCATACCCCAACCCTTACTATAAAAGGGCAGACCTGAGCCATTTCCATTTTGGGAATAGGCTAAGGAGGGAGGGCTGGCCTAATCCCCACTTAGGCCCGAATTAAAAGCCGATTAAGGTAAGCTTGCTCTAATTAAGCACTAATCCATGGTTTTCTTCTTAAACTCTTCCAAATCTATCATTTTCCCCTTGATTCAATTCGCTTTTGAGCATCAAAAGCAACTGATTTGTGTTTTACTACAAACCCTAACATTCAAAATTCAATTTTTACTACCAATAAGCCCTAGATCTAAGATTTAATTAGGGATTTCTTGGGTAAATTGATTTCTATTAGAGTTTAATTCAAACTCATTGTGTTTTCAAGGATTTCAAGAAGGGTGACTCTTTAATCCGAGCTTAATCAAGTGTTGAGGTAATGGGTCTTCAAAATCTCTGTTTATCCATGGTAAAATTCTTCATTTTTGGCTTATTTCGAAATGGAGTTGCTTGATTTGGTGTGTTAATGGTAAGATTAGAAAATAAAATTATTTAATCCCGATTTCTTAGGGTTTTGCATTATTATGGTATGGTTTGATGTTATGGAAGTCAAGAAGGACTTTTGATGATGATTAGGGTGTTAGATGTGGATTTGAAGTGTTATCAATGGTGTTTCAGTTTAAATTTGCGAAAGGAAGAAGATGGACTGTTCTGCCATGTTGGCGTTCGAACGGCCCTTCTGGGCGTTCGAACGGCAACACTGCCGGAACGGCACTTTTCCAGTTCAGCCGATCGAACGGCCTGCTAGGCATTCGAACGGCGAAATTGTAAATTTCAAATTTTTGCGTGTAACCGATCGAACGGCCTGAAGGGCGTTCGATCGGCTACACAGTAAATTGTATGTCGTGCATATGATGTTTATTTTGATGATTCCACTTTAGCTTGCCAATTTCATATGAATGTGGTGTGTTTTAAGCTATGTTATGCTACTGGAAAGGCATGCTATTGAGATTATGGAATTGAGATATATGCTTAAAAATTTGTGGAATGACTTATGTTTTGTGGCATGATGTTGGAATCGTTATCTTGAAATTATGAATGGTTGTTTCCCTTTGGTTAAACATATTTCCAGTAGGACCACAACCTATTGTTGGACTGATTTGTCATGATAGATTGTGGTTGGTTGTGTGTGGATGTTGGTGAATGTCATGACTCAATGATGAAATGAGTGATGTTATATGTGTTTAGCCTTTGTGGTTGAGTTTTGAATTGAGATATGATTTCAACGATTCTTCTTCTATGATTTCCGCTGGAATTCATGTTTAGATGGAAATTCACATGTGTAGTGTGGTAGTGAGTTTAATTTCAAGCATGTTGGCATGCATTATATGAAATGCTTCTACTAGTTACACACACATGTGGGGGTTAAATGATGATGTTGAAGCTTGGTATTGTGATTATGAATGATGCATTAGGGGCTGATGAGAGCACTTATCATGGATTAGGATTCATGTATGCTTTGCCCACGTATGTACCATGCTGCATGCATCATGAAAATGAATTTCCAATTGAGGCTTCATCAAGGTTAATCGAATTTGACCGATTGGATGCAATGTGGTGAAATTGTGTGCCGGATTGATCGGTCGTGGATTAATCGCAAGTTGATTGGTCTGAAAGGACATATTTTGATTTGAGTTCCTGTGTGGAACAAGTGCACTCCCCGGGTTGAGTCATGTTAAATGGAATGATGTGGGGACAAGTTGTGTACTTGTCTTGCGGATTGTGAGAATGTTATTATGAGTGTCATCTGGACCCTGAGAATCCAGTGTGGTATGCCGTGTGCACCCCGCTACCACGTGTTCTAGGGTTCTCTGTGTGAGAACTCGGGCTCTTCCCTCCGCAGGAGATGTCCCTGGGCGAACACCCCTGCTCTAGATTCTCTGTGTGAGAATGGGACATCCTTGGACAGGATCGTCCAGGGCGAGCAGCATTAGGGATTGACAACCCCGATCTTTCTTTAAATTCTTGTGTAGAATTTTGGATCATGACACACCTTTGTGGCCTTGTCTATGCTCCCGTCTGTGTGACATTAACGTGTGATTACTCCTTGATGGAGGTTGTGATGATATTATGCATGTGGGAATATGTATGTTAGAGATACATCCATGCAGGTTGATTTTGGTATAATGCATGTGGGAATATGTATGTTAGAGATACATCCATGTAGGTTTATTTGATGGGATGCATGTGGGAATATGTATGATTGAGATACATCCATGCAGATTGTTATAATATAATGCATGAGGGAATATGTATGTTAGTGATACATCCATGCAAGTTGATTATGCTCCATGATGCAGTGTTAGGTGATTTGTATGTGTGATCAAAAAATGAAGCATCATGTAAATCTTTGATCTAAACGACTATATTGTTATGCTATGGTATTTTCAATGTTGTTAATGATACTAAAACCATTGCTGAGTTTGTTAAATTCACCCCTCTTTTGTGTTTTGATTTGGGGCTGCTTGGTGTGACACGCAGATGGACAGGATCTCCTCTTTGAGGAAAGGTCGCAGGAGATGGCTTGGATGTGATCTTGGAGATCGTTGTGTGACTTACCTTCTTTTGTTTTATGCTCATGTTTAGAACATTTGTGTAGGGTTCTTGTTTTGGATTTATGTCACATTTTACAGTTGTGATGCTTATGACTTATTTTGAGCCGGTGTGGGCTTTACTTAACTAAGCTTGTGGGTTTGAGATTGTTGTTTACTTTGTGATAAGAAATACTCTTTTCTTCCCTTTTATTTACTCTTGCTCAAAGGATTGTGCGTACTCCGTATTTCTGTTAATCACCCGTAATTAGGGTTAAGTCTTCCGCTAGATCGTTTCTCAATCTTCACTTCGTTGCCCCCGTGTGCTTGACCGGCCCTTGGACCGGGTTCGGCTCGGGTCGGGCATCGCCGGGGCGTGACATCAACAACCTCCAATTAGTTCATGAGGGTATTGAAGGTGTTGAGATGAGATGATATAGACTCATCCTCAGGCACTTCAATTTAAACAACTTCTTTACCAAATAAACCTTATTTGTAGTTGGCGACAATTCATATAACTGTTTCAACTCATCAAATTAGACATTTTACCATTGGACAATTTATAAAGGGCGGTAAACCGTAAACCTATGGCAATATGGCTAAAAGAATACTCAAAGCTAAGTTAAATCAAAGAATTCCAGCATATAACTCCTATTTGAGTTGTGATTAGTTAACCTAATTTTGGCAACTATGTAACTATGTTGCATCACTCTTGTTTGAATTAAATGACATGACTGTGTCGTATCTTATGGAAGGCATTTAATTGAGAGCAATTTATTGAAATAGCCCTAGAATACAAGGTATTACTCAAAATGTTACACATTTCTATGTATGACAAAAATGACTACCCTTTACACAAGTGAACATCCACATGTACCTATTTTCTTCTTTTTAACTTCACTAACCTATTGCTTCCCTTTGCCATTAGCTTCGACTTTGTCTCCACCACCTCTGCTACCAGCTCTACCACCTTTGCCATCGACTTCGCCGTCTCTGTCACTAGAACCTCTTCATTTGCCTTCATCTTCACCTCCTCCTCCACTATCACCTTCTCCTCCTCCCCTCCCCTCCCTCTCCTTTTCTCCTCAATCACCTCTTCTTCCTCCTTGGAATTTGACAAGACTTTGCAGAGCTATTAAAAATTTATTTATTTTTACAATAAGTTTAAAATTTAAAAATGAACTCATAAACATGTTAAACTACTTTAAACTAAGAGTAAGTTTTATTTTTACTTGATTATGAGTTTTGCTAATGCTAACTGAAAATTGATAGTTGATAAGTAGATTTATTGGAGTAAAGGGGATGTAAGACATTATTCTGAGTGACATTATCTAATTCAATATTTACAATAGACTATCTTAACAAACCAAATAGATAAAATAAAAAATAAAATAAATTTTAGACATGCGACTATCAATTGTCACACATTAATAAAATATTATTGATGCTTGAGAAGGAGGTTGTTGGTTGATAGTCAAGACAGTCAACAGTCTAGACAATTGTGTGTTTAAAATATGCTTTATTTTTTTTATTTATCTATTTAGTTTCTTGAGACAGTTCATTGTAAATATTGAGGGGAATATTATAACTCAAAATTTTGTTTTACATCCCTTTTACGACAATAAATCTACTTTCAACTGTTGACTATCAACTATTGACTGCCTGTATGAGATTTGGGTTAGCATTAGAAAAATCTTAAAATTAAGTAAAAATAAAAATCACCCTTAGTTTTGATTAGTTTAATATGTTTATGTGTTCATTTTTTAAAATTTGAGCTTGTAGAGAAAATAAATAAATTTGTATAGCTCCATTTGGTGAGTTTGTGATTGGTCTTGTTAGATACCAAAGAGGAAGAATATGTGATTGAGGAAAAAGAGAGCTAGATAGAGAGGATAAGAGGAAGAAGAATAGGAGGAAAAAGAGGAGAAGAGAAGAGAGAGGAGGAGAGAAGGAGGAAGAGAAGAGAGAGGAGAGAAGGAGGGAGGAAGAGAAGGAGAAGGTGGAGCAGGAGGGGGGGAGGAGAGGAGAAGAGAAGGAAATGGTGGAGGAGAAGACGAAGGTGGATAAAACAAAAACGGTGAAAAAGAAAGCGAAATTAGTTATGGAAGTGGCAGAGTTGATAGAACCGGTGACAAAGAGAATCAAAGGGTTGGTAAAATTAAAAAAAAATCCTTACTACATTTGTAGTACTTGTAAGTATAATTATTTTTTATATAATATAAAAATATATAATATTTTGTACATGACAATACATTCTTAGGCCATTCTGATAAATCACTTTTGAATTAGAGTTGGGGCTATCCAGTTTTTGGTCCCCCACTTCTGTCTTTCTTCGCATCTTCCACTTTTCTATAGCCGTCAATTAAATTATTAATATTGGAAGGTGCACACGCCAACGTCCATGAATGTGCACTGCACACACTAATGTAGGTGAATGTGCACATGCTAACCGTCACACAACAGCTCCCATAAAGTGGAAAAGATATTTCGGACGACTAAGAACTTTTTGGACAAGGAAATATGGCTTAGATAATTTAGGATACAACATTTATACGAACGTGTCTGTCTTGTACCTGATATGAGGCATTTAATTGGAGTTGGAGCTGTCCGACACGATATGGCTTAGATAATTTAGGTTAGAACATTTATACATAGTATTTGATTTAATGTTCAGAATACCCAAGTGACACAATCCTTATACGCATGTCCAACATAAATTACAAATTCAAACAGATACAACAACACAACATTTTTCCAACCTCGAACTCGTTCGTTAACAATACAGCTGCTCATGAATCCGGAAATAACCAAACGGGCAGAATAAGCAGGGCAATTTCTAGTTCTCTAAAAGAATAGGCTCCGAAACGGTCACAGCCACCAAGGGACGACCAACAAGAATACGGTGGAGAGGTCAAGTAGGCAGAAGATGCATATACTACAATTATGATCAGCAAAACACATGGACATCAAGACAAATCAGAATTTATCGACTGTGATTCCATCTCTAAGAACCTGGAAAACCTCTCTATTCTTGGATTTCTTCATCCCAGCTGTAAAATATATCTTTGAGCCTTCTGTGGAGATTGACGTCACTTTTACCCATATCATAAATTTGGTTTTTAAACCCTCAATGTCAGCAAGCTTCCCCTTCTCAAGATAACCAGCCACAGTTGTGGCAAACCGCAGAACAGTTGAGTCCTTGTATCCAACTTCACTTATGGTGGGAATATATACAATCAGCTTTCCTGTCTCTTCATTGAACTCATAGTTCGTGGCATCTTTTGGAAAGATGCCTATTGGTAGATCATACTCCTGCAAAAGCTCAGACAACGGTTTTTGCATTTTCCCTGCAAAATAGGAAAATTTTTAGCTAGAAATGAACTTCACAGTATTTCTATTAGAGTCAACCATCATTACGTCCAGAAGCTACCACGAGAATCATTCAAGAACTGATCCTCACTAAAGATCCTATGAAGAAGCATAGAAAGGAATCAAGTATATGGCCATGTTTATCAGAATTTAGGAAAAAGCATTGACAAGAATCAGAAGGACATGACCCCTGAAAAGTTTACTTACATGTCAGAGTATTTAATTAAGCGCTGATGCAATTCAGAATTTCATAGAAATTTAGTGGGCCTCCAACTTATTCAATATTACTAACAAAAAAACAGAGAGATAATAAACA
The DNA here is from genome assembly GCA_035235625.1 of Saururus chinensis. NCBI lineage: Eukaryota > Viridiplantae > Streptophyta > Magnoliopsida > Piperales > Saururaceae > Saururus > Saururus chinensis. The sequence continues at coordinate 32,084,998 of CP141142.1, forward strand.
AAGGAACTACATCCTGCACATCCATTGATGTGGGGAAGGAGGATGAGTACAAGAACTTCAATATATATGTATATTAAATATATAAGCTTAAACATCTAAATTTTTCAACTTTCTGCAAGTCCTAACCACAGTCATAGTTATAAAAGGCAATCTCGACCAGGTGCTTAGCAAATTGCCTAGACAAGTTTTTCATGCTAAGTTTGCCCAAGCAAACATAGCCTAGGCAATCATTTCTTACCATGAGCTTTTTCTTATTGAATTTCACCTTAGTAACAATTTTAAGACCAGGTCTCTTGAAATGCACATACACATTAATATGGGCCTTACTTTTGCTGATTTAACGGATAAAATTTTTATATATAGCTCTAATAGATGGATTTTCTTAGTTGCTTCTTCCTGGTAGGCTAATTCTCCAAGTTTATGTACCCCGGTAAACATAATAAGACATGAAGCATGGCCAAAAGGAACTTAAATATGATGAGTCAGATGGTGGATGCATTGACAATGTCACCTATGACCTATGTTAACGTGTTCTATACTTTTGACTCTATTTGAATGTAATGTTGTGCGCAATTGCTAGTTGTTCTAACATGGTGATCATGCAGGATTGCCTAGGAGCAATGAGCATCATGTCTACAGTTGACTACTGGATGTTAACATGACTTCTTACACATGGCTTGATAAGTGGTCCAGATGATCCAAAAACTCTTAAGGAAAGTCAGCAGTTATGTTTTCTTAAAATATAAAGTTCAAGTAGTTGTACACTCAGAGGCCTAAGGAAAGATTCAAAGAGAGAAATGATTCCAAAGTGAACTCTCTAACACTAGAGAAATTATCTGAAAATGCAAAGGCATTGTATAGCTGCTCGCTAGACAATAACGAAAGTTAATATGGTCTAGGCCAATTACAAAAGCACCCATCGTACAAAACCACTGTATACTTCAAATTTATTAAGAAATACTCCCTCCATCCAATATTACTAGCTATATTTGAAAAAATAGCATCTAAGAGAAGGGAAAATAAGCTTATGACACTCTTTTTTAAGTACCCAACTACTTAAATTAAACAAAATGGAGCTATTAATATGGAACAAACTTTTTTGCCAAATGGAGCTATTAATGTGGGACGGAGGGAGTATGAGTTAAGAGAAAGAAAAACATAAAGGGGATTTGCACCTTTCAGTTTATTAACGAACCATGATGCTCCTTCCTGAATGCTGCTAGATAGAGACTGATGCCAAGAAAAATATAGATCAGCTACAAAGAAAAGTCTGAGTAAAACTAGAAAATAATCTACAAATGCAGAAAAGCCTATTAATTAGCCAACCATGAGCATGACTGACAGCTAATTTTAAAAACCACAAGGACTATAATTTGTAACGAAGTCTTGCAATTCATTTTCAGCAATAACTACATATCAAAAATCACACAAAGGAAATAAAGAAACATACCACAAGGCCACAAGAAAACAAATAGAAAGAAATATCATGATTTTCATGTGAATCAGCAACAATATATAGGTGAAGCGTAACAACAATAATGACAAATATTTACATTTACAATGTGAAGAGACTTGTGTACAAGGTGGGACTTTCGATATTACTATAAGCAAAGACAATTAGACAACGCCACCTAAAAAAATTGTTTTCAAATGTAACCTGAAAGGAAAGGACAAGCAAGCCACTTATAGATATGAATTATAAGAGCAGAAGCAGCGACATCCTTTCTAAAACTTAGAGACAAAAAAATCATCACTGGGTGATCAGAAAGTTTTCCATACATTTCCTCGCCAAAAAGTACAATAAAATACTGTTTCAAGTGTTTTACATATAGGTTTTACTGTTTTCATTTTTCACCTAAAGTGAAGATGCAATAAAAGAACCAAATAAAGACCAAACTGGTAAGTATGACAAAGCATTCTAAAGAGAAGGATGTTTCAAGGCAATACACTTTTTTGTAGCTTCTAACCAGATAAGCAGGCAGTCAACTTCAAAGCAATAAAATTCCATATTAAATAGCCTATGAAGACAAAACAACAGTGAAAGGCTCCAAATTTCACTAGACTCATGTCTTTAGACTCATTGACAATTTCCTATTTAACAGCTTATTCGCAAACAATGCTAGTGAGAAGAGTAATGCTATGTCCGCTCACAGCCCACCCACATTTGCAGCAATGCAGGGGGCCGCATGGGGCCTGCATATCTCTGCGAGCTTTGCTGCAAGAGTTGTATTGTGCAAGCTCACATAGCATTTTCATCAGGATAAAAGCCTGTATGTGTCAGACCAAGTTTTGAGGTTGCTTCTAAACTAAAGTCCGCACTAACAACTTAAGCTCGTGTCTTGTACACACAGCTTAACTGTTAAACAGACAATTTCAAAGACAAGTACCTAATCATATTTGCTCACCATTCACAATCTGTTCTATCCAATTTTGCAATTGAAGATAAGAAGTACAACATCTATATAAACGTACTTCCAAATCCATCAGATTAAACATTTAGCACCATACCTATCCCATTGTGAAGGTTTCAAGATATGTCCAAATTAAAAAGGCCTAATTGGCCTACACCAACAAATCTTGAACTCTAAAGCCTTATCTAGATACCCAATCACGTCTGAATTTCGAATTGAACGAACAGATCGCAATTGAATTTAAATACCCATGTCAAAACAGAGGAAAAAGTATTCAGGAAAAATGAAGAAGAATTAAAAAGGAAGAGTGCAAAAAGTAGGAAAAACGCACGTTAATATCATCTCCGACAGAGGAGAGCTCCCTGTTGGCCTTCTTGTTGAACCAGTAGGTTCCAACCTTGTTCAGTATCTGATCCATACCCTGCTGCTTCTGCCTTTTCCTCACTTCTCTCCTCCCTCTTCCGTCTTCTTGCCCCAAATTCCCGTCCTTTTCCGTCACAGTCCAGCCACGGGAAAGAGGAGGAAAGGGAGGACCGGTCTCCGGAGGAAAACGCGAGGATGATGCCAGCGAGTCGGATTCGAATCGGGTTTTGCCCAGTCCGAACCGGCCATCATTTTAATCAAGGTGAGTAGGTGACTCAGTGGAGGAATTTAAGTGGCATGACCCGTTGACAAAAAGTTTTGTGAATTTTACCAAAATAACCTTAAGATATAAAATATTATACAAAATGTCCACTATTCTCACGTAATATATAAAAGGGCCCAATTAATATATAAACCACTACATATCCACTACAAACTAGCTGAAATATCATCTTCAAAATACCATCTTCTCATCTTATTCCTTATAACTTTACCAACCTACTACTCTTTATAACTTTACCAACTTACTATTCTTCATTTCTAGCAACAACTTCAGCTTTGGCTCTGCCACCTTTGTCATCAACTCCCCCCCCCCCCCCCCCCGCCATCGACTATTGGTTCTGCTACTAATGTTGTCTTCTTTGCCGTTTACTCCTACTTCATCCAATTTCGTCTTCACCCCCTCTTCTACGGCCACCATCTCTTTTTCCTCTTCCTTTTCGTCTTAACATATTTATGAGTTTATATTTTTAATATTTGAGCTTGTAAAGAAAAACAAATAAATTTTTAATAGTTCCACAGCTAGTTTTTAACCGGTCTTATTAGATACTAAGAGGGAGGAAGAAGAGGCAATCGAGGAGGACAAGGGGAGGAGGACAAAGAGGAGGGGAGGATGAGAGAGGAGAAGATGAGAGAGAGAGGAGCAAAGGAGAGAGAGAGAGAGAGAGGAGAGGAGAGAGGAGTAGAGTAGAGGAGGGGAGAAGAGAAGAGAAGATGGGAGAGAGGGGGGGAGGGGAGGAGGAGATGAGGGAGGGAGGAGGAAGATGATGAGGAGGTGGTGGCAAAAGAGGGGAGGGGGAAAAAGTGACAGTGGAGGAGGAGGTTAAGATGAAGTTGGATGAAGTAGAGCTAGTGACGAAGACAACAAAGTTGGTGACAGAGGAGACAGTCATGGGGGTGGTGGAGTTGAAGTTGGAGCTGTTTGAAATTAGAAGTAATAGGTTGGTAAAGTTATAAGGAAGAAAATAGGAAGATGAATTTTAAACAATTTACACCACGTGTAGAGCTTTACATGGGCATAGGGCTATTTTGTGTATTATATGAAAATATGAGACATTTTGTATAATATGTTCTATCCTAAGGCCATTTTGGCAAACTCTTCATAAGTATTTGCGCTAGATTTTATGGGACGAATCAAAGAGTACTAACAAGCGCACAAGCATAATGTGTGAATACAAATTAGATAAAATAAAATTAAAAATTAAAAATAAAGTATATATTGAACACATGTCTTCCTTGCATATTATAATTGCAATTTATAGTTTCATAATTACAATGCATATGAATTACACACGCAAACTTTGTCTTAACTCAAATATACTAGTAGTAGGCAACTACGAGTCTAAATCTCATACAATGAATATTATGTCATAGGTCAACAAAGACAATGGTGTCAAATAATTTTGTGTCATACAGCAATTTGGTAGCAGGTCTTATTTGATAGAGCTATTTGGGAGTTTTTTAAGGATGTCAAAAGTATGTGAATCCGATTATGTATAATATAGGAAAAAATTTAATAAATTATTATCGATATGTTTGCTATATACATGAGCCTACAAAAAATTCAAGAAAATATAGCCACGTGGGATCTCATTTGATAGAGCTCTTTAAGACCTTTCTAACAATAAGAACATATGAATCTGAGTTCAAGAGTGCAAGTATCTTCTCAATCTTGGGTCATGACATCATTAACTAACTTTTAAGTGTCTACCAAGCATATTCATATAATTCACTAAAATAGAAGACAATATAAAAAACTAGAATGATATATGATTTATTATATTGAACATATGAATGAATATTTTTGAGTGAGGCAATGAGTAAAAGTTTTAGTCAAGATGGTAAGATTGAAAATAAGAATGGGAAAACAAATAACAGATGATTGAGAAGACATGAAATATTTTAGGTTTTTTTTATTAGAAAAATTGGTTGGGGTTGGGTTATGAGGGTAAATTCCCGACTTGGCCTTATTTTAAAAGAAAATAATATTCCAATACCATATTTTTTATACCAAAGTTCTACTTTAGCCATTAATTGGGCAGAGAAAGGTAGGTCCCTCTATTGTCAAGTGAGACCCACCTTTCTATACTGAATCACAAGTTAAAGTGGGATTTTGGTGTAGAGAAAGTTAAGTAAGAATATCAAGTTCCTATTTTGAAATGAGTAAAATTTTCATACCTTATTCCTCACCCTATTTGTAGTTAGTCAAGTCGGGTGTTGGTTAGGTGGGTTAAGTTTGGGTTGCTTATGCGAGTTGGGTCAACTTTTCCCGACCCTACCTTCATGCCCTTTGCTATTAGCAATTTGATTGTCAATGGAGAAATGTAAATAAATGATAAATTGATTTTAGGGAGATTGTCATTGGCCATAAGGAATTTGATTGTCTTAAAAAGCTCACTAATGCCATCACTTTACGAGCTCACCAACAATCTAACTCAAAATCTTCTTTTAAAGGATACTTTAAAAATGGAGAATTATTGCTTTTTAAACCAAAAACTTAACTGTTGTAGCATATTGTTAGAATATGATTGCACCTTTCTTTTACTAAACAACAAAATTGGTACAAGAATTCAAATTATTATAACAATTTTGTGACTGTGTATGGCTATCCAATGAGAATAATCCACTGAGGATTGTCTTCCAAAAATCGTCTGATCACATATACCTATTTAGTTCTACTTTTTATTTCTAAGCATTGACTAGAGTTACTGTTTCCATGAGAAGTTGGTCGCTCTGTTTATTTAACGTGGTCTGATTTATGAACTGATTCTGATTCAGTCACTGAATTAAGTGCTAAATGCTCTGAAAAAGCGTGGCGTTCTAGGAGCTTAGTCAACTTCGAGTCTGAATTAAACGAAACAAACGGACCCTCACAACGTATTCTGCAATGGGCTCTGTGCGATACGGGCTACGGACATGCGTTGTCAGATCAAGATTTCTCCAAAATTTCATCAGCTCTTCACCTATAACGAGAAGCACACTACCTTACAAAACAACATTAACTATGTTACTTGGGGTAACTTTGTCTGCTACTTCTCAAGGTCACTTCGTAAGGAGTTGGCTTGGGTGCACTATAGTTAGAACCATGGTTATTTGCTGCAAATGCCTGGGTGATGAGAAGCCGATTCAAAGCTAATTTGAAAACATTCTCTTGAGCATGATGGCACCAAATTATGTTCCAAACTGCCTAAACAGAGAAATTTTCCATTGTCTTGGTGTAGTACCAGAAGAACTGTGAATGGAATTTTGCACAACTATTTCCTTGAAAAAGCAAATGCGCTGCCAAATACAGTTGTGACATGTTTTCTCCAGGGTTCTAAAATAGAATTACTTCTGAGATATTTAGAAGACATAAACTTGGCCCAAATTGAGATTTAGTTAATAAATTTCCAAACTAGTTTGCATCCAAGCGCATCAATGTGATCTCTTAATCTTATACCCAAGCCACCTTCATTAACCCGTCTACATAACTGAGCAAAATTGATCCAATGCTGCAAATCTCCTCAAAGAAAATTGGCAAAGATAGCTTCTATCTTGTTGATAATATGTATTGGAGGAGAATGAGCTGAGAAGAGAAAAATAGGCATACTTGAGAGAACACTTTGGATGAGAACAAATGAAGGAATTTACATCTAATAATCTACAAGCTGTGTGTAGCTATAGCTGAACAGAACTGCAGGTCATCTCCCTTTCATAAGAGTGATGGTTAAGTCGTTGGAATCTCCTTGAGAACAATGATACTTCCTGACATAAGTGGCCGGCCCTTTTGGTGGGGGCAGAGACACAGACTCACTAACAAGGTCAGAAATGATGGCGGCCATTGTTGGCCGATCGGCTGGATCTTCTTGTACACACAATAGTCCTAGTTGGATGCACCTCAGCACTTGCCATGGAATAGCTGATTCTAAAATCTGAGGCTCCAGCAGTTGCAGTTCTTCTTCAGAATTCCACAGTTTCCATGCCTGTAATGGTTTGAAAGTTGAGTGACTAATAAAGCAAAATTACTGAAGACTTAAAACATGATTTGGCAATACTTACATATCCTAGAAGGCTCAAGTACTCCTCTTCATGGTAAAAATGGTTGTTCTTCTTCCCACTTATTATTTCAATTAGTAGCACTCCAAAGCTGAAGACATCAGACTTCACTGAGAAGATGCCATCCAATGCATACTCTGGGGACATGTAACCACTGCAAATTGTCATACAATTTAATTAGTGGCAACCTTTGCATGTTTAGCAGTGGCATCAAAGGCATACAAAAAATATTGATGAGAAATTTGGAATGCAATACTTACTATGTCCCTACAACTCTTCTTGTGTTCCCTTGAGTCTCATTGCCTTGAAAAATCCTCGCCATTCCAAAATCCGAGATTTTTGGTGTCATCTCTTCATCTAAAAGAATGTTACTTGCTTTTAGATCTCTATGAACTATCCTCAACCTTGAATCTTGGTGTAGATATAGAAGCCCTCGAGCAATCCCCAAAATTATGTTGAAGCGCTTCTCCCAATCCAATAGCTTGCATTGGCTCGAATCTATGATGACATGTTGGCCAACATTAAAATTTGGACTTACTTCCACACAAATTTCATGTGATTAATGAAGGTGCAGATACAAACCAAAGATGAAGGAATCCAAGCTTTTGTTGGGCATATATTCATAGACCAGCATCTTCTCATTTTTCTCAATGCAGCAACCTAGAAGCCTAACAAGATTCCTGTGCTGAAGATTTGCAATCAGTTTGACCTCAGTCTTGAATTCCTCTATGCCCTGCCCTGAACTAGTAGAGAGCCTTTTAATTGCTACCTCCCTTTCTCCAGGCAAAATACCCTAATAATACAGTCAATACAGGATTAATTGGAACTCATTCTGTGTTTCATTGTGACATTAATCAGGAATTGAAATTTACCTTATAAACACGCCCAAATCCTCCTTCTCCAAGTAAGTTTGACTTTGAGAAATGGTTGGTAGCAAGCAATATGCTGATAAAACTGTAAAAGGGTATCTCTACACCATCCTCCACATCTTCTCCGGAGTTGGTCCCATGCAACAACTGAATTGCCGCTGAGACATTCTCCCTTGATGAAATAGATGAAAACATGTGCAGGTCTCCACTAACATCAGTACCTGATTCAGGAAATAAAAAATTAATTTCTTTATCTTAGAACTGTATGTTTTCACAACAAGTATAAGGTTTTATTTTAGCAGCACTTCCCAATAAGGACAAATAGAACAATTAATTTACCCCAAACTAAAATTATACCGTGCGCAACAGTATAATTTTACTATTGTCTGCTTGCAATGAATTCCCTTGTGAAGCCAACAATGACCACTAAGTCAGCCAGGACCTCCCAGAACCCCCCAGACCCATCATATAGTAATTCTCTCTCTCTAAAAATATAGAAGAAATGTGGTGTGCACCAATATTCACCATAAAATGCCCAAGCCATAATAAGTGAGAAGCTATGCGACTTAGTCTCCAACTAAGACCACGCGGTCATCCATATTTTACTATTGTCGCATGCGGAAAATACTAAAATTATACTATTGTGCCTGGTATAATTTTAGTGTGGACCTATTGGTAAATATGGATGACCGTTGTGTCTTAGTAGGAATTATCTTTTTATTTTTATTTTATTGATATTTATTTACCTTTATACTTGAGCATCCTCTTCCTCATCCGCAAGAAATACAAAAATGTGCCTAAAATGAGAACTGCTGGGATAGTTATTGCTGATATTATCGTTGGTGGCACCTTTTTATTTGAATCTGAAAGAAGCAAAACTGTTAAGAATGAGCCCAATATGAAGAAATAGTATTGCCACCTAAGGACAACAATATACAGGAAGATGCAGAATGATGGAACTCAGTTTTTAAGTGGAATCACACTTATCAGTTGATCTGGCACCATGGGATATCCAATCATCATTTCAAATTAAAAAGTGAGATAAAGAAATGCCCATGGATCAATCAGTAGGGAATAGTGATTAGCATATTGTCCAGGAGAATTGATTTTCACAAGCCAAAGCTTGGGGTTCAATACAGAGCATAATGATCAAGGCTATGTGCAAATCTCTAAGATCAAGACAGGTGATACTAACCACATCTCAATTTTGCTTAATTACATACACACACTTCAAGCATTTTCCTGATGCCTACAATTAATAGAAAAAACAGTGATCTAAAACGAAATGAATGCTGCAATCTGACAATTTGAAAGCTACAAAAATGGTTTGTGCCAAGGAAAAACAAAAATACCAACAAATTGGACAGCCTACATCAGATTTGGCTTGTTAAAAGCTTTAATTATTCTTACTCTAAACAAGAACAAAAAAAGGAGGCAAAATGCTTACCTAATTCAGATTTTCCGACTTTGAGGAAGATCTTCTCTACCCCATACGCTGCCTTCAAATTCCCCACATCTACCAAATTCCCATACCAGAGCAGGCATTGGGAGTCCCCATCACCACCCATATCAGCAAAGACATAAGCACTGCAACTGCAATTCTTGCTGCATTCATCTCTACACACTTCCTCACTCCCGGCCTCCACTAAATTCTCCTCATCAGGCACTTTGAGCTTCCTTGCTGCCAAGAATTCATGCTTCATGCCACACACTACCTCTGTCCTCCTCTTGCACCCTCCTGCCCAGTAGCCGGAGCTCCAGCCCTTGGGCGACGCCGGCTCGTATCCCGGCAAGCAGCTGCACATGGGCTGCTCAAAGTCGCTGCAAATGCTGTTCAGCCCACATGAGCCGTACACCCCACACTGGTTAGATGGGGCAAACCAGGCTGCCCCCCATGTCTGGGCAACATCAAACCACAGCAAGCACCTGATCTCGCCTGAGGGGTCCATCTTTAACCGCGTGTTGTTGTACAATGCAGAGTACTCGAAGTAGGCCTCCTCATCATTTTTCACCAGAGAAAAATGGAACAAGAATTCAGAACTGGCTCCAGGTATCCGATTGAAGGCCCGGCCATTCCATGCCGAACTTCTCCAGTAACGGACAGACTGGTTCCATATAAAGAACTGGTACGAGTCATTGGGGTCTAGTCCATAGGTGAAGTCCCCTGGCGCCGGGTCGACCGTACTCCGCCACGATGTGAGCTTCCGGTTGCGCCGTGTCCTCCGGTCGAAGCCGATCTTCATCCCCGGCAAGAGGGTGTCCGTGGGATGATCAAAGCTTTGCCAGACAGTTTTGCTAGTTTTGCCAACCATGTACAGGACCAAGTTGCCATTGTCCATAAGACTGACAGTAGTATTGCTACCTGACCCATCACCGGATATGTTTGTAGACCACAACATGTTCCTTCTGCCATCAATTAGTGCCAAATTCCCATCATCCTGAATGGTGAGCAGGCCTGACTTGTCCATGAGAGGAGCCTCCTGGTTGGCAACCCACACAATTGTCTGGACTGGGATCTTGTGGTACCATATGCCAAGGTAGCGGTTGGAGGAGTTGCTGGGGGCAAAGAAGCCCAGTTCAAAGATTTTGCTGAAGGAGATAAGGCTTTGGCCATCAGCAAGGGATTGGCTTACAACCAGAAAGTCCTTGGCTGCTGCTGAAAGAAGAAGAAGAAGAAGACGGAAAGCAAAGAAGGGAATGATTGAAGAAGCTCTTGCTGCCATGGTTGGACCTTAGGTGGAGGAATACTGTGCAGGCGAATCATCAAATAGTGAAATCTTTGCTTTCATACTTTAATACTCGATCTCTCTCTCTCACTGGATTTATCAGTGCAAGCTGACGGATGAACAAATACGCATTTGGGGCAATTTGGCTAGGGAAACTCATAGATGACAGGAGATAATGAAACATTGGCAGCTGGAAGGAAGCTGCTGGGGTCATTGTTTGACTGGAAGGTCTTTAACGTTTCACTTTGAAATAAAATTTTTTATTTTTTGACCAACGGCGCAAATGTTAGCCTTGTTGGTCACGAAAACATCTTGAGGTTCCATGTTCTTCAGCCCTTAGTTGATGTCGGACACGGAACGTCTAAATCGGCGAAATGTCAGCAAGGCTGCAAGATTCATGGCCGGCCCGTTGTTATCATTAGGGTTGGAAAAATCAACCCGATTGGTTTAATGGACCTGAACTTAACCCGTTTATTCAACCCGAACCTAACCCATTTAAACTCTGTACCTAACCCGACCCCGAAGGGTTAGAGGCTTTTAACTCTTTTTGAATTTAGGATTAGGTCAAACCCGACCCGTATAACCCAACAAACCTAACTTTTACCCCACTATAAAATAATAAAGAATTATATTATTATAGTGTTGATTTATTGGACTTATTTATACTATTATTATAGTATTTATTTAGTACATACTATATTGAACTAGAGGTGCTTAAACATGAATTTGGGCATAAATAATATATTTAGATCATATGTGTGATCACATATATTTTGCTTTAGACATCCATTTTGGGATAATAGATGATGGTATTTTCAAAGTGTGGTTAATTTAATTTTTTTTATTATTCTTTTAGGTGTGGCGAATGGAATGAAAATACGTCATATTTTGTTGTATTCATTACTCATCCTCTCTCATTCAGAAGGACATATCTCATACTAGATTTAGCTCTCTGTTAAAGGCCTGACAATCATAATAGGGAGCAGGTTAGGAACATAAACCAGATATGTGGATAATAAAGCTCGATGAGGGACAGTTTTCGGAGGAGGAAAATTATAATCAAGTGTCACTAGTTGCAAAGGAGGGTAGAGTTATGAGCAGCCATAGAGAAATAGTTATTGGAATTTTGAAATTAAGACATGCTGAAACGCATAATCCTCTTTGGCCATCAAAGAAATAATGTTTAATCTGTTTTGTGTTAGTATATGAGTTATCGAAAGCCAAGTGGGCTGATCATGAGTAAACAAATGTTGAAGGTCTGTTTTGTTATCATTCTCTTAGAATGGAGAAAATGCAACATTATACGTCTAAGGTCTTCGTTGATGGCTATTACAAAAAAAAGTATCAACTACAAATTAGCAAAAGAACCAAACATTACAAATTAATATTGTAATGTATTTAATTTAATTTGTGTTTGCCTTTTACAAAGAGAAGGTATATAATATGAGTTTAACAAAAAAATTAAGGAAAAAAAGTAAGGTTACCCGCATACCCGACCTGACTCAATTAGGGTTAGGGTTTCTCATGAAACGGATTTATGAATGGGACTTTATCAAGGTTAGTCATTGTCGATCGATTAAATGTAATTGTGTGATATTGCTTGCCAGGTTAATCGATCAGAGGCTTATCGATTCGGTTTTATGTTCGAAAAGACGGAGTTTTACATCCCTCGAGAATGGGTTTCCTCCTTAGTTTGAGAAGAGCGGAATGCTATAAGGAGAATAATACTATTGAGACCATATGTACCCTGAGAATCTAGGCTAGTGTAGCCGAGCGCACCAGCTTACTAGGGGTTATTCTTCTCTGTTAGGGAATTTACCTAAATTGTGTAATTCCTTTAGACTTTCCTATTAGGGATGGTGTGGAGTGAGCAGAGATTGCTTATGCTTCGGCCGATTAAGCAGGGTTGATATTGTATCGATTTGCATGGTTGTGATTAGTGTGATTAGAGATAATTTACATGAAGGTTGATTGATGATAATTATGTATGAAGTGATTATGTGTTAGAGACACTTCTCATGCGGGGTATGTGTGATGATTATGCATGATGTGATTGTGTGTTAGAGACACTTCTCATACAGGGTATATGTGATGATTATGCATGATGTAATTGTGTGATTAGAGATACTTCTCATGCAGGTTATATCTAATGACTATTCATGTCAGGAACAATATGCTTGAAATACTTTCATGCAAGGTATATGCTTATGTTTAAGTATGGTTATGGTAAGGAAAGTAATAAAAAATAAGATATTATGTAGTAGGTAGATCTGATAGACCATGTTTGACATGCTATGGATTTTTTTTATTTACCATTTCCATATCCAAAACTTACTAAGTTTTACTCACCCCTTTTTCTGTGTTTTGTTTTAGGGCTACTAGCGTGACATGCAGCTAACCAGGATTCTCTGCATGAGGAATAGTCGGGGAGAGCCTGGGAGTAGGCGTGGATGCCTTTGGACCTTGTTATATTATCTGGTTTATGCTGTTATGATTATAAAACATCCTGTATGTTGTTTCTTGTTTCAGATTCGTGTATACTTTATGTTTTTTTGGATATGTTTAAGACTTTCTGATTCGAGCCATGTGTTTAGGCTCAGGATTTTATGTATGCAGGTATATGACTTATGGACTAGTTCAGAGTTAAAGTCCTCTTTTATTTTTTTATTTCTCTTGCACAAAGTTTTCAAGCTGCACACTCCGTATGTATTAAATACCTGCATAGAGGGGTTAAAGTCTTCCACTATGTTAAACGAACCAACCTTGTCGCCCCTGTGCACTTCGACTGTCCCTTGGACCAGGTTCGGCTCGAGTCAGGCAGGTGCCAGGTCTTGACAGAAAGTTTTTAGTGTCGGAGCACCTCTTTGTCCAAGAGTAAATAAGGTTAGGTGATGAGTCTTAAGGGTTAATGGGGTGTGAGATGACTTTGACATAACTAGCCATGTGAAATTCCGTTGCTTGTTTGTTTTAAATGATTGTTGTTTGTGTTGCTTTGAGTTATTAGGTTGTATGATTAATGTCTGGTTGTTGTGTAGATGGCAGGCTCTAATCATGCAGGCACTAATAACCATTGCAGTGCCCGAGACCCCAGAGTTGACGATGTGTTAACTGTCGTGATGGGTTAACATAGGTTGTCCAAGTTAAGCATGCCAGTGGCAGTGGGCCAGAGTCTCTTTTTCTTGAGGGATTCAAGAAGCTTAACTCTCCTAGCTTTAAAGGCGGGTTTGATGCTTCAGAGGTGGATAACTGGAGACTCCATATGGAGAAGATCTTCAGTGCCGAACATTTTGCAGAGGAGGGGAAGACTTAACTTGCAGTCTTTACTTTTGAGGGTGAGGCTCAGAGATTGTGGTTGTCGATGGTGCGACAGTGGTTCTATGGCCGCGTGGATATTCCTTGGGAGGAATTCTTGTCTGCTTTCAATGACAAGTATTTTCCTCTCCATGTGTAGGAAGAGAAGAAGAAGGAATTTATGAACCTTCAACAGGGATCCATGAAAATCTTAGCCTACGAGTCTAAGCTTGAGTGCTTCGCACATCACTTTCTTTAGTAATGAGTACGAGCGTGCAAGAAGTTCGAGGATGGACTAAGGCCCTTTATTAAAGGCCGATTGGTACCCTTCCGATATAAGACTTTAGCGGAGGTGCTTGAAACCGCTATCATCATGGAATGGGACTTGGATGACTACATGAAGAAGAGGAGGAAATAGCCCAAGAGGCTAAGACATGAGGATTCCCATGCCCGTCAGAGCCATAAGTGTCGTGATGGTTATCATGCTAGAAAACACACTACCCATGTGTAGTCTGATGGCCAGGGCCAAAGGGCCAATGTCACTTGCTACCTCTGCGGGAAGCAAGGGCATCATAAGCGGGAGTGTCCTCCTAACACTCAGGGTGGTTCACAGAGACGTCCACCAGTGCCACCTAAGGCTTGTCCTAGGCAGTAGGGAGGACCATAGACGAGGCCCTAGGCTAGACCACTGGCCGGGTAGTAGGATGCTAAGGGGAAGAAGCCGGCTAACGAGGGGAAGGTGTATGCTATATCGGCACACGAGGTAGGCAATTGCTCAGTCGTGGTGGAAGGTATGATCCTCATTGCCTCTCACTATGCTAAGGTGTCATTTGATACTAGTTCTTCTCACTCTTTTATCTCTCCACATATTGCTCGTGAGCTTGATGTTGATCATAAGTTGCTATCCATTCTATTGCGCGTCTCTACTCCTTCGTCTTCCCTTCGTGGGGAGGAATATCTTGAGATGGTTTCTATGTGGATTGATGGGCATGAGTTACGTGGTGATTTGATTATCTTGCCAATGATTGATTTGATGTGATTTTATGCATAAATATGATGTCTAAGTATCATGTGCATGTAGATTGTCGGGGGAAGAAAGTAATGTTTCCATTGCTAAATGTTTAGCCTTTCATCTTCCAGGGTGTTAAGTATCCTAGTGGGAAACGCTAAGAGGTGGATTGACAGCATTCCTTGCAAAAATCTTGGGGATGAATGCGGCATTACCTTCTCTTGAGTCGGTGCATCTGTTTGGGCGCACCGGTCCTATTTGTACGGAAGAAGGATGGTTCTCTTTGGTTATGCATTAACTACCGAATGCTAAATCAGGTTACCATAAAAAACAAATACCCTTTACTTCGTATTGACGACTTATTTGATCACTTGTAGCAAGCACATATCTTCTCCAAGATCGATCTGAGATCAAGTTATCATCAACTTCAGATTTGTCTAGATGATGTGTCGAAGACAACATTCCATACCCGTTATGGACATTATGAGTTCCTAGTGATGCATTTTGGTCTCACCAATGCACCAGCCTTGTTCATGGATATAATGAACCGAGTCTTTCGGCCATATTTGGATCGATTTGTGATCATATTTGTGGATGATATTCTGATCTATTCGGCTAGTGAGGAGAAACATGAAGCACATTTGAGAATCGTTCTACAAACTTTACGGGAGCTTTAGCTCTTTGCAAAGTTTGACAAATGTAAATTTTGGTTGAAGAAGGTGCATTTTCTTAGTCATGTTATATTGAAAGGCGGTGTGGCAATTGATCTTTCGAAAATCAAAGTCGTGTTGAAATGGGAGCAACTGAAGAGTACATCTGAGGTTCGTAGTTTCTTAGGACTCGCCGGGTACTACCATCGATTCATTGAGGTAGGATTTGAAGGTGTTGGAAGATCGATTTCAAGTCAAGAAGCTTGTTGAAGGTAAGTGATTTCATCCTAAATGTGTATGATTTCAAATTTGAGTTTTGATGGAGTTTGAAAGGGGTTTCCATGGATTTGAGCTTTAATAGCAGATTTAGTAAAGCTTAATCTTTCTTATGATGTCTTTGTGTTTTTGGTTGTAAATGGCTAGATTTACGGTTTCCTATGCATGAAGTTCATTATTATGATGATTTGGAGTGAGATTTGAAGGTTTATGATGTTTATGTGATGTTTCGGTTTTGGATTCTAAGTGGGGAAGATGAACCAAAAAAGTTTGTTATGGCAATTGAACAACCACGCGGCCAAAAGAATGGTCAGGCATTCGAACGGACAGACAGGCTTTCAAACGGCCCTACAGGGCATTCGAATGCCAATACTGCAGTTTGGTGATTTTTGCCTATTTTGCTCATTTTTGAGTTTTTATTCTTAAGTACCATTTCTAATGTTCTTGATGAGTAGTTTAGGCTAGGATGAGCTATTGGAAGGGTATGAATTTGATGTGGGAAGCAATGATGAATGTTTAAGTATTATATAGATTACATGTTGATTGGTTAAACATATGGTAATTTATTATCTTGAATCCATGTTGAATGATTCCTTATATTTTAAGCATGATCCTAGCAAGTTTATAGCATGAGAATGAATTTGTATGCCTTCACATATTATTCTTGAATTATGGGTGAATAATGGTGTCATGTATAGCTTCAAGTGTGGTATGAATATGCTTACATTGGTCTAGCATGATGTTGCCCTTGATTCGAATTGTGTTTTCTGATGGTTTTTCACTCATGATTTGAGCAAGGATCCATGACTAGATGTTAAAGAGCATGTGTATAGTATGTTGATGAATTATTTAAAATGCATGTTTATATGTTTAGAAATGAATGTTTCTACCTAGTACACATGCATGTGTGGGGCCAATCATGGTTATTATTAATCCTTATGATTAGATGTGATGCATGAATAACTTATGGGAGCATGATCCATGAATTAGGAATCATGTAGAGATTGCTCACGTATGTACCATGCTGCATACATAATGAAATGGATTTATGAATGAGACTTTATTTAGATTAGCCGTTGTTGATCGATTGGATGCATTTGTGTGATATTGTTTGCCAGGTTAATTGATCGGAGGCTTATTGATTCAGTTTTACGTATGAAAGGATGGGGTTTTACATCCCTCGAAGAGGGGTTTCCTCAGCGGTTTGAGAAGAACAACAATGATATAAGGAGAATAAATCTATTGAGACTATATATACCCTGAGAATCCAGGCTAGTGTAGCCGAGTGCACCAGCTTACTAGTGGGTATTCTTCTCTATTAGGGAATTTACCCAAATTGTGTAATTCCTTCAGACTTTCCTGTTGGGGATGGTATGGAGTGAGCAAAGACTGCTTATGCTTCAGCCGATTAAGTAGGGTTGATATTCTATCGATTTGCATGGTTGTGATTAGTGTTATTAGAGACAATTTACATGGAGGTTGATTGATGATGATTATGTATGAAGTAATTGTGTATTAGAGACACTTCTCATATATGGTATATGTAATGATTATGCATGATGTGATTGTGTATTAGAGACACTTCTTATGCAGGGTATATGTGATGATTATGCGTGATGTGATTGTGTGTTAGAGGCACTTCTCTTGTAGGGTATATGTTATGATTATGCATGATGTTATTGTGTGTTGGAGACACTTCTCATGCAGGTTATATGTGATGATTGTGCATGATGAGATTGTGTGATTAGACACACTTCTCATGCGAGTTATATGTGATGACTATTTATGTCAGGAACAATATGCTTGAAATACTTTAATGCAGGGTATTTGTTTATGTTTAAGTATGGTTATGGTAA
The DNA here is from genome assembly GCA_035235625.1 of Saururus chinensis. Lineage (NCBI taxonomy): Eukaryota > Viridiplantae > Streptophyta > Magnoliopsida > Piperales > Saururaceae > Saururus > Saururus chinensis. Next base: position 32,102,763 of record CP141142.1, read on the forward strand.
GGGAAGTAATCAGAAACAAGATATTATTTGGTAGGTGATTTGATAGACCATGTTTGATATGTCATTGATATTTTTTTTCTGATTTACCATTTTCATATCCAAAACCTTACCGAGTTTTACTCACCCCTCTTTCTGTGTTTTGTTTTAATGCTGCATGGCGTGATATGTAGTTAACTAAGATCTTCTGTATGAGGGACGGTCAGGGAGAGGATGGAAGTAGGTGTGGATGCCTTTGGACCTTGTTATGTTTTTTTATTTGTGCTGTTATGATTATAGAAATTTATGTATGGTGTTTCTTGTTTCAGACCCATGCATACTTTTTTGTTTTTTTGGATATGTTTAAGACTTTCTGATTCAAGCCATGTGTTTAGGCTCAGGATTTTAAGTATGTGGGTATATGACTTGTGGACTAGTTCAAAGTGAAAGTCCTCTTTTATTTTCCTTATTTCTCTTGCACAAAGTTTTAAATGTGCACACTCCGTATGTATTAAATACCTGCATAGAGGGATTCAAGTCTTCTGCTATGTTAAACGAACCAACCTTGTCACCCTTGTGCTCTTCCACCATCCCTTGGACTGGGTTCAGCTTAGGTCAGGCGGGTGCCGGGTCGTGACACTCACCACCCTCAATGCCTTCATCTCGGCCTCGGGACAAATTGCCCTCTCCCTCACCGCCCTCACTACCGTCATCTTGGCCTCGTCCTCGCCTTCACTACCTCATCTCGCCCTCGCCCTCACTTCCTTCATCCCACCCTCATCCGAAGGTATGCTTTTTTTATTAATTTGATAAATTTGCTAATTTTTGTCATTGGATTTTTCCTGCATTTCCATTACATGATTGTTTAACAAATTTTATCATTTGGTCTATTTAGTTTTTACTTGTATTTCCCATATTATTGTGACTATTACATAATAACTAAAATGTAGATTTTATTGAGAATAAAGCATTAATTAGTTACAAATTGCTTGTGAACTGGATAACTACGAAACTAGAAAACTATAAAATAGAAACCTACAACTGGAAAACTATAAAACTTGATAATAAAGAGCTTGATTAGTGAGCAATAATTTATAGTTTTAGGTATTTTGTTTTTCAAATATTAATAGCTTGATTATACAATGTATGTATATTCGCTTTTCATTGATTTTTAATTTAACATCTTTGTATAGGAAATGTCAAAGGTTGCAGGAAAAATAATAAAAAAGGGAAAACTCCCCGAATAAGCTATATGAAGGGGACCCCTAGTGCAAGTCAAGTTATCATGACATTGAAAAATTAAAAGAGCACTTTGATAGGCACAAAGTACAGAAGAAGTTATTTGAGAGAACATGTTTCGGTAAGTTTTTGGAATGTGAGGTTGCACGAAACATGTTCCTTGCCTAGGCCTTCTACCATCTCATAAAGATGCATAAGGGGGATTACTATTTCAAGAGAATGAGAGGCTGAGCATCAAGCTTTCACGGGATGAATTCTGCATGGTTATTGGCCTAACATTTGCTGACTCTACCCCTCCTCTCCCATTAATGCCCAAATTTTACCTAAGTGGCCCTCGTTTGCCCTATGAGCGCTGAGGGGAGGCCATAGGGTATCGCAGCTTGTGGATTTGATGTTTTTTTATTTGGGTGTGAGTTTGTGGATGTGATTTGATTCGGAATCGAATTTGTGGATATGCTTTTATGTATTTCGAGCTGATTTGCTCTGCTGTAATTATGAAAAGAAAAGTGTCCGATTTTAATTTGGATTTTTGTAAAATGTTTTATGCAATTAATTTATCAGATTATGATTATCGGATAAAAAAAGTCTGAGAACATTTTGGATCTGACAAGATTTGCGATGTGTTTTGACTCAAGTATTGATTTATCTGATTTTGATGTGAAAATTAGATTGTGATTAAAAATGTTTTATCCGAATATAAAATGTAGGATTTTGTTTTATCCGATCGTAATTATAGGATGTCATTTTTGATATCGGAGTATAAATTATCGGATGTTGTTTATGTGTTTTATCCGACTTTAATTATCGAATGTTGTTTGTTTGTTGAACGTGTTATCAGATTAAGTGATCGAGTGTTTTATTCGATTATAACTATTAGATTTGCTTTGTGTAATCCGATCTTAAATTATCAGATGTGGTTTTGTGATATCTGAGTTTGAAATCTCGGATCATGTTTATGCCCAGTATTATCTGACCTTAACTATTGGATTCAGAGTTTCAAAGATATTCTCCGATATATAAAATTATCAGAATGTTGTTTGTGTTTGTTATCCAAATGAGATTTTATTGTGATGTGTGGTGGAGATTGGTTTCGGCAAATTGCGAGGATGCAATTCATTTAAGGGGGGAAGGACGTAACAACCCATTTTCCGGTTACGCCTAACCTAAGGGGTTAGGGGTAATTCTATAATTGTAGATAAGTATTGGGGGTTTTAAGGGATGAAATCCCCATATTTGGGTAGAGCTTGAAGTAATGAGCGTAACAAATCGAGGAACACAAGAAACGGTGGTTGGGAGTGAAAGATACGGCCTCGGGAAGCATGCCACATGGGAGGGACCCACTTAAAAAGAGTGGGATAAACTACCCATATATATGATCTTGTTTTGAAGGGCTTGTCGATATGAGTCCATTGGTACTAAGAACACATGATTCCGACTTCGGGGTAGGAAGTTATCGTGTGTTGAAATTTGGGTATTTTTGGAGTAAAATAACATGGGGAAAATATTATTTTAATCAAAGAAAGACAAAATAGCTAGCATCAGCTGCGCCACTGACGCGCACAGGTTCTGGGCGTTTCGTACGCCCATGCTCTCCTCCTCTATAAATTCCGATTCTGTTCAAATTTTCAATGGAGTTTTCTGACTTGTCTGAGTCCGTTTTCTTTCATTCTTGAGGCATTCTTAGCTAATTCCACTGTGATCTACGTAATGACATGGTCCATTCCTCGAGTTGATGACCCTAGAAAGAGAAAACGACCCGGGGTAAGAGAAGGCTTTGTCCACCACCCTCCTACCCCAAGAGAGAGAGAGAAACGGCCTGGGAAGGAGAGGAGGCTCCGTCTTCCACTAGCGGGCTGCATTGGGAATCATTGCCTGGAATAGGGGACGCTCCGTCCTCCACCAAAGGGCCATGCAGTGTGAGAAATGCCCCGGGAAAGGGGACGTTCTGTCCATGGCTTATGAGCATAGAAAAAGAAAAGAGTCTTTGGGTAAGGGGGTTATGTACGCGGAATACAAGCGCGCTTTGTGTTAAGTGTCGCTGGGAAAGGGTAGGATTGGCTCGAGGCATGGGCAGGCTCTATTCGCTGACCTCGTACCCCAAAGAGAGAGATAAGCAGCCCGGAGAGACGGAGGCTTCACCCTCCGTCATCGGGCCGAATCAAGTAAAGTGGCATGGAGTAGGGGAGGCTTTGCCCTCCATCGAAGGAACATGTAGTGTGAGGAACATCCTCGAGTAGGGGAGGTTTTGTCCGCCGCCATGGGCACAAAAAATGAGAAGAGTCTTCAGGAAGGGGAGCGTTTGTACATTGTCTTCCGACGCAAGGTGAGGAACATGAGGAGGCTTCGTTTGCTGTTGCTAGATCCAAAGGGGGAGGATGCCCAGAAATGAACAACCCTGAATGCCACCACCTTGTGAGATTTTAGGGGAGTAAGAGTTTCTAACCTCCTACTTAAGTTATAGAATGCATGTGCTAAATTAGGATGTATGCTATACCATGATCTATTGCGTTCGATATGCTATGTTGTGATGTGACTTGTTAATGTTCCATCTCGCTCTGGGTTAGAGCCAGACGTGTGGTGTGTTTGTGTCCAGTCTCGGCTCAGTGATAGAGTGAGACAGGTGATTTGCTCAGTCTCGGCTCCGTGATAGAGCGAGACGTGTTCGGCCTTGGCTCAGTGATAGAGCGAGATGTGGAAATGTGTTGGATGTGCTCTAGGGTAGAGCAAGACATGTTATGGTGTCCGTGTGGTGCTCGGCTTTGTGATAGAGCGAGATGTGTGTTTCGGCGATTTATCAACTTCTATATGACTCCAATTAAATATTTGGAGAAACGTATTTCGTCATATATGCTTTCGTATGGCCTGATGTATGTAATAGCCATTAGGCAGAACTACGTATAGATTCGATCGTATTGGAGTAACATTATAGATGTTATCCGATACATATATAGGCAACCAACAGCAAGGTAACATTTGCCCGATCTAAATTAGATATTAAAATAGGTTTGTTCTGGTCTACGATCAATGGAGCCCTAAAGTTCCGAAGAGCATAGAGGAACATGAAGACTCTCGCACTCAGAGTCCGCCGCACCCAGTTCTCGGTTTTGGTTTTTAATCATTTTTTGGATAACCCTGAGTGCGCTCCCATGTGAACCCATAGCTTGGGTCAGTTTCTGGGTCGGGGTGTTACATATTATCTCCTATACACATACAACAATCATTGGTGAATGTCTCACAATTGAGAAAAATAATTCCTACTCACCCAGGCCGAATCCTCGAGTAGACCTGCTCCCCTAGAAATCCTCAAAATGAAGTCCTTGGCAGTTTGGGTAGGTTCCCGGACTAGGATTATACCTCCTAGTAAGCCGGTGCACACAGACGAACTACCCTTAATTCAGGGTCCAGATAACTCAACGATTTAACTCATTATATCATTCCACTCTCCTCACTGGGAGAGGAAACCCGTCCTTAAAGGAATGTAAAACCATGTGTATTTGACATAAAACCTAGTCCTATCGGACATAAAACCGATTCCATAAACCTCCTAGTGGCTAATCCGGTAACCAATTTCATCCAATCAAAACGAAACAAACAAACCCTTAAAACATATTCTGAGATGGGCTCTCTGCAATACGGGCTACGACATGCGTTGTCAGATCAAGATTTCTCCAAAATTTCTTCAGCTCTTCACCTATAACGAGAAGTTCACTACCTTACAAAAAAGCATTAACTATGTTACTTGGGGTAACTTTGTCTGCTACATCTCAAGGTCACTTCGTAAGGAGTTGGCTTGGGTGCACTGTAGAGACACTAAGTTGTGGTACATCATAGATTGATTATGTGGTTATTTGTTGCAAATGTGTGGGTAATGAGAAGCCGATTCGAAGCTAATTTGAAAGAAGCAAATTGGCTGCAAAATACAGTTGGTGAGATGTTTTTTTCAGGGTTCTAAAATAGAATAACTTCTGAGATATTTAGAAGACATAAACTTGGTCCAAATTGAGATTTAGTTAATAAATCTCCAAACTAGTTTGCATCCAAGCGCATCAATGTGATCTCTTGATCTTATACCCAAACCACCTTCATTAACCGGTCTACATAACCAAGAAAAATTGATCCAAAGCTTTCTCTTCCAATACTGCAAATCTCCTAAAAAAAAATTGGCGAAGATAGCTTCTATCTTGTTGATAATATTTATTGGAGGAGAACGAGCTGAGAAGAGAAAAATAGGCATACTTGAAAGAACAGTTTGGAGAGAACAAATCAAGGAATTTACATCTAATAATCTACAAGCTGTGTATAGCTATAACTGAACAGAACTGCGGGTCATCTCCCTTCCATAAGAGTGATGGTTAAGTCGTTGGATTCTCCTTGAGAACAATGATACTTCCTTACATAAGTGGCCGGCCCTTTTGGTGGGGGCAGAGACACAGACTCGCTAACAAGGTCAGCAATAATGGTGGCCATTGTCGGCCGATCTGCTGGGTCTTCTTGTACACACAATAGTCCTAGTTGGATGCACCTCAGCACTTGCCATGGAATAGCTGATTCTAAAATCTGAGGCTCCAGCAGTTGCAGTTCTTCTTCAGAATTCCACAGTTTCCATGCCTGTAATGGTTTGAAAGTCGAGTGACTAATAAAGCAAAATTTCTGAAGACTTAAAACACAATTTGGCAGTACTTACATATCCCAGAAGGCTCAAGTACTCCTCTTCATGGTAAAAATGGTTGTTCTTCTTCCCACTTATTATTTCAATTAGTAGCACTCCAAAGCTGAAGACATCAGACTTCACTGAGAAGATGCCATGTAATGCATACTCTGGGGACATGTAACCACTGCAAATTGTCAAACAGTTTAATTAGTGGCAACCTTTGCATGTTCAGCAGTGGCATCAAAAGCATACAAAAAATATTGATGAGAAATTTGGAATTCAATACTTACTATGTCCCTACAACTCTTCTTGTGTTCCCTTGAGTCTCATTGCCTTGAAAAATCCTCGCCATTCCAAAATCAGAGATTTTTGGTGTCATCTCTTCATCTAAAAGAATGTTACTGGCTTTTAGATCTCTATGAACTATCCTCAACCTTGAATCTTGGTGTAGATATAGTAGCCCTCGAGCAATCCCCAAAATTATGTTGAAGCGCTTCTCCCAATCCAATAGCTTGCATTGGCTCGAATCTATGATGAAATGTTGGCCAACATTAAAATTTGGACTTACTTCCACACAAATTTCATGTGATTAATGAAGGTGCAGATAATAACCAAAGATGAAGGAATCCAAGCTTTTGTTGGGCATATATTCATAGACCAGCATCTTCTCATTTTTCTCAATGCAGCAACCTAGAAGCCTAACAAGATTCCTGTGCTGAAGATTTGCAATCAGTTTGACCTCAGTCTTGAATTCCTCTATGCCCTGCCCTGAACTAGTAGAGAGCCTTTTAATTGCTACCACCCTTTCTCCAGGCAAAATACCCTAATAATACAGTCAATACAGGATTAATTGGAACTCATTCTGTGTTTCATTGTGACGTTCATCAGGAATTGAAATTTACCTTATAAACACGCCCAAATCCTCCTTCTCCAAGTAAGTTCGACTTTGAGAAATGGTTGGTAGCAAGCAATATGCTGATAAAACTGTAAAAGGGTATCTCTACACCATCCTCCACATCTTCTCCGGGGTTGGTCCCATGCAACAACTGAATTGCCGCTGAGACATTCTCCCTTGATGAAATAGATAAAAACATGTGCAGGTCTCCACTAACATCAGTACCTGATTCAGGAAATAAAATTTTACTTTCTTTATCTTAGAACTGTATGTTTTCACAACAAGTATAAGGTTTTATTTTAGCAGCACTTCCCAATAAGGACAAATAGACCAATTAATTTACCCCAAACTAAAATTATACCGTGCGCAACAGTATAATTTTACTATTGTCCGCTTGCGACCAATTCCCATGTGAAGCCAAAAATGACCACTAAGTCAGCCAGGACCTCCCATCATATAGTAATTTTCTCTCTCTAAAAATATAGAAGAAATGAGCGTGTGCACCAATATCCACCATAAAATGCCCAAGCCATAATAAGTGAGAAGTTATGCGTCTTAGTCGTCATCCATATTTTACTATTGTCGCAAGCAAAAAATACTAAAATTATACTATTGTGCACAGTATAATTTTAGTGGACCTATTGGTAAATATGGATGACCGTTGTGTCTTAGAAGGAATTATCCTTTCATTTTTATTTTATTGATACTTATTTACCTTTATACTTGATCTTCCTCTTCCTCATCCACAAGAAATACAAAAATGTGCCTAAAATGAGAACTGCTGGGATAGTTATTGCCGATATTATCGTTGGTGACACCTTTTTATTTGAATCTGAAAGAAGCAAAACTGTTAAGAATGTGCCCAATATGAAGAAATAGTATTGCCTCCTACGGACAACAATATACAGGAAGATGCAGAATGATGGAACTCTGTTTTTAAGTGGAATCACACTTATCAGTTGATCTGGCACCATGGGATATCCAATCATCATTTCAAATTAAAAAGTGAGATAAAGAAATGCTCATGGAGCAATCAATAGGAATAGTGATTAGCATATTGTCCTGGAGAATTGACTTTCACAAGCCAAAGCTTGGGGTTCAATACAGAGCATAATGATCAAGGCTATGTGCAAATCTCTAAGATCAAGACACACTTCAAGCATTTTCCTGATGCCTACAATTAATAGAAAAACAGTGATCTAAAACGAAATGAATGCTGCAATCTGACAATTTGAAAGCTACAAATATGGTTTGTGCCAAGGAAAAACAAAAATACCAACAAATTGGACAGCGTACATCAGATTTGGCTTGTTAAAAGCTTTAATTGTTCTTACTCTAAACAAGAACAAAAAAAGGAGGCAAAATGCTTACCTAATTCAGATTTTCCGACTTTGAGGAAGATCTTCTCTGCCCCATAGGCTGCCTTCAAATTCCCCACATCTACCAAATTCCCATACCAGAGCAGGCATTGGGAGTCCCCATCACCACCCATATCAGCAAAGACATAAGCACTGCAACTGCAATTCTTGCTGCATTCATCTCTGCACAGTTCCTCACTCCCGGCCTCCACTAAATACTCCTCATCAGGCACTTTGAGCTTCCCTGCTGCCAAGAATTCATGCTTCATGCCACACACTACCTCTGTCCTCCTCTTGCACCCTCCTGCCCAGTTGCCGGAGCTCCAGCCCTTGGGCGACGCCGGCTCGTATCCCGGCAAGCAGCTGCACATGGGCTGCTCAAAGTCGCTGCAAATGCTGTTCAGCCCACATGAGCCGTACACCCCACACTGGTTAGATGGGGCAAACCAGGCTGCCCCCCATGTCTGGGTAACATCAAACCACAGCATGCACCTGATCTCGCCTGAGGGGTCCATCTTCAACCGCGTGTTGTTGTACAATGCAGAGTACTCGAAGTAGGCCTCCTCATCATTTTCCACCAGAGAAAAATGGAACAAGAATTCAGAACTGGCTGCAGGTATCCGATTGAAGGCCCGGCCATTCAATGCCGAACTTCTCCAGTAACGGACAGACTGGTTCCATATAAAGAACTGGTACGAGTCATTGGGGTCTAGTCCATAGGTGAAGTCCCCTGGCGCCGGGTCGGCGGCACTCCGCCACGATGTGAGCTTCCGGTTGTGCCGTGTCCTCCGGTCGAAGCCGATCTTCATCCCCGGCAAGAGGGTGTCCGTGGGATGATCAAAGCTTTGCCAGACAGTTTTGCCAACCATGTACAGGACCAAGTTGCCATTGTCCATAAGCCTAGCAGTAGTATTGCTGCCTGACCCATCACCGGATATGTTTGTAGACCACAGCATGTTTCTTCTGCCATCAATTAGTGCCAAATTCCCATCATCCTGAATGGTGAGCAGGCCTGACTTGTCCATGAGAGGAGCCTTCTGGTTGGCTACCCACACAATTGTCTGGACTGGGATCTTGTGGTACCATATGCCAAGGTAGCGGTTGGAGGAGTTGCTGGGGGCAATGAAGCCCAGTTCAAAGATTTTGCTGAAGGAGATAAGGCTTTGGCCATCAGCAAGGGATTGGCTTACAACCAGAAAGTCCTCGGCTGCTGCTGAAAGAACAAGAAGAAGAAGACGGAAAGCAAAGAAGAGAATGATTGAAGAAGCTCTTGCTGCCATGGTTGGACCTAGGTGGAGGAAAAGTGTGCAGGAGAATCATCAAACAGTGAAATCTTTGCTTTCATACTATAATACTCGATCTCTCTCTCTCACTCTATTTATCAGTGCAAGCTGACGGATGAACAAATACGCATTTGGGGCAATTTGGCCAGGGAAATTCATGATAGGAGATAATGATACATTTGCAGGGGTCATCGTAGTCACGAAAACATCATGAGGTTCCACGTTCTTCATGCCTTTGTTGAGTTAGGACACGGAACGTCTAGTCGGCAAAATGAAAAAGCTAATCCCTTTTGTGAGTTGGACGGATATCCGTGCGGGCCAATAATGAAAGTGGATTTGACGAAAGTAGATTCCTAGTTTGGTCACCGGAGTCCGAGCTAAGTATCCCCAAAGTATGCTTATTTACGTAAAAACTTGGACACATGAGAGGGTTTTTAACTAACATTTCCTCCCCAACTGCATCTTTCCGCTTGTTCGTATCTCTTCCCGCTTGGTCGTCACCCTGGGTGGTCGGTAGTGTCGGTTCGTCTTATTGCCGCCTTCACCTCTCAAAAAACATCATCTTTTGCCATTTTTGCCTTCATTTGCCCATTCTTTCCTCTCTCGGTTTTAATCTTCTCGCCTCACTCCCTTCTAGAGCCATTATTTCACCCTCACTTTCTTCTAGAGTCATTATTTAACCCTCATTATGAGATATCTAAACTCTAACAAGTTTATTTTGTTTGATTTAGTAATTATTGTATTGTTTAATGTTAATTTTAATTAATTTTAACTTATTTTTAAAATTACAATGGTTAATAAAGGTTTTGGATCAAATTTTCTTCATTAAAATGGTTTTCATGTTAATATAAGCCAATATGAATTTTACTAAATTTTTTGGAATTTTTAACTATTTTATCTGAAAAGTTAGGGGGTGGGATCTACCTTAGGCCCCTCGTGAAAAATTGGGATTATATGTCCCAAATGACTATAACTACTTCTTAAGACAGTAATTAAATATTTTAAAATTTTTAGATATCAATTTGGGCTTAAAATAACCAAGTTTTATATTTTAGTGTAAAACACTATATATACCCCACATATCTATTAGGTTTACCCCAAAGCCTTCTATAAATAGAAAGGTCCATCCACTTTCCCAACAAGTTTTAAATTTCGATTTCTACCCAAAAAGCTAATGATTTGAACCACTATTTCAAACCCTTGATAAAGGAATTTTGTTTTTCAACTCAATAAAGCCTAGATCTACTAGGTTTCAAGAGATTTAGGTATTTTAAATCAAATTTATGAGGGTATTAATAAAAACTATATTTTGGGTAGGATTTGAAGGTGTTAGAGGATCGATTTCAAGTCAAGAAGTTTGTTGAAGGTAAGTGATTTCATCCAAAATGTGTGATTTTATATTTTGAGTTTTGATAGAATTTGAAATGGGTTTCCATAGATTTAAGCTTTAATGGCAGATTTAGTAAAGTTTAATATTTCTTATGATTTCTTTGAGTTTTTGGTTATAAAAAGCTAGATTTATAGTTTCTTATCCATGAAATTCATTATTATGATGATTGAGAGTGAAATTTGAAGGTTTATGATGTTTATGTGAAGTTTTGGTTTTGGATTCGAAGTGGGGAAGACAAACCAGAAAAGTTTATTATGGAGATCGAATGGCCAAGGAGCCGATTGAAAGGCTAGGCGTTCGAACGGCAGACAAGCCAATTGAACGGCTAGGCATTTGATTGACCCTGTAGGGCGTTCGAACGCCAACACTGTAGTTTGGTTATTTTTGCTTATTTCGCTCATTTTCAAGTTTTTATTCTTAACTACCATTTCTTATGTTCATGATGAGTAATTTATGCTAAGATGAGCTACTGGAAAGGTATGAATTTGATGTGGGAAGCAATGATGAATATTTAAGTATTATGTGGATTACATGCTAATTGCTTAAACATGTGGTCATTCATTATCTTGAATCCATGTTGAATGATTCTTTATATTTTAAGCATGATCCGAGCAAGTTTATAGCATGAGAATGAATTTATATGCCTTTACATATTAAGCTTGAATTATGGGTAAATGATGGTGTCATGTTTAGCTCCAAGTGTAGTATGAATATGCTTACATAGGTTTAGCATGAGGTTGCACTTGATTCGAATCATATTTTCTTATGGTTTTTCACTCATGATTTTAATAAGGAGTCATGACTAGATGTTAAAGAGCATGTGTGTAGTATGTTGATGGGTTATTTATAATGCATGTTTATATGCTTAAAAATGAATATTTCTACCTAGTACACATGTATGTGGGGGTAATCATGGTTATTATTAATACTTATGATTAGATGTAATGCATAAGTAGCTGATGGGAGCATGTTCCATGAATTAGGAATCATGTAGAGATTGCTCATGTATGTACCATGTTGCATGCATCATGAAATGACTATGAATGAGACTTTATCGAGATTAGTCGTTGTTTATCGATTGGATGCAATTGTGGAATATTGTTTGTTGGGTTAATCGATAGGAGGCTTATCGATTTGGTTTTGCGTCCGAAATGATGGGGTTTTATGTCCCTCTAGGACGGGTTTCCTCCCCGGTTTGAGAATAACGACAATGTTATACGGAGAATAAAACTATTGAGACCATATGGACCTTGAGAATTCAGACTAGTGTAGCTGAGTGCACTGGCTTACTTTTGGGTATTCTTCCCCGCTAGGGAATTTACCCAAATTATGTAATTCCTTCAGACTTTCCTATTGGGGATAGTATAGAGTGAGCAGGGACTACTTTTTTGTCGATTGATTAAGAAAGGTTGATATTATATCGATTTGCATGGTTGTGATTAAAGACAATTTACATGTAGGTTGATTGATGATGATTATGTATGAAGTGATTGTGTGTTAGAGACACTTCTCATGTAGAGTATATGTGATGATTATGCATGATGCAATTGTGTGCTAGAGATACTTCTCATGCAGGGTATATGTCATGATTATGCATGATGTGATTGTGTGTTAAAAACACTTCTCAAGCAAGGTATATGTCATGATTATGCATGATGTGATTGTATGATTAGAGGTACTTCTCATGCAGGTTATATGTGATGATTATTCATGTCAGGAACAATATGTTTGAAATACTTTCATGCAAGGTATATGCTTATATTTAAGTATGGTTATAGTAAGGGAAGTAATAAAAAACAAGATATTATGTGGTAGGTAGATCTGATAGACCATGTTTGACATGCCATAAATGTTTTTTTTCTTCTCATTTACCATTTCCATATCTAAAACCTTATTAAGTTTTACTCACCCCTCTTTCTGTATTTTGTTTTAGGGCTGCATGGTGTGACATGCAGTTAATCAGGATCCTCTGTATGAGGAACGATCAGGGAGAGTATGGGAGTAGGCGTGGATGCCTTTGGACCTTGTTATGTTCTTTGATTTATGTTGTTATGATTATAGAACATTATGTATGGTGTTTCTTGTTTCAGACTCATGTATACTTTATGTCTTTTTGGATATGTTTAAGACTTTTTTATTCGAGCTATGTGTTTAGGCTCAGAATTTTAAGTATGTAGGTATATGACTTATGGACTAGTTTAGAGTTAAAATCCTCTTTTATTTTCCTTATTTCTCTTGCACAAAGTTTTAAAGGTGCGCACTCCGTATGTATTAAATACCCGCATAGAGGGGTTAAAATCTTCCGCTATATTAAATGAACCAACCTTGTCGCCCTTTGCACTTCGACCGTCCCTTGGACCGGGTTTGGCTTGAGTTAGGTGGGTGTTGGGTCGTGATAGAAAGTTTTTGGTATCTGAGCACCTCTTTGTCCAAAAGTAAATAAGGTTAGGTGATGAGTCTTAAGGATTAATGGGGTGTGAGATGACTTAGACATACCTAGCGATGTGAAATTTCATTGGTTGTTTGTCTTAAATGATTATTGCTTGATTGTGTTGTTTATTTTGCTTGGTTGCTTATGTTGCTTTGAGTTATTAGGCTATATGATTGATGGTCGGTTGTTGTGTAGATGGCTGGCTCTAATCATACAAGCGCTAATAACCATTGCAGTGCTCGAGACCCCAGAGTTGACAATGTATTAACTGCCATAGAGGGGTTAACATAGGTCGTCGAGGCTAAGCATGCCAGTGGTAGTGGGTCAAAGTCTCTTTCGCTTATGGGATTCAAGAAGCTTAACCCTCCTAGCTTCAAAGACGAGTTAGATGCTTTAGAGGCAAATACCTAGAGACTCCATATGGAGAAGATCTTCAATGCCCGATGTTGTGCAAATGAGGAGAAGACTCGACTTGCAGTCTTCACTTTTGAGGGTGAGGCTTAGAGATGATGGTTGTTGATGGAGTGATAGAGGTTCCATGGTTGCGTGGAAGAGAAGAAGAAGGAATTTTTGAACTTTTAGCAAGGATCTATGACAGTCTTAGCCTACGAGACTAAGTTTGTGGAGCTTGAGCGTTTCACACCTCATTTATTTGACGATGAGTACAAGTGTGCGAGAAGTTCGAGGATGGACTGAAACCCTTTAATAAAGGCCGATTGGTAATCTTCCAACATAAGACTTTAGCGGAGGTGCTTGAGACCACTATTGTCATGGAACGGCACTTGGAGGACTACATGAGGAAGAGGAGGCAGCAGCCCAAGAGGCCGAGACAGGAGGATTCCCATGCCCACCAGAGCCATAAGCATCGTGACTGGTTACGGGCTAATTTAGGTTTATTGTTATTTATGATTCCATCTCTAAGAACCTGGAAAACTGCTCTATTCTTGGATTTCTTCATCCCAGCTGTAAAATATACATTTGAGCCTTCTGTGGAGATTGATGTCACTTTTACCCATATCATAAATTTGGTTTTTAAAACCTGAATATCAGCTAGCTTCCCCTTCTCAAGGTAACCAACCACAGTTGTGGCAAACCGCAGAACTCACAGTTCGTGGCATCTTTCGGAAAGATGCCTATTGGTAGATCATACTCCTATAGGGTAAGTGTTTTCTATGCTTCGCTCTAACAGTGAGCCAAGTGTAAGGAATGCCTGAGAAGTTTCAGATTTCAAGATTGACAGCATGTATGCTAGTGCACGTTAGAGTAAATATTACTTAGGCCAACATGTGTTAATGTGTGTGTCATTGATCTTAAAATCCAATGCTTCCCGGGCATTCCGCTCGGCTCACATTGAAAAAGCATGAAAAACACTTCCCTCCTGCAGAAGCTCAGACAACGGTTTTTGCATTTCCCCTGCAAAATAGGGAAACTTTTAACTAGAAATGAACTTCACAGTATTTTCATTAGAGTCAACCATCATCAAACTACCACGAGAATCATTCAAGAACTGATCCTCACTAAAGATCCAATGAAGAAGCACAGAAAGGAATCAAGGATATGGCTGTGTTTATCAGAATCTATGGAAAAACATTGACAATAATCAGAAGGATATGACCCCTGAAAAGTTTACTTACACGTAAAATTAAGATAAAGAGTATTTAATTAAGTGCTGATGCAATTCAGAATTTCGTAGAAATTCAGTGGGCCTCCAACTTATTCAATATTACTAACAAAAAAATAGAGAGATAATAAACAAAGGAGCTACATCCTGCACATCCATTGATGTGGGGAAGGAGGATGAGTACACGAACTTCAATATATATGTATATTAAATATATAAGCTTAAACATCTAAATTTTTCACCTTTCTGCAAGTCCTAACCACAGTCATAGTTATAAAAGACAATGTCGCCCAGGCGCTTAGCATATTTGCCTGGACAAGTTTTTCATGCTAAGTTTGCCCAAGCAAACATAGCCTAGGCAATCATTTCTTACCATGACCTTTTTCTTATTGAATTTCACCTTGGTGACAATTTTGAAGCCCAGGTCTCTTGAAAAGCACTTACACTTTTAAATGGGCGTTACTTTTGCTGATTTAACAGATAAAATCTTTATATATAGCACTAATAGATGGATTTTATTAGTTGCTTCTTCGTGGTGGGCTGATTCAACAAGTTTATTTAGCCCAGTCAACATAATAAGACATGAAGCATGGCCAAAAGGAACTTAAATATGATGAGTCAGATGGTGGACGCATTGATAATGTCACCTATGTTCACGTGTTCTATATTTTGACTCCAATTGAATGTAATGTTGTGCGCAATTGCTAGTTGTTCTAACATGGTGATCACGCAGGATTGCCTAGGAGCCATGAGGATCATGTCTACAGTTGACTACTGGATGTTAACATGACTTCTTACACATGGCTTGATAAGTGGTCCAGATGATCCAAAAACTCTTTTAAGGAAAGCCAGCAGTTACGCTTTCTTAAAATATGAAGTTCAAGTAGTTCGAGCACTAAGAGGACTAAGGAAAGATTCAAGAGGAAATGATTCCAAAGTGAACTCTCTAACACTAGAGAAATTATCTGAAAATGCAAAGGCATTGTATAGCTGCTCACTAGACAATAACGAAAGTTAATATGGTCTAGGCAAATTACAAAAGCACCCACAATACAAAAACATTGTATGCTTCAAAGTTATTAAGAAATACTCCCTCCATCCAATATTACTTGCTACATTTGAAAAAATAGTATCTAAGAGAAGAAAAAATAAGCATACGATACACTTTTTTAAGTACTTAACCACTTAAATTAAACAAAATAGAGTTATTAATATAGAACAAACTTTTTTGCTAAATGAAGCTATTAATGTGGGATAGAGGGAATATGAGTTAAGAGACAAAAACATAAATGGGATTTGTGTAGTTTAACATGTTTATGGGTTTATTTTTTAATATTTTATCTTGGAAAGAAAAAACATAAATTCTTAATAGTTTCACGACTAGTTTTTAACAGGTCTTGTCAAATTCCAAGAGGGAGTAAGAGGGAACTGAGGAGGAAAATGGGAGCAGGACAGAGAGGAGAGAGAGGAGCAGAGGAGAGAGAGCAGGAGATAAGGGAGTGAGGGCGGTAGGTAGGAGGAAGATGAGGAGAAGGAAAAGGAAGAGGGAGATGAGGAGAAGGTGGTGGCAGAAGAGGGGAGGAGGAGAAGGCGACAGTGGTGGAGGAGGTAAAGACGAAGTTGGATAAAGCGGAGCCCGTAGCGAAGACAACAAAGTTGGCAACAGAAGCAATGGTCGATGGTGGGAGGAGGGGGGGAGCCAGTGGCAAAGTCGAAGTTGGAGCTGTTGGAAATGAGAAGTAATGAGTTGGTGAAGTTATAAGGAATACAATAGAAAGGGGAATTTTAAACAATTTACACATGTGTAGAGGTTTACATGTGCGTAGGGTTATTTTGTGTATTACGTGAGAATATGAAACATTTTGTATGATACATTCTATCCTAGGCCATTTTGGCAAAATTAACATAAGTATTTGTGGTAGATACCATGGGATGGATCAAAGAGTACTAATAAGCGCACAAGCTTAATGCGTTAATACATATTAGATAAGATAAAAAAAAGTATATATTGAACAAAGGTCTTCCTTGCATGTTATAATTGCAATATATAGTTTCATAATTGTAATGCCTATGAATTATACATGCAAACTCTGTCTTATCTAAAATATACTAGTAATAGGTAACTACGAGTCTAAATCTCATACAATAAATATTATGTCATAAGTCAACAAACGATGGAGTCAAATAACTTTATGTCATAGAGAAATTTGGTAGCAGATCTTATTTGATAGAGCTATTTGAGAGTTTTCCAAGGGTATCGAAAGTATGTGAATCTGAATATGCATAATATAGGAAAAAATGTAAGAAATTATTATTGATAAGTTTGATATATACATGGGGCCCATAAAAAAGTTCAAGAAAATATAGCCATGTGGGATCTCAACTTCAAGAGCTTTCTAACAATAAGAATACATAAATCCGAGTTCAAGAGTGCACGTATAACATTAAAAAACTACAAACATCATAACCTAAGAAAATAGGGAACATGCCATATTAGCCCCTAGCATTATGTTGACATGTGGCAATACATCTAAAAGAATCTAAATATTTTTACTAAAGTATCCTCAATTCAAATGCAAATTCAAACTTGTAATAAACAACATAAGGATTTAAAACATGAGTACAATAGTCCAAAATGAAAGTTCTATAGTCACCCAATTTGCTTTATATAATAATATAATTTTTTTACTAGGTTCCATGACAAAAGTACACACATAGGTGTCTTAGTATGATAAATAAAGCCTAAAAAATATATAATATTTATGCAATAAGTTAGGTTTTTATATTAGAGTTGAGAAAAGGGCCTTGACCAACACTTTAATCAGATCCGACCTTATTTATTAAATGAATTGAAAATGTAAACCCTAATCTTACGTGGGTCAGGTTTGATTGGGTATGCAGTTAACCCTACTTTTTTTTCCTACATTGATTTGTTTTGTTAATCTAGTATTTTATACCTTATTTTTGTGGGGGTCAAGCATAATTTTTTTTAGATATATAGCGATATTATGAATAGATGTCAAGCACTTTCTCCATTAGTTGAGAAAGGGAAGTTGGAGAGAGAGCATTGCAATATTTTATGATTTTATGACACACGTCCAACACCATGACAATCCTACAAAACTTGTCAATTGAGTATAGATATATCAGAAATCTAAGAGCAAGCACCCCCCCCCCCCACCTCCAAATTTTCTCTATCTTGTGTCATGACATCATTAACTAATATTACAACAAAATGTAGTTTTAGCGACACATTTATTCGCGACGCTTAGTTATGTGTCGCTAAAAATAACTATCTGCAAGGTATAAAAAAATATCGCAAAAAAATGAACTATTAGTGACGCATTTTCTTATGCGTCGCTAATAGTCATATATTAGTTTAAAGTGTCGCTAATACTAATCATATTAATGACGCTTTATTATAAGCGTCGCTAATAGTTCCTCTATTTGCGACTCTTTATATAACCGTCGCTAACATATATATTTGAAATAAAAAAAATAGAACTATTAGCGACGCTTTTCTTATGCGTCGCTAATAGCTTTAGCAATAGCGACACTTTTCTTATGCGTCGCTAATAGCTTTTGCAATAGCGACGCTTATACAAAAGCGTCGCTAATAGTGTTGGTATTAGCGACACTTACAAAATCGTCACTAATAGTTATTAATTAAAAAAAATTAAATTTTAAATTATTAGCAACACATTTAAATAAGTGTCACAAATACCATTTCTAATAAGCTTTATTAATTAATTTTATTTAATAAATAAATATTAAAAAATTTATAATAAACTTCCTAAATATAATATATTTTATTAAATATTTACTATTGGTATATATAAAATAAATAAATATTAAATTTTGAATAAAAACTAGTGTTAAGAATAGATTAAACTTTCACTATTTATATATAATATATTTTATTTGTTAAATTTTATTATTAATTTTAAAATATAATTTATAATAAAAGAGAGTGAAGAGAGTGAGAGTGAGGAGAGAGAGAGAGGGAAGGTGAGAGAGTGAGGTGAGAGAGAGGGAGGAGAGAGAGGTAGGAAAGAGAGGGAGGGTGGAGAGAGAGGAGGGAGAGAGAGGGTGGAGAGAGAGGAGAGAGAGAGGAGGGTGGAGAGAGGATAGAGAGAGGGGAGGGAAGAGAGAGAGAGGAGAGGGCGAGAGACAGAGGAGAGAGAGAGGAGGGAGGAGAGAGAGAGAGGAGGGTGAAGAGAGAGAGGAGTTTTATATTGATTTTAAAAAAAAATATATTAATTTTTTATTTTTAAATAAAAAAAATAAAATTAAAATAAATACTAATAGCGACGTATAGTTTTATGCATCGCTATTAGTATATGTATTAGCGATGTATAAAATTATTCATCGCTAATACGTCACGTATTAGCAACGTATAGTTTTATACGTCGCTAATATGATTTCTTTTAATTTTTTTTTAAAAAATTAATTTTGAAGAATAAAAAATCTTAAAAAAATTAAATTAGAGGAGAGAGAGGAGAGGGAGGAGAGAGAGAGGGTGAGAGGGAGAGAAATAGAGAGGAGGGAGGAGAGAGAGAGAGGAGGGTGAGAGGGAGAGAGAAAGAGAGAGAGGAGAGAGGAGTTTTGTTTTGATTTTTCTAAATTTTTTTAATTTCTTTTTAAAATAAAAAAATAAAATTAAAATAAGTATTAATAGCGACGTATAGTTTTATATGTCGCTAATAGTACATGTATTAGTGACGTATAAAATTATATATCGCTAATACGTCATGTATTAGCGATGTATAGTTTTATACTTCGCTAGTATGATTTCCTTTAATTTTTTTTTATTTTTTTAAATTAATTTTAAAGAATAAAAAATCTTAAAAAATTTAAATTAAAGGAGAGAGAGAGAGGAGGGGAAAAGGGAGAGAGAGAGGAGGGAGGAGAGAGTGAGAGGAGAGAGAGAGAGGAGGGTGAGAGAGAGAGGAGAGAGAGCGAGAGAGGAGGGAGGACAGAGAGAGGAGGGAGGAGGGTGGAGAGAGAGGAGTTTTATTTTATTTTAAAAAAAAATTATTAATTTTTTTTATTTTTAAAAGAAAAAATAAAATTAAAATAAATACTAATATCGGTATATAGTTTTATACGTCGCTAATATGATTTCCTTTAATTCTTTTTTTATTTTTAAAATTAATTTTAAAAAAATAAAAAATACTAAAAAATTTAAATTAGAGGATAGAGAGAGGCGAGGAGAGGGTGAAAGAGAGAGAGAGAGAGAGGGGAGGGAGGAGAGAGAGAGGAGGGTGAGAGGGAGAGAGAGAGAGAAGAGGGAGGAGAGAGAGAGAGGAGGGTGAGAGGGAGAGAGAGAGGAGGGTGAGAGGGAGAGAGAGAGAGAGGAGGTTGAGAGTGAGAGAGAGAGAGAGGAGGGGGGAGAGAGGGAGAGGAGGGGGGAGAGAGGGAGAGGAGAGAGAGGAGGGAGGAGAGAGAGAGGAGGGTGGAGAGAGAGAGGAGTTTTATTTTGATTTTTTAAAATTTTTTATTAATTTTTTATTTTTAAAATAAAAAAATAAAATTAAAATAAATATTAATAGCGACGTATAGGTTTATACGTCGCTCTTAGTACATGTATTAGCGACATATAATTTTATACGTCACTAATATGATTCCTTTTAATTCTTTTTTTTATTTTTTAAAATTTATTTGAAAGAATAAAAAATCTTTAAAAAATTAAATTTGAGGAGAGAGAGGAGAGGGAGGAGAGAGAGTGGGTGAGAGAGTGAGAGGAGAGAGAGAGGAGGGTGAGAGAGTGAGAGGAGAGAGAGAGAGCGAAGGAGGGTGAGAGAGAGGAAGGAGAGAGAGTAGAGAGAGAGGAAGGAGAGAGAGAGAGGAGGGAAAGAGAGTGAGAGGAGAGAGAGAGCGAGGAGGGTAAGTGAGAGGGAGGAGGGAGGAGAGAGAGAGGAAGAAGAGAGAGTAGAGAGAGAGAGGAAGGAGAGAGAGGAAGGAGAGAGAGAGGGAGGGGAGAGAGAGAGGTGAGAGAGAGAGGAATGGAGAGAGAGGAGGGGAAAGAGAGTGAGAGGAGAGAGAGAGAGAGGAGGGTGAGAGAGTGAGAGGAGAGAGAGAGAGGAGAGGAAGGAGTGAGAGAGGAGAGAGAGAGGAATGGAGTGAGAGGAGGGGAGAGAGAAGAGAGGAGAGGAAGAAGAGAGAAGATAGAGAGAGAAATGGAGGAGAGAGGGTAGAGAGAGGTGGGAAGTTTTAAAAAATACTATTAACGTCGCTCGAAACTGAGTGTCGCGATTAGAGCAATTAGTGGCGACGCTTTGAGTGTCGCGATTAGAGCAATTAGTGGCGA
This sequence comes from Saururus chinensis, assembly GCA_035235625.1. NCBI lineage: Eukaryota > Viridiplantae > Streptophyta > Magnoliopsida > Piperales > Saururaceae > Saururus > Saururus chinensis. Next base: position 32,123,917 of record CP141142.1, read on the forward strand.
CGCTTATAGGTAAGCGTTGCCAATAAGAAACCAGTTAGCAACGTTTATTATGCAACGTTGCTAACAGATTTTTTTAAAATAAAAATTTTGACAGCTCTAATATTACAATTATTAGCGACACTAGAGATTGAGTGTCATTAATAATGATAATATTAACGACACTTGTAATGAAACAACGCTAATATTAATATTATTAGCGACGCTCTTGATTGAGCGTCGCTAAAAATTTTATTATTAGGGATGCTCATGCTCAAGTGCCGCTCATATTATTATTATTAGCGACACTAAAATGCTAGCGTCGCTAATTTAAATGTTTCTCGCAATGCTTCATTTGAAGCATCGCTAAATGTTCTATGTGGGTGGAAATTCGCCCCTGCATTTATAAACACCTGTTGCCTCCCCTCGCCATCACCGTCCCCCCACCCATACCTTTTAACCTCTATCGGCTATCCTTTCCTCGCCTGTAACTTTGCCGACCCTTGCTCTCTCTTCTCCTCACCATCTCGGCTCCCAATTCACCCATCCTCAAGTCGATCTCCTGCAAGGAGGATGATGGAGGAAGCAGAAGCATTCTGGAGGATGGGAGCCGGCGGGCTCGCCGGACAGAGCCAGACTCACGAGAGGTTGTAGACAACCTGCTTCTGTGTTTCGTCACTAACCAAAACCCCGCGCCATGCTCCAACTCCCCGCACCCGTGCCCCACTCCCGCTCCCGCTCCCTCACCTGGTGCCCGCACCCCGCTCCCGCTCTCGCTCCCCTTGCCTTGATCCTGCTCCTCGCTTGGTTTGCTCGGGTCGCAGTGACCCGCGCCCGTCGCGGGGCAACAGAGACTGGTGACGTGGGTCAGACCAATTCCAAACCGGGTCAATTGACCTGGTTTGGTCTCTTTTTCTTTTTGTAAAAAAAATTTTAGCGACGCACTTAAAGTGCGTCTCTAATTGTGGTAAATATGTTTTTATATTTTTTAATCTACATTAATGACATTTAATAAATGTCTCTAATATTATACTATTAGCGACATAAATTTATAAATGTCGCTAATAATTATTTTATAAATATTTTTTATTTTAAAATAAATTATATTTAAAAAAGATGTTTAAATATTTTTTTCTTTTAAACGTCACTAATACTAGATTATTAGCGACACATTTTGTTTATTAGAGATGCAATAGTAAATGTCGCTAATATTGACAATTAGTGACATTTAATCTTAAACGTCGCTAATGAGCAATAGTGACATGGTTTTTATTGATGCATGTAGCGACACTTATAGTTATTAGCAACATTTGTAGGACCATTAGCGATGCTTAAAAGCGTCGTTAATAGTTGTTTTTGTTGTAGTGCAACTTTAAAGTTTCTACCAAATATATTCATATAATCCACTAAAATAGAAGACAATATAAGAAACTAGAATGATATATGAATTATAATATTGAACATATGAATGAATATTTTGGAGTGAGAGGAGGAGTAAATTTTTTAGTCAAGATGGTAACATTGAAAATACATATGGGAAACAAATAACGGATGATTGAGAAGACATGAAATATTTTAGGTTTTTTTATTAGTAAAATTGGTTGGGGTTGGGTTATGAGGGTAAATACCTGACTTGGCCTTATTTTAAAAGAAAATAATATTCCCATACCACATTTTCTACACCAAAGTCCTACTTTAGCCATTAATTGGGCAGAGAAAGGTAGGTCCCTCTATTGTCAAGTGAGACCCACCTTTGTTCGTTGAATCACAGTTTAAAGCGTGATTTTGGTGTAGAGAAAGTTAAGTAAGAATATCAGCTTCCTATTTTAAAATGTGTAAATTTTTCATACCTTATTCCACACCCTATTTATAGTTAGGTTTGGGTTAGATTAGGTATGCAGTTAACCCTAATTTTTTTCCTACATTGATTTATTTTGTTAATTTAGTATTTTATACCTTATTTTTGTAGGGGTCAAGCATAGAAAATTTTAGATACATTGAGATATTATGAATAGATGTCAAACACTTTCTCAATTAGTGGAAAAAGGGAAGTCGAAGAGAGAGCATTGCAATATTTTATGATTTTATGACACACGTCCAACACCATGGGTCATGACATCATTAACTAACTTTTAAGTTTCTACCAAGCATATATAAAAAACTAGAAAGATATATGAATTATAATATTGAACATAGAAATGAATATTTTGGAGTGAGACAATGAGTAAAATTTTATTCCTCACCCTATTTGTAGTTAGGTTTGGGTGATGGTTAGGTGGGCTAGGTTTGGGTTGCTTATGCGAGTGGGGTCACAACAATCTATTTCCTTGGCTCAAAATCTTCTTTTTAAGGATACTTTAAAAATGGAGAATTATTGCTTTTTAAACCAAAAACTTAACTGTTATAGCAGATTGTTAGAATGTGATTGCACCTTTCTTTTACTAAACAACAAAATTGGTACAAGAATTCAAATAATTATAACAAATTTGTGACTGTGTATGGCTATCCAATGAGAATAATCCACTGAGGATTGTCTTCCAAAAATCGGTTACAAACCTTGCTCTGATCACATATACCTATTTAGTTCTACTTTTTATTTCTAAGCATTGACTATAGGCTATACTTACTGTTTCCATGAGAAGTTGGTCGCTCATGAACTGATTCAGTCACTGAATTAAGTCGCTAGATGCTATGAAAAGCCAACTTTTGAGTGGCGTTCTAGGAGCATAATCAACTTCGAATCTGAATTAGACGAAACAAACAAACCCTTACAACATATTCTGCGATGGGCTCTGGGCAATACGGGCTACGACATGCGTTGTTAGATCAAGATTTCTCCAAAATTTCATCAGCTCTTCACCTATAACGAGAAGCACACTACCTTACAAAACAGCATTACCTATGTTACTTGGGGTAACTTTGTCTGCTACATCTCAAGGTCACTTCGTAAGGAGTTGGCTTGGGTGCACTGTAGAGACACTATGTTGTGGTACATCATAGATTGATTATGTTTGACGTTAGAACCATGGTTATTTGTTGCAAATGTGTGGGTGATGATAAGCCGATTCCAAGCTAATTTGAAAAAAATCTCTTGAGCATGATGGCAACAAATTATGTTCCAAACTGCCTAAATAGAGAAATTTCCATTGCGTCTTGGTGTAGAACCAGAAGAACTGTGAATGGAATTTTGCACAACTATTTCCTTGAAAAAGCAAATTGGTTGCTAAATACAGTTTGTGACATGTTTTTTCCAGGGTTCTAAAATAGAATAACTTCTGAGATATTTAGAAGACATAAACTTGGTCCAAATTGAGATTTAGTTAATAAATCTCCAAACTAGTTTGCATCCAAGCGCATCAATGTGATCTCTTAATCTTATACCCAAACCACCTTCATTAACCGGTCTACATAACCAAGAAAAACTGATCCAATGCTTTCTCTTCCAATACTGCAAATCTCCTCAAAGAAAATTGGCAAAGATAGCTTCTATCTCGTTGATAATATTTATTGGACGAGAACGAGCTGAGGAGAAAAATAGGCGTACTTGAGAGAACATTTAGGACGAGAACAAATGAAGGAATTTACATCTAATAATCTACAAGCTGTGTATAATAGCTTAACAGAACGCAGGTCATCTCCCTTCCATAAGAGTGATGGTTAAGTCGTTGGATTCTCCTTGAGAACAATGATACTTCCTGACATAAGTAGCCGGCCCTTTTGGTGGGGGTAGAGACACAGACTCGCTAACAAGGTCAGCAATGATGGCGGCCATTGTCGGCCGATCTGCTGGGTCTTCTTGTACACACAATAGTCCTAGTTGGATGCACCTCAGCACTTGCCATGGAATAGCTGATTCTAAAATCTGAGGCTCCAGCAGTTGCAGTTCTTCTTCAGAATTCCACAGTTTCCATGCCTGTAATGGTTTGAAAGTTGAGTGACTATTAAAGCAAAATTTCTGAAGACTTAATACACGATTTGGCAGTACTTACATATCCTAGAAGGCTCAAGTACTCCTCTTCATGGTAAAAATGGTTGTTCTTCTTGCCACTTATTATTTCAATTAGTAGCACTCCAAAGCTGAAGACATCAGACTTCACTGAGAAGATGCCATCTAATGCATACTCTGGGGACATGTAACCACTGCAAATTGTCATACACTTTAATTAGTGGCAACCTTTGCATGTTTAGCAGTGGCATCAAAGGCATACAAAAAATATTGATGAGAAATTTGGAATGCAATACTTACTATGTCCCTACAACTCTTCTTGTGTTCCCTTGAGTCTCATTGCCTTGAAAAATCCTCGCCATTCCAAAATCAGAGATTTTTGGTGTCATCTCTTCATCTAAAAGAATGTTACTGGCTTTTAGATCTCTATGAACTATCCTCAACCTTGAATCTTGGTGTAGATATAGTAGCCCTCGAGCAATCCCCAAAATTATGTTGAAGCGCTTCTCCCAATCCAATAGCTTGCATTGGCTCGAATCTATGATGAAATGTTTGCCAACATTAAAATCAGTTCCACACAAATTTCATGTGATTAATGAAGGTGCAGATAAAAACCAAAGATGAAGGAATCCAAGCTTTTGTTGGGCATATATTCATAGACCAGCATCTTCTCATTTTTCTCAATGCAGCAACCTAGAAGCCTAACAAGATTCCTGTGCTGAAGATTTGCAATCAGTTTGACCTCAGTCTTGAATTCCTCTATGCCCTGCCCTGAACTAGTAGAGAGCCTTTTAATTGCTACCACCCTTTCTCCAGGCAAAATACCCTAATAATACAGTCAATACAGGATTAATTGGAACTCATTCTGTGTTTCATTGTGACGTTAATCAGGACTTGAAATTTACCTTATAAACACGCCCAAATCCTCCTTCTCCAAGTAAGTTCGATTTTGAGAAATGGTTGGTAGCAAGCAATATGCTGATAAAACTGTAAAAGGGTATCTCTACACCATCCTCCACATCTTCTCCGGAGTTGGTCCCACGCAACAACTGAATTGCCGCCGAGACATTCTCCCTTGATGAAATAGATGAAAACATGTGCAGGTCTCCACTAACATCAGTACCTGATTCAGGAAATAAAATTTTAATTTCTTTATCTTAGAACTGTATGTTTTCACAACAAGTATAAGGTTTTATTTTAGCAGCACTTCCCAATAAGGACAAATAGACCAATTAATTTACCCCAAACTAAAATTATACCGTGCACAACAGTATAATTTTACTATTGTCCGCTTGCGACCAATTCCCTTGTGAAGCCAACAATGACCACTAAGTCAGCCAGGACCTCCCATCATATAGTAATTCTCTCTCTCTTAAAATATAGAAGAAATGAGCATGTGCACCAATATCCACCATAAAATGCCCAAGCCATAATAAGTGAGAAGTTATGCGACTTAGTCTCCCACTAAGACCAAGCGGTCGTCCATATTTTACTATTGTCGCAAGCGAAAAATACTAAAATTATACCATTGTGCACAGTATAATTTTAGTATGGACCTATTGGTAAATATGGATGACCGTTGTGTCTTAGAAGGAATTATCCTTTTATTTTTATTTTATTGATATTTATTTACCTTTATACTTGATCTTCCTCTTCCTCATCCACAAGAAATACAAAAATGTGCCTAAAATGAGAACTGCTGGGATAGTAATTGCCGATATTATCATTGGTGACACCTTCTTTTTATTTGAATCTGAAAGAAGCAAAACTGTTAATGTGCCCAATATGAAGAAATAGTATTGCCACGTAAGGAGAACAATATACAGGAAGATGCAGAATGATGGAACTCTGTTTTTAAGTGGAATTACACTTATCAGTTGATCTGGCACCATGGGATATCCAATCATCATTTCAAATTAAAAAGTTAGATAAAGAAATGCTCATGGATCAATCAGTAGGGAATAGTGATTAGCATATTGTCCTGAAGAATTGATTTTCACAAGCCAAAGCTTGGGGTTCAATACATAGCATTATGATCAAGGCTATGTGCAAATCTCTAAGATCAAGACAGGCGAAGAAGTACTAACCACATCTCAATTTTGCTTAATTACATACACACACTTCAAGCATTTTCCTGATGCCTACAATTAATAGAAAAACAGTGATCTAAAACGAAATGAATGCTGCAATCTGACAATTTGAAAGCTACAAAAATGTTTTGTGCCAAGGAAAAACAAAAATACCAACAAATTGGACAGCCTGCATCAGATTTGCTTTTTAAAAGTTTTAGTTGTTCTTACTCTAAACAAGAACAAAAAAAGGAGAGAAAATCCTTACCTAATTCAGATTTCGTGACTTTGAGGAAGATCTTCTCTGCCCCATCGGCTTCCTTCAAATTCCCCACATCTACCAAATTACCATACCAGAGCAGGCATTGGGAGTCCCCATCACCACCCATATCAGCAAAGACATAAGCACTGCAACTGCAATTCTTGCTGCATTCATCTCTACACACTTCCTCACTCCCGGCCTCCACTAAATTCTCCTCATCAGGCACTTTGAGCTTCCCTGCTGCCAAGAATTCATGCTTCATGCCACACACTACCTCTGTCCTCCTCTTGCACCCTCCTGCCCAGTAGCCGGAGCTCCAGCCCTTGGGCGACGCCGGCTCGTATCCCGGCAAGCAGCTGCACATGGGCTGCTCAAAGTCGCTGCAAATGCTGTTATGCCCACATGAGCCGTACACCCCACACTGGTTAGATGGGGCAAACCAGGCTGCCCCCCATGTCTGGGTAACATCAAACCACAGCATGCACCTGATCTCGCCTGAGGGGTCCATCTTCAACCGCGTGTTGTTGTACAATGCAGAGTACTCGAAGTAGGCCTCCTCATCATTTTCCACCAGAGAAAAATGGAACAAGAATTCAGAACTGGCTCCAGGTATCCGATTGAAGGCCCGGCCATTCCATGACCCACTTCTCCAGTGACGGACAGACTGGTTCCATATAAAGAACTGGTACGAGTCATTGGGGTCTAGCCCATAGGTGAAGTCCCCTGGCGCTGGGTCGGCGGTGCTCCGCCATGATGTGAGCTTCCGGTTGCGCCGTGTCCCCCGGTCAAAGCCGATCTTCATCCCCGGCAAGAGGGTGTCCGTGGGATGATCAAAGCTTTGCCAGGCAGTTTTGCTAGTGTTGCCAACCATGTACAGGACCAAGTTGCCATTGTCCATAAGCCTGGCAGTAGTATTGCTACCTGACCCATCACCGGATATGTTTGTAGACCACAACATGTTTCTTCTGCCATCAATTAGTACCAAATTCCCATCAGCCTGAATGGTGAGCAGGCCTGACTTGTCCATGAGAGGAGCCTCCCGGTTGGCAACCCACACAATTGTCTGGACTGGGATCTTGTGGTACCATATGCCAAGGTAGCGGTTGGAGGAGTTGTTGGGGGCAAAGAAGCCCAGTTCATAGATTTTGCTGAAGGAGATGAGGCTTTGGCCATCAGCAAGGGATTGGCTTACAACCAGAAAGTCCTCGGCTGCTGCTGAAAGAACAAGAAGAAGAGGAAAATGGAAAGCAAAGAAGGGAATGATTGAAGAAGCTCTTGCTGCCATGGTTGGACCTTAGGTGGAGGAATACTGTGCAGGCGAATCATGGAAAGCAAAGAAGGGAATGATTGAAGAAGCTCTTGTTAGTGCAAGCTGACGGATGAACAAATACATATTTGGGGCAATTTGACTGGGGAAACTCAGAGGTGATAGTAGATAATGATACAATTGTCAGAAGGAAGCTGCCGGGGTCATTGTAGTCAGGCGTTTAAAAACTGCCTGTTGAACTGGAAGGTTTTTAATGTTTCCCTTTGACCAACGGCGCATATGTTAGATCTCTTAGCGTTAGTGATACGCTTTTATTCTTGCTCCGCCTAGACGGTACTAAGGTATCACGAAAAATAAAAAGCACTTGTCTATTGGTCACGTGCATTGTCGTCTGTAATGGTCACGAAAACATTATGAGGTTAAATGTTCTTCAGCCCCTAGTTGAGTTGGGACACGGAACGGCTAGTGGGCAAAATGTCAACCAAAGCTGCAAGATTCATGGCGGGCCTGTTGTTATCATGGTCTCGAGTAGGAGGCACCCAATAATCCCCTCATAATATAATAATTTTTTTTTTACCCCTTTGTCCCTCCTTCTTGGGCAAGGGCCGATAATATTTTTTATTTATCTTTTTTTTTTTACTTGATTGGTCGGTCTTGGCTTGGCCTTAGCCATACAAAGCAAGGCCACCGCCAAGCGGCTTGTGGCCCAGCCTGATTTGGTAAGCTAAATACGATGTCTGGTTAGCCAAGTCGGTCGTTGGCTAGCATGACCAAATTCTCGAGCGGCGAGATCTTAGGTAGAATTGAACACGGGGGAAAAGGTGAAGAAATAGAAGAAGAACTGTGTGGGGGAAAGGGGGGAGGCCTGTCATAGGGTAGCGAAGCGGACTATCCGTGACACATACTACGGCGCACACATGTGGAAAGTATTATATACTACGTATATATATATATATATATATATATATATATATATTGTGGGAACTGACCATAGTGTTGTACACCATGTATATAGGCATTGCGAGGAATGCCTGCAACATTACGCAACATGTGTGTGCAATGTTGTGCAGAAAGCACGCAAGGATGCACACACAAAGTTGGCTATGTTGGGACACACGGCCGACTAGCACATATTTGAATACTTAAGATATCCCCTCCGCCCTATATAGTGTTGGAGTGTCCTTGGGAGTGATCTTGGGCCGTTTAGCAAAGTTTGGATGAACTATGCATGTACAACCACTTTGGCTGCCACTCTAGCAAAATGGAGAAAATCTCTTATACTATATAGGGGGGACATGGTGAGCTGAAATAACAAAGTAATTGGTATGATGCCTAGCGTCACAGGCACGAAGCTTTGCCTAGCGTTCGCACTCGTGATGGCCTGACTACACCGCGTAGCTAGCAGTCACTCTCTTCCCTTCCCACTCGTATGCGCAAGGGAAAAACAAACAAAACAACAACACAGTCCGACCTAGTGCAAGGGTCTCTGCCTAAGCTATATTTCTGTCCGCTGAAATACAAGGTAGGGAGAGGGTAAGGCTGAACAACCAGGTTGAGAACTCTCTTCTCTTGCTCCCTGGTTCGTTGTGCAAGAAGAAATCAGATCCTAATCAGCCATGGCCGCCCCACTCATCCCTTTATAAAGACCCAGCCTTAGGCTGGCCTTCCTAGTGTCATTAGAAGTACAAAACCCACCCAATACAAGAGTCCTCACCGTGTCCAACTCTCAGCCCAAAGCCATTCCACCCTAGCATAGTTTAGGAAGCCTTCAAGAGTCTGTCCTCCGCTAGAAGTCCATCATCATGCTGCCTCCAAGAGTCAGCCCATCCGAGGAAACTAGCCACTCCAACTCCCATTCGTCCTAGGAGTGTGACCAGCCTGCCTGCGCGAGTCCTGTCCATACTAGGAACCTGCTGCCCGGTCTCCTACTCCAACTAGGAGTGCAGCCAGCCAGCATAAGCTGAATCCTATCCGCCTTAGGAGTCCTCCCCTAAGTCCAAGAAGCGCCCAGTTCGCTGCTAGAGTCCCGCCCGCACAAGGACTCCTACCCGGCCTGCTCCGCAAGGCGAGTAGCTCGTTCAGAACATCACCCGCGCTGTCCCAGCATCTGTCCGTGCCCAAGGGGCTGCCTAGGCTGTCCGTTGCCTAACAAAACTTGGCTGTCTGCTACCAAGTAAGGGAGTAGCCACCCCCTTTCCGCATCCGTCAAGTTAAGGGGCTAACACCTAGCCTTACAACCGGCTGTCTCGAATAGCAACAAAGGCTTGTTGCCTTGCTAACTATCCTGTCAGGAGCCCCGTCCGCTGGGGGATGGGGCTCTCTGACCCGTCGGGTAGTCATCCGGCCTTATGGCTGTGTTGGATGCAAAGACCCTTGCATGCACTTGGCTGAGATGGATTGTTCGGATATCCGAGTTGCCTAAGTTGGATCCGTGAATTGTAAGGAGGTGTCCCCCTCCGGCTAGCTCACTTGGGAAATGTCTTGGCACATTCGCACATCCACCTTAGGATGGGTTCGTTGTTTGGCTTCGCAGGCTAGACGTTTGGTCGAATGGCACAAGGCCATAACCTTGATGAAGAATGGCTTACTCGCTTAGCTATTTCGCCTTGCAAGTGCTGCACGATAGGTGTTCCCCGAGCACCCCCGTGACAGGCCGTTGCCGGAGTTGGAGAAGAATGTGTAGAAATAGATTAGTTGGGGTGTAGGTGTTTATAGGGCTAAGAGAGTAAGTAAAAAAATCACTGAATTTTTAATGAAGTAAGGTATCAAAAGGATTATTGAGGTGTATATAGACACATTCTATTTATTATTTTTATTCATCAATGACTTGCGATATTATCATTTCTGTCCTTTACTTACGCCCTTAACCCTATAAACCCCCATAATTTCTCTCAATTGTTACCCTATTTTACATCTCCTTCTTCAACTTCAGCGACCACAACAGCTTTGGTGGCACGGCTCCCTCAACCACAGCTCCAACGATCACAACTCCTCCCCCTTTTTCTCCTCCTCCCTTTCTTCTTCCTTCTTGTTACTTCCTTAGCTCCAACGACTTAAGATATGTCAATGAGGAAAATGTTTAATATATTATGGGGTTTATATGAGAGATTTTAAAGATTTTGTTATAATAAATAAGAAATAGGGTAGTAAAGGGATTTTTGATGTGCATATAGAAACATTCTTCTTCTTATTAATCTGGTATGATATGTGCCTCTTTCTTGGGATGCAATTTGGTGTACTAGTGGTTTAGGGTGATCATGTTGGCGATGTTCATTGACTCATTTGTGCTAATTGTTGGGTAGCATTAATGGAAGCCTAGGTGGAGAGCTCATCCGTGGAGGGGCAAAAATCTAATTTTGATTTCTCCCACTGATGAATCACATGCAATTCAATAATAGTACACACAGATAAGCAATAATCTTTACTTTATGGTCAATAAACAATTGATTAATATAATAGGAAGGTGCTTAAACTTACTGACCTTTAAGGGTTGAGCCCCAAGGACACAACCTATGCATCCCACAAGGAAAAACACACCCTTTTTTGGCTTAATCAAATGTATAACAAGGGGATGTAAAATACCTCTTTTGTAGATCTATGATTAAGATACCACTGCCCTATCAACATGGAGAGGATGAGTTTTCTTTGGCCAACCATCCAAATGGCATACAAGAGTCACCAATTCACAACCAAGAGCACTTTGCTCGCAGCCCAAGACTTGGCCTGGTGTGCACCAAGGTATGAGTGAGAGAGGGAGAGATATCTTCTCTCTTGAACTATCACCACCAAGGCAAGGAGGGAGAGCAAGGCTAAAGCTCAACCTAAAGCAAGGGGAGCCACATGCTTCACGAGCCATCAAGGGAGAGAGAGGGAGGGGGGGTGGCTTCCCTCAAAGTGAGAGAGAGGGGCGAGCAAGAGAAGTGGGGAGAGAGGGGGCTTCCTGCCCCTCTTATACTTAGGGCTCTTCTTCCCTATTTGGGCTATGTACAAGTCCTGGCTCAAAAATCCTCTTCATATGTCGGTTTCCTAGTGGAGTCTTAAACAACGGGTATGAGCTTAAGTCCATGAATTAAAGAAGTAGAAATGCAACTCATCAGCTTTATAGACCGACTTAATCATCATAGAAGTAGAAATGATTTAAAGAAGCTAAACTGACCAGTTAATCACTTATATCAATCAGCTCTTAAATTGTATGAAAAAAATCCCGCTCTTAAAACTACAATTCCAATTATTGAGTGAAACTCAAGAAGCAATAGATGTAAACAGTTCACTGCATATTAGTTATTGGTTTGGCAAGTGAAATCAATTTGGTCTAATAATAATTTTATAGAACTGTCTATATGTACCCTAATGAGCTCTTCAGTACCTGGACAACTAAAATATTTTATATATTTTCATTTTCTCTCTTAATACCAAGAACCCCATTGATACTCTCACTTATTGCCCCACCAAAAAAATCTTACATCTCCTTCTTCAACTTCGGCTATGATAGTTCCAGCATCCCTACCTTCTTCTCCTCCTTCTATTTTTCTTTTTCTTCTTCTTCTTCTCTTCTTCCTCCTTCTCGGCAGTTGGTAGCACAGGCGAGCTAAAGGAAGAGGTAAAGAGAGGAAGAAATAGAAACAATATTAAGGTGTGGGGGACTTAGGGGAGAAGAAGTTGAGGTTGAGCTGATGATACCGTGGTGCCATGCGGGGCTGGAGTACATGTGGTTGGTAGCGGCAACGCTAACACCAGTGCTAGTGCAAGAGAAAGAAGAAAGCAAGGGTTTATTAGGCTTATATATTTGAGAGATTTTAAAGATTTTTATGTAGGGTAAATAACAAATGGGGTACTATATAAACACATTTAATTTTATATTATGAACTAAATTATGTAATTCATTAATAATTTTAAAAAAGAGCATATTTAAAGCATGTGACATTAGTAATATGGACGTTCATACATAACCAAGCAATTAGTGAATACGTGATACTTTTATTTAATATAAAAGAAGACACTTAATTAAGGGACATAAGTTATATCTAGTTTATACACTTATATCCGGATAGAGAGAACATATTTTTTTAAAAAAGTGAGAACTAATCACATCGAGTATTTTAGAAATGAGGACAACGTGTCTCTCTCGACAATCAAAATAATTAAGATTAGGTAACGATGAAGATGATTTTTTTAAGTAAAAAAAAATAGTGCATATAGGATGGCTGGGCCTAGGGAGGTGAGGTGGCCCTTGAGTCTTTTGAATTCCCCAAGGTGATCCTTCCCTAGGTACTCCCTAGAGTTCAATATAAACAAAAGAAAAGGGTAGACTTTGGTTCTATCTAAACAAATTAGCATTTGGGTTATCGTAAGTAACACTTAACTAACTAAATGTGAACAACTGTACTGTTACATTATAATGGTTGCCTACCTAAAGGGTAGCAATGCCAAAAGAAAAGAAATAAAAATATAGTAATCGAAGTCTGCAGTGCGTGTTTACGCCAGTAGATTGGACTTATCTTCAAGCCTCATGTTGTTGTCATACACGTTTTTTTTTTAGTAGGAAGAATTTCTGGTGTTCCTGAAAATCATAGCCTTTGCAAGGGATCCTGGGCTGGGGCCACCGGCAGTATCAGATTAAAGGGACACTTTTATCTCCTTTTTATCTTTTATCGCCTTTAGCCATGTCACATCGCCTCCACAATTATGAAGGGTCGTACCAGTCGATATAAATGTGTATGGATGATATATACCTGTATCAGTTATTATCAATACAATAGAGAGGGGTCGTACTCCTTCCGAAGGGGTCATATCGTATTGATATAGCTAATACACATCAATGCACAGTTATTTAAGCTTATTTTTATATTAAAAAAATTCATGCATCACGACCTCTTCGGAGATTTAAATTTGACTATATTCTTTTTATATAACTTTACACTGATTTATATTAAAAATAATTTTTTTTTTTGCAATTACATGACATTTACATAATTTTTTCCCTAAATAATTGTTTTATGCTTATACATATACTTACACATCTAACTTATGCGCTTCTATATAATATTCTTTTGTCTCATATTAAGTATCTTATTTCGTTTTAAAATAAACATAATACTTATTATGGGTGGGAGGGAGCAATAGTTTATAGGGTTCACATTTTCAATGCACAATTACAACGAACCTAATTCACTATAAAAAGGGTTAGCCCACATTTGAGTTAATTTATTCGTAACATCGGTTCCTCTCATCTAAGTATCTATGAGGGGATCTTTATCTAAGATCACATATCCCACCAATCAATGTGTGTTACTAATATTAGTGCTCTATGTTCATATATAATTTTTTTCATATATTATGTCTTTAAAAGAATTCTTATGATAATATGTTATCAATTTTAATATTTGTTTAATATATATTAGAGGTTAATGCCTATTTCAATGTGTACCAAGTGTATTATCAACGTGTACTTATACCAGTAGTAATTGAAATTATCATCAATACCACTATGACCTTCAATGTCCACAACTGGAGGCTCATTTTGGGAACACTAAAACATTTTCCATTGTCTTTTGACAAAAAAATGGTCATCAAGGGATTAGGGAGTAGGATATACCTTGCAAGCTAATTAAAGAAAAAAAAAAAGGAAAATGACATAAATAAAGCTTTATGAACTATTCCCAAAACCACAAAACTAACCTAATTGGACTTAGCCCTAATAGTCACTACAACAAAATTGGGTATTAGCGACGCTTAAATAAGCGTCGCAATAATATGTGTCACTAACAAGTGGTAATAACGATATATAAACAAATGTCGCAAAAAAAAATCAATATTAGCGACGCATAGGTACAAACATCGCTAATACCTAACCTTTTAGCGACGCTTAAGTTTATGCGTCGCTAATACGTAGGTTATTAGCGACACTTGCATAAGCGTCACTAAAAGATATATCTATTAATTTTTTAAAAAAATTTAAAACTATTAATGACACATTTTTCAAGACATCGCTAATAGTTTCAATAATAGCGACATTTATCAAGAAGCGTCGCTAATAATTATCAATTTTAAATAAAAAATTAAAAATTATGAACTAATAGCGACGTATACCAATGCATCGCTATTACCCTTGGTAGTAGCGACGCATAGTTAGATGCGTAGCTAATACCTATTTTTTAAATAAAAAATTTAATAACAAAGAGAGAGGGAGGAGGGGAGAAAGATAGAGGGGGAGAGAGAGTTGAGGGAGGAGAGAGAGAATGAGGAGGGAGAGAGGGGAGGGAGGAGAGAGAGAATGAGGAGGGAGAGAGAGGGGAGGGAGGAGAAAGAGGAGGAGGGAGAGAGAGTGAGAGAGAATGGGGATGGAGGAGAGAGAGGGGGAGAGAAAGAGGGAGGAGAGAGAGAGGGGAGAGAGAGGGGGGGAGAGAAAGAGAGACGAAAGGGAAGGAGGAGGGAGAGAGAGGGAGGAGGGGAGGGAGTGAGAGAGAGAGAGGAGAGGGAGGGAGGGAGGAGAGGGAACTGGATTAATTGTCTCCTCATCTAGTCAACAGAGCTCTATCAGGGCGCCCAACAATAGCTCCGGACAACCAAAACACTCATGAGTCCCAGACTCGTAGTCTTGAGTCCCAGACTCATAATCTTGAGTCCCGGACTCAATCCAAATATCCTAGAGTTCCCATACTCCAAAAAGGGTCATTTTCTTTAAAAATATTTTATCCCAATGTTTAGCCTTTTGAAAACCCTAGCTCCGCCTCTACAAGTCATGGGAGTGTCACTATCAACGACTACAAAGGCAAGGTTGATCACTCATTCCAATGAGACAGTTACCCCTTCTTTGTCCCGCTTCAGTGACTCGATCATCATGCTTATACGTCTTTTCAAAAATAATCTTGAGTATCCTCCTTTAAACAAGGACGAGTCCTCTAAAACCATCTTTCAAATATATTGTATTCATTCGCAATGAAAACAGTGGCGAAGCTAGTTTGTCTCTATCTCACATGCTCCAATGTATATAATTTATATCAAAATCTACGGATAAACATTCAATCAAACTATTATATATGAGGCAATCATAATGCATGTAGTATAAAACATATTCGCTTCCAGCGGCAAATCATTCGACTAAGCGAATATACATAATAGCATTATAAATATACGATATATAAATCATATTCTATCTCAACGATTAACCATTCGACAAATCAAATATATATATGCAGAAATCATAAATCATAACTTGAAAGTAATCTCTAACGCATAGTATGCGAGTCATATAAATAATATGTTAAAAATACAACCAAATATTATAATCATGTCATAAGAAAGAATAAAAGCCCCTACCTTGCTTTTTGCGCGAGTTCGAAACCGATAAATTAGACATCAAGAAATTGGATGTCCACTTCTGGGGTTCTGGAGGTCTCCAACTAAGAAAATAACCCCGCCACAACATCCGGAACACTCGATTTAGGTAAGAATGTCTCTTCAACGGAAGAAAACGGACTCCGAACGACTCCAGAAACTCTTTTTCCGTGCCCGTAAACTACGGACAAAATCTCCCCTTGCCCCGGGGCGTTTCCCGTATATAGGATCACTATCTCGAGGAATAGACACTTCTATTGCGTAGAACACCCTCGATTTAGCTAAGAACACTTTTTGAACAGAAGAAAACAGACTTAAAATAAGTGAGAAACGAAGAAAAGAAGTTTCGGAATGATTTTCAAAATGAAAACAGATGCCTATTTATAATAGAACCAAACTGATGTGTGTCTGACACGTGTTAGACATGCGTCACATGTCATATACATGTCTGACGCATTACTAACGCATGTCAGACATGCGTCAGAATTCTGATGCACATCTTTGACGCACGTCGGCTTTTTTGACATGCATCTCTAACGCGCGTCAACTTCTGACGCTGCCACGTAGCATAAAATATAAATATTATATTTTTATTTTTTTAAACTTAAAATTTCAATATCTTTCTATCCCGAAGTCGGAATCATGCGTTCTTAGTATCGATAGACTCATATCGATAAGCCTTTGAAACTAGACCTCACATGGGTAGGTTATCTCGCACTTAGAAAGTGGGTCCTGCCCATGTGGCATGCTTCCCGAGGTTGTAACTTTCGTTCCTGACCTCCGTTTTATATATTTTTAGGTTCGTTACACTCGTCTCACCGAGCTCTATCATATCTAAATATAAAATCTCCCAAAAATATGCCTCTAAATAATTTAAAATAATTAAAAACTCATAAAATAGTTTTATTAGAGGCAAGAAATCATACCGTAAATTCACGGTTGTTACAGAAACCCCCTAACACTGACCTCAAATTACCAAATTACCCTTAACCCCCCTCGGGTTAAGCACAACCGGAAAACGGGTCGTTACAATATGGTTATTTGAAGTTAGAACATAAAAAAAAATTCACCGCTAGCATAGAGGGGTTGAAATAGTTTTCACACCCCATTTCCTGCCTTATCTTCTTACTTTTACTATTTTGGGGTCATTTTAAACATGTTTGGGTCCGTTTAAAAGTCTTTCCTAACTAAATCAAGGGTGTTCTACGTACTTGAGGGGTTTATTTTCATGAGTTGACTACTCTAAAGCCGAGAAAACCTTAAGGAAGGGATTTTACTACTATAATCCAAGACCATTAGTGTAACACCCCGGCCTAAGAATCGACCCGAGTCAGAGGTTTGGGACACAAACTTGGGGTTATAAATTTTTTCATAAAACTTAGGAGCGACGAAATTTGAGAGCGAGAGGCACGGTGTTACAGTTAGAGGTTGGTGGTCTTAATTTCTAAACTTATGTTTTTATTTTAATTCATTGGGGTTTTATTAAATATTCTTTTCAACTTATTTTAAAGAAACTCTATTTTGAATATTTACCTTTTTTAAGAAAGTTTTTGTGTTTTGGGTACTCGTACCCTCTGGGTAGTTCCTTATTTTTTGGAACTGAGAGTTTTCATGATGAAGATTTAGGATGCTGATACACTTGGCTCTGATGCACACAAGAACTGGGATATCATGGGGAAATGTCTTTTCTTCTATCTCTCGTTGCCCCATGAGCATAGGTGTAAGTCATTTGGTATCACAACATTATATGAATTGGCTATTTTTGAAATTTGATATTTTTAAAATGATTTTTCTTGAAAGTATGAACAAAACTAATGTGTTCATGAAGCATACTTGTAGAACTTAATTTAACCTACTGAGTATGAATTTATTCACCCACCCTCATTTTTTGCAAGTGTAACTACATAACCTAAAGAAGTGGAAGAAGAAATTTTAGAATTTAAGGTATCATTTTATTTTCTTTTTGTTAAAGTTTATGTAATATTTGTAATGACTAATGTACAAAGACATATTATGCCATCTTTTGGAACTTTGTATAATATAATGTATGTCATAGTTACTCTTCCGTAGTCGGTGATCCTTGGCACTTAGAAATATATCGACATGTATTCAATTTTATTTAAGTTAATTTTATTTTAAATTTATTTTATTATGAATTTTGATGGGGCATTATAGTTAGCATGATTTATGACAAGGATTGAAGAAGGTGGATGAGTTACAAATGAATTTTTACAATTGATATACTGGAACGATTTGGCATAATCGAAAGACTGGCTTGTGTCTCAGTTTATTAGAGGTATGCGTCAAAATATTACAAACTCTGAATTTATTTCATACATTATCTTTGTTGAAGGCGTATTCTAGAGGGGTTTATTTGGAGAAACAGCAAAACACTATTGATTGTTGATTTGGGACGAGTTGAGGAAATTCTTTATCCACGCCGGCTGCCACCAACTCAAATAATGTGTAACCTGCTCCTAGAGTTGAACCACATGGCACTCAAAAAATCGCTAAAGCCTCTACTAGTGTAATACCCCAAAAATTCAAAAGAATTTCTTTTTGTAGTCAAACTTCATGAAAAGAATTTGAGTAGTTAAGTTAAACTGGATCATGACAAATGCTTAAAATTGCCCCCTTGACCATTAGGGCTAGGCGGGAATTTTCTTAATTTATGCCGCAAATGCAGGATTTTACAATCAACCTAACCAACTTGGCTATTTGAAACTCTAACAGGTGGTTCAAGAAGAGAAAAACACATTGCTTTGACCAAAGGGTCTAATTTTGGTAAATTAATGGACCCACCTACACGACTTTGCTTGAGTATGTGAGTGTAAACGCCGGTGGACAAAATTCTCCGTGACTTGCTCGACAAGCCCTAACTGAAATGTAGGGGCTAGGTGTGGCCTATTTAAGGAAAGTACGACGGGGACATGGGTCCTTAATTAAGGGGAAATGGGCTAAATAGATAATTGGGTAAATGGGTACATGAAACCATCTGTCAGGGTCTGCTTAGGTGCCAAGTTGAGGATAATTTCATATTGAACTAATGTTTTTTTATTGGATTTTGATTTGATTCACTTTGGTAAACATGGAAAGAGTCAAAGAGAGGAAGCGAAGTTACCTGAGATAGAGCATTCCCTATTTGTACCCGCCCCATGCCCTCGCTCCTCTCTTTATTTGGGCCGACTCTCCCCTCTCATCTTCATTGCTTGGAGCTTGAAGATCAAAGAAAGCTACCTCAATTACATAGCTTTTGAAAAGAGATTTGCTTGGATTAGAGGTAAGAACTACCTTCATCCTCTCTAGGTTAGGATGTGCAATTTTAATCATTGAACTCTTCATGATTTCATGTTAAATGATTGATTATTGATTCTAGATTAGAAAGCATGTTCTAGAAATTCATGCTAGTATAGAAGGTTATGCTTTTGTTGTGTATATTTATGTGCTTTATGATTTATCATGCCAGGGTTGAGTTAAAAATGAGTATGATGATCAATGTTTCTGGAATCACAAGTTTTATAGCATGTTTATGGATTTTCTAGGGGTGTTAGTAATGGAGGAGGACATTAGACAATAAACTAAGAAGTTTAACCTTAATTGTTTAGCCTTGGGTAATTCTATACACTAAAAAATGCAGGATTGTTCTAGGACCTTTTGGTGCTCAAATTAATCCAAATAACTCAAGGACACCCTTAAACTTGTTGGGTAAATTTTCAGAGTTTTCTATTAGGTTTTTGTGGGTAAACCATTGTTGTTTTTATTACCTTTGTTTTCTACCTGATTTGCAAGTTAAGTTTCAAGAGCAATAGAATGACCGTAGGAAAATTTATAGACAATCCTAAATGAGTCTAATTTCTTTGACAAATTTTCTAGATTTTTTTAGATATAGTTTATTTATTATACTTTTTGGAATAAAAAAGATTCAAAATTTGGTCTCTAAAGTTAGGATTTTAATACTTCGAGGACCAAACAATGTCATACCACCCCAAAATTTTTTAGAGACATTACCCTCTGAGTTCCGAATCCAAATAAAAACCTGGATTCATTTGCATACGCTTTGAATCAATTATGACCTTAGGAGTCTACACTTTACTGGACATTTTCCACTGTGTAGTAATTTCCAAAATTATGGGAAGATTATATTTTATTGTTGGATTGAACCATATAATTAAATTTGAGCCTTGACCCTTTAACTAGACTATGGTTAAAATTTTATACTAATATGACTTTCCTAGGTATTATTCTTGAAAATTAGAACCTGCATCGGTGCCATATTAGGGTTTTGAAACTCTCAGTTCTACAACAGGTAATTAGTCCATTCCTCGAACCCGGTTTAATTGAATGTTTAATGCTCCATTTCAGTACATCTTGGGATTAATTCTTATATGCTAAGGGCATGTTAATGATGCATGGGGAAGGGCGTATGCATATGAAGGGTACTAAGGTAATATAGAATTATCATGTAATTATACATGTTTTCAAGGGTATATAGTTTAAATTTGCATTTTATATGGGATTCATGCATGTGGGGACTAGTAAAGACCGATGCATGTTAAAGTGTGTTGATGATAATGTATATAGGGTATGATATACTCATGTTATGATTGTGTTATATGCATAATGGGTATGTAATACATTGATAAAGTCATGAGTGATGTTCTATAATGGTGTATATGGTGAGGACATCAATTGTGGCTCACTAGAATGTAGGTGATACTCACTTGTGTACACGGTAACATATACACAAAAATGCTTCTTTGAAGAACTCACTACAACAACAAAGACTATTAGTGATGTATTAATGCGTCGCTAATAGTCCCATAAGCGTCACTAATGCCTATTAGCGACGTATAACAAATGTTGCTACTAACTTCGAAAAAAGTCCCGTCGCTACTATCAATTAGCGATGTATACAAAAAGCGTCGCTAATAAGGCATATTAGCGACGTATACTATACATCGCTAATAATATCTTATTAGCGACGTATATTCCCTAGCGTCGTTAATGATAAGCTATTAACGACGCTTGTTTTACGTCGCTAAAAGAAAACCAATTTTTTTAAAAAATTAAAAATAATAAATTATTAGCTACTTAAATACTTAAGTGTCGCTAATAAGGACTTATTAGTGACGCTTATGTATACGTTGCTAATAGAAAAAAATTTCAAAACAAATAAAAAATAACTTAATAACGATGTATAGTGAAAGTGTCACTAATAAGTCATTATTAACGATGCTTTCTATATGTCGCTAAAAAGATAAAAAAATTAAAAAAAAATCAAAATCAAAATTAAATTTAGAATATTAATTAAATTAAAATTAAATAGCGACGCTTTTTAAGTGTCGCTAATATTATATTTTATTTTAAAAAATCCCTGGTGGGCCAAGTCCACCGGGGAAGGAAGAGGGACCGGAGGACGGAATCCCCGGTGGGCTCTGCCCCCCTCCTCTAAAAAATCAGAGGAGGGAGAGGGGGGGAGAGCAACTGGGGAAGGGAGGGCCAACTGGGGAGGGCGGGCAGCTCGAGGAGGGGTGGGGCGGTAGGGGAGGGCCAACAGGGGGGCGGGGGGGAGCAGGGGGCGGGCGGGTGAGGGGGCAGCTTGGGAGCGAGGGGGGCAGGCGGGGGAGGGGGTGGCCACCGGGGGTGGGGGGGGGGGATAGCTGGGGGAGCCTGCGGGGAGGGGGTGCTGGGGGTAGAAGCGGGGAGCAGGTGCGAGGGCGGCGGAAGGACGAGAGGGCGGCGCGGCGCGAGGAGGCCATGAGGCGGGCAGCTAGACAGCAAGCCGGCGAGGAGCCGGCTGGGGGAGGGGGGGGCAGAAGCAGGAGTAGGTGGTGGGGGAAGAATGTGGGAGGGCAATGCTGTAGCGAGGAGGCCAAAAGGTGGGCAACCAGACGGCGAGGAGCCGGACAGTGAAATAATGGATTGGGGGGGGGGGGGGGGGGGGTAGTTACAAATGGCGCGGGTGAAATTTCGCCGCGTGGGCCGAATTTCGACCGTGGATATTTTTTTTTAAAAAAAGTTAGCGACGCTCATAAGGAGCGTCGCAATGCTATAGTAAATAGCGATGTTTAGCAAATAGCGTCGGAAGAACATACACTATTAGTGACACACGTCTACAAACGTCACCAATAGTTAAAGTATGCGCGATGCTAAATCTACTACGTCACAATTACTTTTACTATTAACGACGCTCAACCCATAGAGTCGCTAATAGGTGAGAATTTTTTTAAAAGGAAACCGATTAATATTAGCGACGCTACATACATGTGTCGCTAATAGTCCAAGTAATTGCAATAGATATGAAATAGCGTCGCAAATACATATACTATTACCGACGCTATACTATGTACGTCGCTAAAAGTTCAATTTTTTCTCCTCCCTCTCTCCTCTCTCTCTCCTCTCCTCTCTCTCCTCCCTCTCTCCTCTCTCTCCTCTCCTCTCTCTCCTCACTCTCTCCTCTATCTCTCTCCCTCTCTCTCTCTCCTCCCTCTCTCCTCTCTCTCTCCTCTCCTCTCTCTCCTCTTTCTCTCCTCCCTCTCTCCCCTCTCTCTCCTCCCTCTCTCCTCTCCTCTCTCTCTCCTCCCTCTCTCCTCTCCTCTCTCTCTCCTCCCTCTCTCCTCTCCACTCTCTCCACCCTCTCCCTCCTCTCTCTCCTCCCTCTCTCCTCTCCTCTCTCTCCACCCTCTCCCTCCTCTCGCTCTCCTCCCTCTCTCCTCTCCTCTCTATCTCTCTCTCCTACTTCTCTCTCTCCTCTCTCCCTCTCTCTCTCTCTCTTCTCTCCCCTCCCCTCTCTCCTCTCACCCTTTCTCTCTCCTCTCTCTCTTCCCTCCCCTTTCTTTCTCTCTTCTAATTTTAAATTTTTAAGATTTTTTATTCTTTAAAATTTATTTTAAAAATAAAAAATATATACTATTAGTGACGTAACACTATATACGTTGCTATTAATAGACTTATTAGCGACGTATATTCATATACGTCACTAATACATGTGCCAATAGCGACGTATAACCCTATACGTCACTATTGGTATTTTAATTTATTTTTTTATTTTAAAAATAAAAAAATTTTAAAAATTTTAAAAATATGAAAATAAAATTTATCTCGCCCTCCCTCTCTTCCCTTCCCTATCCTCTCTCTCTCCTCTCCACCCTCTCTCTCCTCTCTCCTCCCTCTCTCCTCTCTCCTCTCCTCTCTCCTCTCTCTCTCTCTCTCCTCTCTCCCCTCTCCTCTCTCTCCCTCTCCTCCCTCCCTCCTTCCCTCTCCTCTCTCTACCCCCTCTATTTTTCATTTAATTTTTTATTTTACATATAGGTAATCGTGACGCATGCTTGCATGCATCGCAACTATTAAGTATAATAGCAATGCATGATGATATGTGTCACTAATACCATAAGGCAGTAGTGATGCATGCCTATATGTGTCACTATTGCCCTCATTTTTTGTAATTTTTTATATTTTTTAAAATATATTTTTTTCTCTCCTCCCCCTTATCTCACTCTCCCCTCTCTCTCTACCCTCCCCCCTCTCTCTCTTCTCTCTCCCCTCTCCCCCTCTCTCCCCGCTCTCTCTGTCTCTCTTCTCTCTCCCCTCTCTCCTCCCTCTCTCCTCTCTCTCTCCTCCCTCTCTCCTCTCTCTCTCTTCTCTCTCTCCTCCCTCTCCCATCTCTCTCTCCTATCTCCTCTCTCCCCGCTCTCTCTCTCTTCTCTCTTCTCTCTACCCTCTCCTCTCTCTCTCTTCTCTCTCCCCTCTCCTCTCTCTCCTCCCTCCCTCCTTCCCTCTCCTCTCTCTCTCTCCTCCCTCCCTCCTTCCCTCTCCTCTCTCTCTCTCCTCCCTCCCTCCTTCCCTCTCCTCCTCTCTCTCTCCTCCCTCCCTCCTTCCCTCTCCTCTCTCTCTCCTCCCTCCCCCCTTCTCTCTCTCTTCTCTCTCCCCTCTCCTCTCTCTCTCATCCCTCCTTCCCTCTCCTCTCTCTCTCTCCCCGCTCTCTCTCTCTCTTCTCTTTCCCCTCTCCTCTCTCTCTCCTCCCTCCCTCCCTCCTTCAGGAATCCAGACCCCCTCCTCCCTCCCGCTTTGCCCCCCGCCCCTTCTATGAAAAATAGAGGGAAATGAGGGGGGGACCCCAAGGGACAACGCCTCTCCCCCTTTTAAATTCCGGCAGGGAGCCCCCACCCCCTCCTTCCCGCTTCGCCCTCTCTCACATCCTGGGAGAGAGGGCATCGGATTCCGGCTCCCCACTGCAACCCGGTGCTCCCCTCGGCCCTAGGAGGGAAGATAGCACTGTTCGGATTCCGGCGGGGCGCCTAAATCTAGCCCCTCTCCCCTCCCAGGGCTCACCATTGGGACAATTTTTTTAATATTTTATGGCTTTTAACGATGCTTTTAAAAGCATCGCCAAAGCCTTTTTAATTTTTTTTATTAATTTTCTTATTAGCGATGCTTGGTAAAGCGTCGCTAATACATGAATTTTATTTTTTTAAAATAATTTTCATATTAGCGACGCTTAAAAAGCGTCGCTAATAATTAATTATTAGCTACACATATAATTATGAGTTACTAATAAGTTATTTTTTAACTTTTTTTAAAATGATTTTTTACTTTAGCGACGTATATATAATGTCGCTAATAATTGCTTATTAGCGACACAAAATTAAGCGTCACTAGTAATTTATTATTAGCAACGTAATTGTTTTATTAGTGACGTATAAATATACATCACTAAAAGTGCCTATTAGTGATACTTTTGTTTATGCGTCGCTAATAGGCAATAATAACGACACTTTTTGCGACACTTATAGCAATGTTATTTATTCATCGCTAATAGTCATTAACAACGCTTATAGCGATGTTATTTATGCGTCGCTAATAGTCATTAACGATGCTTAAGACTATTAGTGATGTATAAATGTGTCACTAAAAGTTTTTTTTGTTGTAATGATTGACTTTCACTTTGTACAAAATTTATACTTAGACTCAACTAAGAACATTTAGAATTGATTTAAAAAAAGCCTTAAACAATAAAAAATTCTAAAAAATGTTACAATACAACAAAATGATTTGAGATGATGAAATGGAGCATTCTCGTTGGACCAGCAAATTTAAGATGAGATTAGAAGGGGAGAAATTGGTCAGAAATGTATCAAATCATGATTTCTTGTCCAAGTTTAGATGGGTCCCGTATTGTCATAGAAGACAGATTCTAACATTTGTTATCTGCATTCTGTGGGAAAGAGACAACTAAAATTGGATTTTGAATTAGGATTTGTCTAAAAATTGAGAACATGTAGAGGGTGATACCACAGCTGTGGAATTGTGCTCTTTTAAGTGAAGAATGCACCAACAAGGTGAACATCAATATTAGCAAAGTTCTGACAAAAAGTCAGCTACTGGTCCTGCTCCCCTATATATAGTCAACTCCTTCCTCTCTTCTTCTCAGCCCCTGACCATTCACTAACGTAGTTTCCTCTCCTCCACTAGCCTCCCCTTTCCCAAGTTTGCACCTCCATCTCCGCTACCCACCATTTCTCGTAGACTTTCCATCCTGCGGAGAGGAAGAAGGGGCAGACAGCAATGGGGAGCCTCGGCAACTCGACGCTCTTCCATGCTGATGTCGCTGGACATTACTTCTGTGAGAAGGTGGATGCCACCGCAGGGGACAACCCTTATAGCTTGTCTTTTCCACTCTTCCTCTTACAGGGAGTCGTCATTCTTACTCTCTCTTCGCTGCTCCACCTCCTCCTCAAGCCACTCAAGCAGCCACTTATTGTTTCTCAGACCCTTGTAAGTTTGTGATTTCCAACCTCTTTCTCTTGTCAACCACTTCAAATAAACAATTATCAACATGGCTAATATTGTATTTAATTCATCTTCACTGTTTTTGTTTTTCAGAAAAAATATTACCAAATGAAGTTGTTTTCTCCTCTGAGCTTAACCAAGAAAAAACAAGAAAATTCAAAATATAACATATTTGCATTCAAAATATATGAAATTTATTGGCAATTCAAAGATGTGCATTTTCATTCGAAATATACCATGAAGTTGTTTCTCCATTTAAAATATGACATAATTTCATCTAATTGGCTGTGATTGCTACTTCTGCTATGGCTTGCCTATTTTACTGATATATGCAATGGCACTCTAGCGTTATTGGATCTCAATCTAATGACTATTGTACATATTGACTTTTTCCGTAAAAATGAACTCACAACATTGTCCACATAATTTTATTTAAGCATGTGTAACCAGAGTTGTAGCTGGCCATTAGATCATGGTCTAACGCCCAACTAGCCATAACTTTGGCTGGATAATAATTTTTCTACACGAGTATCTTAGAAAAACTTTACACCTAGTTTTGATTGAATGGAGAAAAACCCCCAAGGAAAACATAAATTCACTTAGATTGTTGGATTTACATATTTGTTACCCTCATTAAAAGAATGTGGTAAATGACATTGGAGTCATGTCATTCACAAATAAGTATTTGCTTTGCACCCATAAATGTTGATTACTTAATTGACCCGGGAAGTTTCAGATTCTAATTAACAAGATCGATCCTTGGTCTTATGCAATGCAGGCCGGAATAATTCTCGGACCAACTGTATTCAAACACAACAAGAAGCTAGCAGTCATGCTTTTCCCTCCGGGTGCCGGTACAGTGCCGTACACCATATCATTGATCGGAGTTTACCTCTTTCTATTTGTTGAAGGAGTGAAGGTGGACGCAGCCACCGTCCCCAAGCTGGGGAGGAAAGTGATGACCATCGCCTTGTGCGGCATTATCCCCTACTCAGTGACCATGATTTTCATGTGCATCGTCCTTGATAGCTACCTCCCAAGCAACATTGACAGAATGTTCTACATCAGATTCTTGGCTCCCGCTTACGGCCTCTCCTTCTTCCCAACATTGCAGCCCATTCTTGCTGAATTCAAACTCCTCAACACCGATCTGGGGCGCTTCTCCATGAAGGTGTCCATTGCGCACCTGATGATGGGGGCAGTAGTGTGCATGATGAACCAAAGCGTTGTACAAGGATACAAAGACCCCTGGAAGGGTCTTTGGTATTTCTTGTCAGTGATCGCACTGTGGCTGGTCTTAGGCTTTGTCTTCCGGCCGGCGATGTTATGGATAATCCGGAGAACGCCGGAGGGGCGTCAGGTCGAAGGCTACTACATTGTGATTATCATCTTACTGGTCATGGTTGTGGGCTTCATAACGAATGTGATCGGTGCCACCGTCTTTGAAGGAGTACTGATCATGGCCTTGCTTGTTCCACCAGGTCCTCCTCTGGGATCAGCCTTGGTTAACAAGATTGAGCCGATTGGGCGTATTATCTTCTTCCCCATCTACTTCATCATTGCAGGCTTTAGAATCGATCTTTTTAACTCTGGGGACTGGGCTACTTGGTGTGTCATGGAGGCCATCTTGATGACATCATGGTTTGCAAAGCTAATGGGGCTCATCTCCTCGGCAATCTACGTCAAGACCCCCTTCTATGATGCAGTTGCACTTGCATTTGGTTGTAGCTGCAAGGGGTTGATTGATTTGGTCCTCTTGGCAATTTGGTTTAACGCAGAGGTATGCTTGCTAAAGTACCCTTATCATCACGATCTTTTCTGAATTTATTAGTAAGCATCATTAGCAAATTACCTTCTACATTGATATGTTATTCAATACTTAGTCAACTTGAATGCATCTTAGGCGATTGATGCACGCATCCTGGCGATTCTCACCTTCACAAATATAGCTATGACTTGCATATCGACGCCCATACTGGCAGCCATTGCTGAGCGCTCAAGGAGACAGAAATGGACCAGTGGTGCAAGATCAATCCAACAGTCAGGCAAGAACCCGGAGCTGCGCATATTGGCCTGCATTCATGGCCATGACGATGTGCCATCCCTCCTAAGCCTGCTGCAGGTCTCCCACCCCAACCCCCAAAGCCGCATCTGCCTCTATGTCCTGCACCTCGTTGAGCTGATGGGGCGTGGGGCCCCCGTCTTCAAGGCCCACAAGTCTGGCACGAAGTCCTTTGGGTCCACCACATTTGACCACATGATGAATGCCTTCCGCAATCTAGAGAAGAAGAGCGAGGGAGATCTTGTCATTCAGCCTTTCATCAGCGTCTCCCCTCACAAGACCATGCACCAAGATATATGCAGTCTTGCATATGAGAAAGTGGCTTCCCTGCTGATCATTCCCTTCAACAGCCAACATGCCCAAGATAGGAAGCTTCGGCTTGTGGTCAGAAATGTTCTCCAGGAGGCACCATGCTCAGTTGGGGTCTTGGTGGACAACACTAGCCTCTGCAGGGTGGCTACATGGGCCCCAAATGGGCAACTCACGTACCACATTGGGATTGTGTTCTTGGGTGGGCCGGACGACCGGGAGGCGCTGTACTATGTATTAAGGATGACGGAGCACCCGTGTGTGACAGTCACCGCCCTCCGCTGCCTTGCGACGTCTGACGGGAGCCACGCCCATGACCGGAAGAGCACACCGGACGAAATTGCGATACAGGACTTCAGACAAGCAACACTTATGCATGAGGGGGTCCATTACAATGAAGTGGTTGTGACTAGTGTGGAGACCCTGGTGGCTGCAATCAGGTCAATGGGGACTGACTTCGACTTGGTGGTGGTCGGCCGGAGCCATGAGGCCCATTCGGTGATCACCAGCGCGCTATCGGAGTGGAACTCATGCGTTGAGCTTGGGGTGATCGGCGACTTCCTCGCCTCGCCAGATTTCAACAGGTTGGGCATCCCGGTGTTAGTTATGCAACAACACAGGGAGGTTAGTGTGGTTAGGCCTAACCAAGTATTACCAGCTGATAATTAGCAAACACATGTAGCATGTCAATGTTGTGTATCGAGTAGGGTCGAAATAGAAGATAGGCAATGTTTTCGAACATTTGGAAGATTAAACATTTTTCAACTCTTGCAATTTTGGTGGAATCCTAATCACTGCCATATTACAAAGAACACGGCTATATACAGCCCCAAATACCCTTAAGTACCTTGTTACAGAGAAAAAAATTGGGTAAACGTGGCTATTTCAACCCCATAATTTACTCAAGGCCCCCCAAATAAGAAATATGTGGGTTTTTTTTTACTTAGTACCCCCCAATTTCCACCCATACGAGGCACCCCGGCGAATAAAGAAAGGAAAGAAAAAATTGTTTGTATCCCCTATACTGTGTTCAATGTGCATGAAGGTTTCATCGGTAGCAAGTAGGCTGTGAGCACCAGAGTTCTACTAACGTCCTTCCCATCTTCCTCCCTCCCCTGTTCGTCCCTACCATCTTCCTCTCCATGCATGAAGACTTCGATGATTGTAAAAGTTTAATCTCTCTCCAATATCGATGATTACATAACTTTCTCCATGCATTAGAAATTCCGTTGCTTCCCATCCTATTCAAAAAAATCCTTCCTTTGGCTATTTAGCAAGTTATATCTATTAATTTTTTGGGTCTTCAACGACCAAAATTTGGAACCAAAATACGCCATGGCTACCTGAACTTTTTCACGTTGAAGCCTTCATACACGTGACGAGGGATACCCCCCCCCCCCTCCACATCAAAATGATTTATACGGGGACTAAAAGTCCCTGTCAACTTCTTGAAAAGTTGGCAGTGACCTCTCCCCGTGAGCACCTGTCCAGTAATTTTCAACCTTATGGAGCTTTCCTAGCAAGGGGTACCCCCCCCCATCCGATTAGAATGATTCATATGGAGACTAAACGTCTCCGATCAATTATTCCTCATTTGGCAGTTACTGCTCCCTGCCAAAACTCTTCTAGAAGGTTACAACACTTTCAAAAATCTTTCTGGTTGTTGTCTGGCCCCCCGTTCCCCCCGCCACATAAAATGTATGCATACGGGGACTATAGGTCCCCGTCCACTGCTTCATAATTTGGCGGTAACTGCTCCTTGCCAAAACTATTCGAGAAAGTTGCAACACATTTAAAAATCTTTTGGAGGTTGTCTGGCGGGGGTACCTGATCGTTTATAATTAAACTCTTTGCAAGTGTACAAGGTTATTGTACTAGGATAAGTATTTAAGGGTTGTCGAACCTCAAAGACGGATGAATTATTACTACATCTAAAGAGGAATTTGCTGATTAAAAACTAAAATAAACTTAAACTTTAATTAAGTAAAGGAAAAAAATCAACTAGTTTAAAAGCAAGAGATTAATATGATGGAATTTACTTAGGAAATCGAATCCACTATAGAACCATAAAAATTCCTTAACTTTTAATCTAAATCTAATGTGAATATGAGCAAGTATTCTCAGCTACAAGCTAGAATTACTTCATAAAGAATCATTAATTACATTCCATGACATGAACTATCTTCGACAATAACATGAATCATCTACACTAAATTAGCTATAGGCATGACCCATCTAATCTTAGTATAACTCATCCAAGTCATTAATTATCTGAACATTAAAACTATTGTATGACCATCTCATCTAAATCACAAAAATTAGAATCGATGTAAATATCAAAACTACATCAATCTATCATCTACAAGACAATAAATCAACATAGACTTGAATAAACATTAAAAGCTCCTCTATTAAAAAGGAAATCCATATCATATAATTGTCATCATTCACAACTGAGATCTAAATTAAAAAAAAAACTGAAACTTATCTATAGCTTCATCAACTCCTAAGTAAAAGAAAAGTCTAGTCTTCTATTGTAGAAGAAAGCACTTGAATCTCCATTAAAAGCTTTGAGTTCTCTTCCATCTTCTTCTTCCTTTTTCTCCTTAGAAAACCTACTAGAATCCCTCAATTTTGAGCCAAATATGTCTTTTTATAGGCATAAATTCCGTAGGAAGAAGTCCAATATGAAAAGGATTGAAATTTGGGTCAAACAAGGAAATTGCGTGTTATGCCGTTCGAACGCCCTGCATGCCTGTTCGAATAGCTACACTGTTTCTGCAATCTAGATAGTTTTCCTGGACAGTCCATATTCTGTTCACTAAGCTTTTCTTCATGTCCATATTAATTTCTAACTTGTTTATAACTCCAAAAAGTTGTCCAAATCACTTTAAAGCATGTCAAGACTATTTTGAATTATTCCAAACATCGTCCAAGTACCTCGATAAGCGCACTTTACCTATAAAACATAAAATATCATACTTTAGACATGTAGGATATAATTAAAATTCCAACTTGATTTAAATACATATCTAAACTACTAATAACTATAAAATTATTAATAATTAAACTAAAGTACTAATATCTATTTTAATCTAAATAGACTATAAATAACACTAAATTAACCTAATCTATACTAGCAAATAAGGTAAAAAGGCATATAAAATAGATATATATTTCATACTTATCAGTACCCCCTGCCACACCCAATATATGCATACAGGGACTACAAGTCCTCATCAACTGCTTCCTAATTTGGCGGTGATTGCTCCCCAGCAAAACTCCTCCAAAAGGTTTCAACACCCTCGAAAATCATCTGGAGGTTGCCACATGTTTAAATCGGACTCCTCTATTTTTTCATGCTTTGGGGTTGTTTTTGTTTTCGGTGTTTTGCTAATATCGTTATTTAAATCTTTCCATGATGAAGATGGGACAGGATTGGAAGGGATCTGACGGGAGAAGAGGGGATGGAACAATGGGAATGGAGGGGAGGGGAGGAGAGGGTACAGGAATGTAGAGTAGGCGGAGGGTGGAGAGGGGACATGAGGAGAGGGGACGGGAGGGGATGGAATGACGGGAGGCAAGGGGATGGGAGGGGGAAGGTGGGGGGCACGGGCCAAATGAGTTGGGGGGATGGGGGGCGTAGAGGGGTTCTGAGTAAAAAACATTTTCATGGTGAGAGTGGGGTGTAGGGAAGTAAATTTTGTGTTTTCTTTGGGGTGTGTAAAGTCTGGGGGGCCTGGGTGAATAGTGGGGGGAAATAGTCACGTTCTTTCGAGTTTCACCTATACCCCATCTGCCCCCCAAGAAATTTCTTATGTCATTACCCCGAATAAACCTAAAGAATAATGAACAGCCATGATGTACACAATAGAACATTTTCCTTACAAGTAACCTTCTCCTCTATGCTCCATCAGAATCCACTGGGCTCCTCCACCCTCATGCCCTGCTTTGCCTGGGTTCAGCCTTTGAGCAGAAACACCCTACTTCTCTGCTCAATGCCTCCATGCTCCATAAGAATCCACTTGTCTCCCTCAATGCCTCGCGCACTCGTTGCTCACCATCTCCCTCACTCACTACCTCTCTGCATTGCCTCCTGACCTCTACACTCCCATTAGAAGGCAAGGGTTATGAAGAGAATCCTTTCTGCCACTTCAAAGTCTTGTGCCGGTGTTGCCCATGTCTCAAACCCAACAACCAGCTCCAGTGACAAATCCCTGCAAATTTTATGTACAAATTTTGTGCTTTGGTATTGGCCCATGAAAGTGCCTGTAGGGATTTAAGGTGCATTGGTATTGGCCTGTGGAAGTCTTTGTAGGGATTTAGGGTTGTTGTTTTTTAAAATTAAATGGGATATCAGTTTAAGTTTGGACTCCTGCTGAATTTGTTATAGAAGTATACCAAAGAGCATGTTTGGCAGCGTGAGAACACTGGATCTGCTATGTGTGACAAAGGGTTTTTGCAATTCTCTTATGAAACCATTAAACAAAATGCTTTGATGAAGACGATGGAAAGGAGCACACTGAAAAGCCTTTGATAAAGCGTGTTATGCATACATGGCTCCCTCCAAGCAATATGCTACTTGAGATGATGCTTTCCATCGAATTTTAAAGATGAAATACGATGTTGAAAATCTGTTGGAGGGCCTCTTGAGAAAATTATTATCTATCAACCACATGCCCACCATATATTTGATGTTTTTCTTCTTTGTATTATAACTTATTAGTTGCATGCCTTTTGTATATCAAACTAGTATACTTTTGGGTCCCCAAATGAAATGGGGTATTGAGTGTTAAATGTGATCAACCCAATTAAAGATCTATATGATTATAGGAGTATTTGTTTGTGAAAAGATTGAGTTATTTTTATTTTTTTATCCTTTCCCTCTATGGCTTTGGAGCTCATATTTGTGTTTTTATTTTTTTATAAAACTACAACATGTTTCGACTAGTAAAGTTACCTTTATATTGGTATAATTGGTATTTTAACTTCTTCATACAGACAAAACGATAGAAAATCTGCTTGCTAGTGTTAGTCTCTGCCACCATTTACAAATGTGATATGCTTGTTAGTTGTAGCTTTGTCTTTTACTTGTTGCTATGCACTTTTGTTATGTTCCATGCTCTAAGGAGTAGTTTAACTTTATCTTGCTCCTTTCATGCAATTGTTTCAAGATTAAATAGTTGATATTACAAGTATGTTCCCTCTCGACTGTGGTTTTATAGCTTCTGGGTTTTGAAGGTGTTTTAATGTGTAATGTATGCTTTCAACTAAAGTGAAATTTAATGGAAAATAAACTTGCATTTATCATGCAATGATATCATGAGATTAGTTTAATACAAGTGATTTTCATATTTAGAATTATGTGTGTTTTCTTGGAGTTGTATGGTGATTAAAAATGTCACACATTATGCACTTTCTTTACCAAGGAAGCTGAAAGGAGGAGATGAGATATCACTTATCGAATGTCATTTTGTAGTAGTCTATGTAAAGAAAGATGCACCTATGCCTCCAATTTCAGCTACTTGGAGGAAATATCACTTATCGAATGCCGATGCATGGAATAAGTAATACAAAGATAAGAGTGATTAATATGCGTCCATGTGGTAGTTTACCATTGTCGACAATTTCTATTGTAGACACAACAGAGTAGTTGATGACCATTTTAGTGATGGGATACATTATTTGAAACTCTAGCTCAATGTTTTGATTATATTAATTATATTTTGATTTTTGTGATGGGATACTAAAGGAATGGATGTGAAGTTAGGTTAAGGTGAAGATGTATATGACAAAGTTATATTTTGATTTTTGCGATGGGATACATGTACATGAAGGAATGGATTTGTTACGTTAAGGTGAAGATGTACATGACAAATTTACATTTTGATTTTGTGATGAAATACGTGTACATGAATTTTTAGCTCAATATTTTGATTAGATCAAATTAAGTGTTTAAACTGTGGATAAGTTTAAATATTGCTCATATTATACCTACTGGAACGGCTCTCGCGATGGGTTCTCCCTAATAGATTACAAAGTATCATATAGTGGGCGCCCACCGAGAGAGCATATGGCCTGCATTGGAGCCATAGTAATCTTTTTGGAATTGCTCTCACGGTTGGCACCCCCTGACGGTTTACAAAGTATCATACGGTGGGCGCCCACCGAGAGAGCATATGGCCTACATTGGAGTTCCAACAATCTTTCTGGAACTGCTCTCACGGTGGGTGCCCCCAGACAGATTACAAAGCATCATACGGTTGGCACCCACCGAGAGAGCAGATGGCTTGCATTGGAGCCCCGAGAATCCTTCTTGAACTGCTCTCACGGTGGGCATCCCCTCACAGTTTACAAAGAATCATATGTAGGTGCCCATCGAGGGAGCAGATGGCTTGCATTGGAGCCCCAACAATCTTTTTGGAATTGCTCTCAAGGTGGGTGCCTCCTGATGGTTTACAAAATATCATACAATGGGCACCCACCAAGAGAACAGATGGCCTACATTAGAGCCCCAGGAATCCTTCTTGAACTGCTCTAACAGTGGGCTCCCCCCAATAGATGACAAAGTATCATATAGTGGGCACCCACCGAGGGAGCACATGGGTTGCATTGGAGCCCCAGCAAACCTTTAGGAATTGCTCTCACAGTAGGCTCCCCTCGACACTTTACAAAGTATCATATGATGGGTGCCCATGGAGAGAACGGAGGACCTGCATTAGAGACCCATAAACATTCTAAAATAGCTCTCACAATAGGCGCCCCCTGACAAATTACAAAGCCTCATACAGTGGGTGCCCACCAAAAGCACATAAGGCATGTATTGAAGCCCCAGGATACCTTCTGGAATAGCTCTCTCGATGGTTGCCCCCTTACAGAAAATAATGTTTTCTACAGTGGGCGCCCACCATATAAAACGTCAAGACTGTATTGAATTCTATTAATTAGACTTACACCCAGAAGTTAATTTTTACACCCATGATTCCCCCCCCCCCCCCCGGCCACCGTTTTAATCTGTGTTTAGCATTTCTCATTCACACCATTCAGATCATGCATTTATATCTCATAAACCTGCATAATAGTGTCTCCATCACACAATTCAGATCATACATTCACATCTCATAAACCTGCATAATAGTGTCCTAATCACACAAAATCTGATCATGCATTCATATCATATCCTTATTCACCCTGTACGACAAACGTGTCAAACACATGATACACAATCATGCATAATAACTCCTAATCACATGTGTCAAATTGTCCAAATTCCCCCATAGGGAACCTATAGCAGTATGTTCGCCAAGGACATCTCTACAGTGAGGAGAGTCTAAATTTCCACATAGAGAACCTAGAACATGTGGTAGCCGGTACACAAAGGCATACCACTTTGGGTGCTCAGTGTCCAAACGTAATTATCTCAATAAATCTCAACCACAAGACAAGTCCATGTCTCATCTCCATATATCTCAAATCAACTTATCTCAACTTAGATCGACTTAACCTGAGGAGTATACATGTTCCACACAAGAACTCAAATTGAAATCATATCCTTTCGGACCATCCAAATTTCAATTAAGCCAATGATCAAGTAATCCAACACGCAATCTCACATCATTGCATACAATCGATCAATCACGGCTAAATATCGATAAAATCTCATTCATTAATTCCGTTCCATGATGCATGCGTTACGCCCCAACTTTTTAAATTGCTTTAAAGGTCGGAGTGTCGGCAACTCATAGTAATAAACGGGCCAAGATCAACCGTGCATAGAAGAGTAACTATCCATTGATTTAGGTAATTACAAAAAACTTTACAAAAATAAGGCTTATCGTGCCTTAACAAAATCAAAGTTGCGCACATACAAAATTAATACATAACAAAAAAACATGATAAAGCATAAATCCTTCGAAGTCTACGAGCAATCTTTAAGAATGTTATCTTCATCGTCCAAACTTGCGGTGTCTAGGGGTAGGTGAGTATAATTATACTCAGTAGATAGAATTAAATTATATTAGCATGCTAAAACATGAAACATAAATAAAGATGAATAAAATATTCTCATAATATAATGTCGAATTAAATCAATATTATCAACTAACAAAATCCAACACATTTCTTACAAAAATAGTTTTTCACAGAAACTAGTAAATTCGGATAATTCGTTCGTAGCCAGAATTCGATAATTAAATCCAAATCGGATAAATTGTCGCTCATAGATTCTCGTTGATACCCGAGCGACATACACCCGTGCTCGTGGGGCAACAGGATCAGAATGAAGATGATATTCCCACGATATCCAACTTCATGGGAGCGCAATGTGCCATAATAGGCGGTACCTAGGAGTCATAACTCCGATAGCTTTCGGGCTTTATACCAAATAGTTACCCGTCAAAACCGATCGTAGTTTTTGGGCATTATACCAAATAACTACCCTTCAAATCTAGTCAAATCATTCATAAACATATTCCAAATAATAATAATATTTTAATAGACATATTACAACAAAAATACACTAAGAGGTGTACACGACGATATTATTTTAGCACATGTCCACCCTTAATCATATCTATTTCAAAATAATAATTTATTTATAAAATAAATAAATTATAAAATATAATGCCTAGTTGTAGCACGGAATTAGAGCTTAAAACCACCTACCCTTTTTAAGCCTATATTTATAGTCAGCTTAGAAGCGGTGGGCGGCACCTCCCCTTACGCAGAGATGGTTTCCTCGTTCGGCTTGGGTGAGGCGGGCAAAACCTCCCCTAGCGTTAGGATAGTCTCTTCATTTGGTTCGGGTGCGGTGGATAGGGCCTCCTCTTACCTCGGGTTGTTTCAACCTTTTAGAAGGGTTATCTCAAAAAACGGCTCTCACAATGTCTGACACCCTTGAATTATGCAAACTTGGTTTTTGAATGGATAAGAAACAATGAAGAAACACGTGTTTAAGCTTACAAACGCACATGTACACAATGGGAAAGAGAGGAAGGAGAGGTGGGGCGTGTTGCACCTCACCCATCCCTCCCCCTTAAATACCCAAACGAGACCACCGTTGCGCATCTAGCGAACTGCGCAATCAAAGCTGCAGGCTACCTTAGACTAGCAAAGGCAGACTTGCAAGTATTATATTCTACCCAAAATGGAGAGGCCAAACTAACCGAACAAACAGCCAAAACATTGGAAAGAGCAAACTACATTAGGACCGGTCACTTCTCATCCTCTTCATTCTCATTCAAGTTACCTTCGCTCTGCTGGTAGTTCAGTTCAGCCCAACTGTGCATTATGAAGCATACTGATTTTCTCAGCCGAGAAAATTGTTTAACTAAACAGCTACTAATATAGAATTCAGATTGGGGAGATATTAAATCCTCACTCAAATATCAAAGCTTAGTATTTAATACTCATTTTCTTATTTTTCTGTAATAAATGTTCACTCAAATTTATAACTTTTTCATTGTTACCTATGGATTTACATATCACCACTGAGAGATAAGGCCAACAAAATAAAATTTAGAGAGAAAAGACATACCCTAAACTCTAATACTAATATCTTCAAAGGCATTTTTTTTCGGGTGATTTGAAAATCTTCAGAGTTCTTTAGTGGTACATTTGCTCTTATGTTTTAATTAGCCTTAACGAATTACAAACACTCTATTAATAGCTAAAGCTTTTATGACACTTAAAAACTGAACTGTGATAAATAATTAACCAACAAACATGGGGTGTTCCATACAACAATGAACAATCAAATCCAAGATTTAGCTGGGGTAATGTCTACAATGCTCCAATTAGCTTTATCATTTTAGCCTTTCATTTTAACTGATCCATCCTACTATGACTTGTTTCTCCACTGCTTCTCTGGTCAATTGGTAAATCTGAAAGAACACTAGCTCCACACACCCTATTGATCACGTGGGAAACCTGGGCCAGGCTAGGCTGCCGGTTTGCTGAAATTTCTGCACACATCAAGCCAATCGCAATTACTGATACGTCAATAGAACTCAACTCAATTAAAGCCATGATTCTACATATAAAGCAAAAGGGTCTCGGACCTACATATAAATGCCATGATTTCTTCAACTACTGATACATCAATTGAAGTCAACTCAATTACAAACCTACTTCAGAAAATACAAAGCTTAGAGCTTAGAGCTTAGAGCTCAGATTTAGATTTTTAGCAGCTGAGCTACAGTTTTGAATCTCAACACAAATTAAGCTGTATATCTCTCAAACAACAACTACAATCAACTACTGCCTCCATAATTGTGAAAAGAGAACTGCTATTTGAAACAAATCCTACAAATATAATTCAACAAACTAAGAAGAATCCACAGGTAACGGTGATAAATCCACACTCCAACAGTCAAATTTGGCTCCAAACTTGCAAGTTGGTCATGTGCTGGGGGATAGTTTTGGCGAGAACCCATGTGCAAGTGTTTAAGGCAGTTAGAAGCTTAATCACCTTCCCCTTGGCTGGTTCACGGGTTGAAACTGCTCCTAACCCTCCAAATTTGCACAATTAGTCCAGAACCTCAAACAAAGCAAACCCAAAGCCTACAACTCCTTCAGTCACTCCATGTAACTAATTACTACTTCAACAAGCTACAGCTGCTGACAAATAATTGACAGCTACTAATTAGACTACTAATTACTGTATTAGTAGCAATTCATCAAACCCCAACAAATGCAGCCTCAAAATTATTAAAAAAAACTCTTTTGGAAGCTAATTCTTCGGGTTTTCTCTTAGTCTTCAAAGCTGCCTACATCGCAGTCTTTGTGTTGAGAAACAGGAAGTTTTTTTAAGACCTTTCTAGCTAACTTATCAATCTAGATAATGGTCAAGTCTAATAGTACATAGAAGTTGTGTTAGTTCATTTTAAG
Organism: Saururus chinensis; assembly: GCA_035235625.1. NCBI lineage: Eukaryota > Viridiplantae > Streptophyta > Magnoliopsida > Piperales > Saururaceae > Saururus > Saururus chinensis. Next base: position 32,162,821 of record CP141142.1, read on the forward strand.
TTTGGCTACACAGAGATACAAGCATGCATAGTGATGTGATAGAGGTCTGATAAGCCTTATGATGATTTAGCTGCAGTATGATTCGTCTGATCGTGTCTGAGTCAATAGTGGAGTACATCTTTTGAATACCGTTGATTTACCGTTGCTTTAGATTGTACATTCCATTCAATAATCTCTGTTTCTCAATAACATCTTATGAGTAGCTTTTGTTGCCACTGTTCTTTGTCATTTTCTTACACTGGTGACATTGTTTTAACCAATTTGCAAGATTTGCGAGTGCAAATCTCACTTTTTCTTTTAGGAGGAATTACTTTCTCCTTACTTTCTGTAACTAGTAACGAAAGCTCTGTTTTTTTTAGCTGGATATCATTCTTTACGAGCACAAGCCTATGGACTGACCAACACATATATAATAATTATTCTACAGAAAACGCAAATGGGTCCACGACGTATGCATCAGAAACAGCTAAATTCGTGGATCAAAGACAGAATCAACGAAACCCATATACAGAAAAACACTGAGAATCTGCAGAACATAGATATACTTGTGACCCGGCAAATGAAACTTGCAACACATATATAATAATTATCATACGAAAAGAGGAATTACCTTGAGAGGCAGAGGACAGCCAGTCTCCAAAGTAACGATGAAGGAAGACCACAGTAGGAATCACTGATTGAAGGCAGCGCCAGTGAAGATAGGGGATCAAGTGGGAGTATTTACCACACAAAGCCGCCGCCGACGATGGTGAAGAGATGTAGGTCAAGGAAACGACGGAGAGAGAAAGGAGAAGGTTTGAGCCAACCGACTGTTCGGAATTGATGAGAGGTATTTTCGCAGCCGACGAGGGTGATGAGAGGTTATGTCATGTGGGGGAAGAACGAAAGGCAACTGACCGGCGAAAAGGAAACAAGAGGAAGCCGATGGGGAAAGTTACAGCGGGGTACACAGTGAGTGAGTAATAGTGCACGCCTTGTCCGGAGATCACTTCCAATAAATTTGGTTCTTTCGCTGTCTTGAAAGTATATAATTGTTACTTGAAGACTAATTTATTTGTAAATAATTTTATTATATATAAAATTTTTAATTTTGTGTATAATTTTAAAGTAGATTTTTTATTAATAATATTATATAATATCTCGTTAGAAAGATAAAGATGGATAGTGCATACTCCTTTTATTTTTAATTTTTCTTAGTCATTTTTACTCCTGTCTTTTGGTTTCTTTGATTTTTTATAAACACTTTTAATAAGCCCTGTTGTATAAGTAAATCTTTAACCCATCTCTCTTACAAGTTAAAATTATTTTTTTTATCAAAATTTTTAACTTTAAATTTGATAAACCCCTTAGATGTCATCATGAAAAAAAACTGTTTTAAACCAAAATTTTGATACCAGTTTATAGAATTTTACGATGGCACAATCTAAATATAAAGCAGAAAAATAATAAAAAGTAAATAGAGCAAGACACAAAGTTTAAGTGGCTCGGCAAGATACCTCTGTCTATGAGCGGAGAGAGTCTTTCCACTATAACTTGAGAAATATCCGGATGAATTACAAGCCTCTTAAATAGTCCCTTCATAAAGCCTTTCCACTATCACTTGAAAAATATCTGGATAAATTATAAGTCTCTCAAATAGTGTAGCTGAATTTTGGCTATTACTACCCATTGACGCCACCAAAATTCCTCCAAATTGCATTCACGAGGAGTATATCACATTGATTGAAAACCCAAGACTGGGTGTCAGCTCATTAACTATTTGAGTGGAGTTGACTTGGAGTTTGCATGTAGTTAAAATGGTGTCATGTATCCAAATTTGAATATTTAATAGAAAAATTTTGGTCAAGATAAAAGCAATGAACCTAAATTCATTTATTAGGTATAAGATGTAAAAATATATGCAATTATAATACTTTTTTCGAAAAAAAATTAAACAGCAAGGTGAAAAGTTAACCAAAATGGGTATGAGATTGGTAGAAGAAAACAAATAGAGATAGGTTTATAAAAGAAAACTAAAATGGGCTGCATGCAATGCAAATAACTCTCACTCGTGTGGGAAGAATTTTTAATGTTTTCCTTTGATATTGAGCACAGTGTAAGGAATGCATAGGAACCCTTCATCCGTGAAATCGAAAACACACACAGTGGCACACACTAGAGCGCTAATGTGTGCGCCATCAATCTCAAATATAAACAGCTGCCATGCATTCCTTACGTTGGGCTCATTGTCATAGTGGAACATAAAAACCCTTCACATGTGAGATAATTTGAAAATATGACACATACCCTTTACTCAACATACCGCCAATGCGCACAGTAAAGAATCATGTCTCCTCCCATCATGATAACCTATCCTTTCTGCCATTACTCCATCAAAACCTCTCCCTCTTCTATTGCAAAGGCCAATTTCTCCAACACCGGCTACCTCTCCAAACCGTCCACCTCAAGTTACTCTATGTCCATCTTTCCTCTCCGACCAGCTCACCTCTCCACTTTGTTCCCCTCTCAGGCCCAATGTCCCTCTCCGCCCTGGCTCTGTCCTCGCCCTATCTTCCATCTATTTTGTAGCTCCCATCTCCCATGACAATAAGAGGAAGATCCGAATGGGTTTGACAAGCAAGTAAACGCCCTCATTGATAGCTTTAGGTCTTCGATTTTGCATGTTGATTTCCTTTGAATGAGGATTTGTTTGTAATACGCCTGCATGGGTTGAGAGGGAGGTTGTGTTGTGATTGGGGTAGGTAGGGACAACCATGTTACTATGGGGGTAAGTGGGGGGTGTTGCGATGCTGGTAAGGGGGGCTGTGTTACGATGAAGGCAAGGGGGGGGGGGATGTGATGAGGAATGGTGTGTAAAGGTTACTCGTTTATGCATGGTTGATTCAGGCCCTCCTTGATTATAAATTTTATGAGATTTTGACTTTTAAGTTAATATAAAAGTCGGGGTGTAACACCATCCTTAGGCTAATAAATGTTATCATTTTCCTTAGTCTTCCCATTCATGAGCTGAGGGATAGGGATGTTGCTGAACAATCCTTTAGGTGCAAGATGAAAGAAAGACTCTTTTCAAAAATCTCAGCAGTTAAAGATAGTGACATTTTGTCAAGCTCAAGGGGAGGAACATATTAATGGAGGACAAGCTAAGGCTTGCTCTGTTATATGTGATAGTTGTCTTCCTCCTCCCCAGAGCAAGGGGACAATGGTTAATGAAGTATTGGCTCTTGGTGGAGGTGGATAGCCTCAGATCCTTCAATGCCCACCCTTGGGGGAAGATTGACATGAGCTTGTTGGAGTTGAGCCCTCCTCCACATATGCATGAGGCATCAAGGGGGGGCTTCCCTTGACTCCCATCCACAAAGGACCCCACGTGTGGGCACAAGCATCCTGAGACATTTGCATGGGGAGGGATCTCATTATTCTCATCCACAATAGAGCCCTCCTCGAGATTGTTATCATTCACAAGGGATGCATTAGGAATCTTCTCAATGTTGATAGCCCATGGGGAGACATGAGGCCATGGCGTTATAGAGGTGTGGGTCCCATTTTCAAAAGGAGGGCTATAACTCTGGAGGCTCATCAGGAATTGATACAATGGTTGCGGAGAACTTTAGGATATTCATAATGTCAACATGCAACTGAGAGAGGAAATCAACAAGTTGAAGTACAAACAACAAAGGGAACTCTACTCCCTAGAGTGCAAGGTGCTTGAGAAGGCCCTTCAAGTAAAGATGACTAGCAAAGCAATGCCCACACAACCAACACTTATGTATATTGATGAGTCATTTTCTCTTCACTTGTCAAACACCTGCTTGAAGACAAATAAAGTGTCAGGGGAGGAGGTTGGGGGAAGGGGGCGGGGTGTGGGGAGGAGGTTAGAGGGGGGTGTAGGGAGGGGGGATGGGGTCTTGGTTGCGATGGAGATTGGGGAATCCACCTAGAGCCCATTGTAACTAAGGCGATTTTATTTAATTTTTAATTTAACATAGACCCTAAATTTCATATTTACCTCCTTGCATATTGGTAAGTTGGATTGTAGGTGTTCTACAGCCAAATCGAAAGAACTAAACAAAGTCATGAAAGGGGACCTTAGAATAGTTGTCATGGCCACTTGTTTGAGAAGCTCTTAGATCTACACTTAACCTAGGTCTGCCAAAGAATCATTGCCAGCCTCCTATTTATGAGGAAATTGAGCCTCACATTCAATATTTCTTGGAAGGTGGCGTCTATAACAACCCCAATTTTTTTGAAAATATACCTTCGGGTCTATTTTTAGTTTCCAAGCCCACTAATCCTGTTTACCAATTTGACATTGTTCAAGCCTTAATCTCCTTTTGGATCTCTTAGATTGTTCGTAGGACTCAAAGAGACAATTATAATGAGCCTAAGAACACAAAAATCTGACACTAGGATCATAGGCTATGGCCTCGAGAATCATGTCATAGGTGGAACCCACCTTCATTTCGAGAAGAAAAATACCCTTGGGTGGTCTTGTTTAAAGGGCTCATTGATACAATCCCAACAGTGTAAAGAATGTGTGAATCCAAGTTTTAGGTTAGGAGATATCGAGTTTTTTTTTCCCGTTAGCTGGTGCATAAACTAGCAACAACTACAATGGGCAAGTGATGTGTAGGCTAGCCTATAGCTAGCTAACCTAGCTTGTGGTTCGTTGGATGTGCAACACATGTCGCACATCCAACGTCCTACTTTTCCTATTCAAGGAGAGGGAGGGGGTTTCCAATTCACCCTACCGCATTTTTCCTCTCTTCTCAATCTTCTTTTGATCCCATTGCCCCATGAGCATGGGTCGATGTCGTTTTAGTATCGGCAATATCTTGTGACTAAAATGTATTTGTGTTAAGCTATGCAAAAGACTTGACTTTAATTTCTAAGTCAATAATTTCATATTTGATTTATTTAAATTTTGTCTCATCATGTTAGTACAATTTTTATACTCACCCACCCCTAGATATTGTAGGTGTAGACACCAATTTGGTGCTATAGCGGAATAGTCCATGAAAAACAAGGGGGCCAATGTGTCGGACTTTGCTTAATGTCTTTTGTTCATAATGTATATTTATGTTGACATGATATTGTGGTGTTTATTGCCTTCATTTTGAAATTTTGTACTTTTGTAAATTAATATTTTTGTAAAGGTTACTCGTTTATACATGGTTGATCCAGGCCCTCCTTGATTACAAATTTTACAGGATTCTAACTTTTAAGTTAATATAAAAGTCAAGGTGTAACACCATCCTCAGGCTAATAAATGTTATCATTTTCCTCGGTCTTCCCATTCATGAGCTGAGGGATAGGGATGTTGTTGAACAATCCTTTAGGTGCGAGATAAAAGAAAGACTCTTACCAAAATGTCACTTGTCAAAGGCAATGCCATTTTGAACAAGCTCATGGCAAGGAACACATTCATGGAGGACAAGCTGAGGTTTTCTCTGCTATATGTGATAGTTGTCATCCTCCTCCCCAGAGCAAGGGAGACAATGGACTTGAAGCTTTGACACTTTGTAGAAGTGGAGAGCCTAAGATCCTTCAATGCCCATCCTTGGGGGAAGATGGTCTACTAGGCCTTGATGTGAATAGTGAGGAATGTAGGTGATCATTTATACATAGATAGGGGTGGGATTTATTACAATGGGTGTAGGGGGGTTGTTAGCGGGGCAAGGGCGGATGTGATGGGGAATGGTATGGGGGGGCTATGATGAGGAATGGGGGGTGTAGGGAGGGTGTTGGGGGTCTTGATTGCGATGGGGACCGAGGGTGGTCAACCCACCTAGAGCCCATCATAACTAAGGCAATTTTATTTAATTTTTAATTTATAGTTTAACTTAGACCTTAAATTTTATATTAATCTCCTTGCATATTGGTAAGCTAGATTGTAGGTGTTCTATGGCCAAATTGGAAGAATTGAACAGATTCACCAAAGGGGAGCTTTGAGCAATTGTCATGGCCACTTGTTTTGAGAAGCTCCTGGATTTGTCCTTAGATAAGTCTTTTATCAACTCATTGCCAGCCTATTATTTGTGAGGTAATCGGGCCTCACATTCAATATTTCGATGAAGGTGGCCATCCTCAGGCCATTAGATGTTATCCTTTTCCTTAGTCTACCCATTCATGAGTTGAGAGATGAGGATGTCGCTGAATAGTCCTTTAGGTGTGAGATGAAAGAAAGGCTATTTTAAAAAATATCACTCATCGATGGCAATGACATCAAGAACAAGCTCATGGAGAGGAACACATTAATTGAGAACAGACTGAGGCTTCCTTTTTATATGTGATATTTGTTTTCCTCCTCCCTAGAGCGGGGGGATTATGGACTTGAAGTATTAGCTCTTTGTGAAGGTGGAGAGCCTCAGATCCTTCAATGCCCACCCTTGGGGGAAGATAGTCTACTAGGTCTTGATGCGAATAGTAAGGAATACTTGCGATCATTTATACAAAGATAAGGGTGGGATTTGATACGATGGGTGCAAGGGGGTTGTGATGAGGAATGAAAGGTGTAGGGAGGGGGGTTGAGGGTCTTGGTTGGATGGGAATTGGGGGGTGGTCAACCCACCCAGGGGCCATCACAACCCACATATAGGCCATCACAACTAAGGTAACTATATTTAATTTTTAATTTATAGTTTAACGTAGTCCCCAAATTTCATATTTATCTTCTTGCATATTGGTAAGTTGGATTGTTTTTAAACTACAATTTAGAGGCATTACCTGTACCGAGAAAAGTTTGAAGTTTTTACTGACCACCAAAGTTTAAAGTATATATTTTCTCAAAGTGGCCTTAATATAAGGCAAAGATGGTGGATCGAGTATATTAAAGATTATGACTTTTCTATTAAGTACCACTCAAGAAAAGTCAATATAATAGTTGATGCCTTGAGCTGCAAGTTAGAAGGAGGAATCAGTCATATGCTCATCAAGGAATAGAAATTTGAAAGAGACAATAAGTTTCAAACCTGAACTACAACCTAGAAATAGGAAATCTTTCATTACCAACTTAGAAATGAAATTGACATTGGTTGAACGCATCTTAGAGGACCAGAAAGATAATGAGGAATATAAACATTACTCAAAAAACCTAACTTTACTAAAGGCTCAGATGAAGGTATTCAATTTTGAGAATGATTAATGATTCAAAAAATTCCTGAGTTGAAGGAAGATTTATTACATGGAGCACATAAGTCTCGGTATACCATCCACCCAAGAGGAACTAAAATGTACTAAGATTTAAAAAGGAGCTTTTGGTAGAATGAGATGAAGAAGGATATAGGTAAGTATGCCTCGAAATGTTTAACCTATCAGCAAGTTAAAGATGAACACCAAATACCTTCACAAACCCTTCAACCAATAAAGATTCTTGAGTAGAAAAGGGAACATATTTGTGACGCCCCGACCCGGAAACACAATATGGGCCGGGGGTCCGAAAATGATAAAAACCAAACCTAGAACCAGGAGCGGCAAACTCTAAGTGTGAGAGTCTTCTTGTTCTTCTACGTGCTTCAGAACTTTAGTGCTCCATTACGCGTAGGCCAGAACAAACCTAATTATATAACTAATTCGGATCGGGTCAACGTTGCCTTGCTGTTAGTTGTCTACATACGTATTGGATAATATCTGTGATGTTACTCTGATACGATCGGATCCGTACGTAGTTCTGCCTATTGGCTACTACATACATCAAATTATATGAAAATACATACATATACCAAATATTTAATCAGGGTTATACAAAAACCCGTAAAACACCGACAACACATATCTCGCTCTATCATAGAGACGAGCACTACACGACCACCACAACATGCCTCACTCTATCTCAGAGCAAATCCATCACATTCACATGTCTCGCTCCATCACTGAGCCGAGACCACATGCATCACACATATCGCTATATCACTTGGTCGAGACCGAACACACACAACACATCTCTCTCTAACCCAGAGCGAGATGGCACACATCATGGCATATAAGCATAGCATATCATAATATAAACACACACAAAACATGTCTCTCTCTAACCCAGAGCGAGACAAATCACTTAGCTGAGACCAAACACACACACAACACATCTCTCTCTAACCCAGAGCGAGACGACACACATCATGGCATATAAGCATAGCATATCATAATATAAACACACACAGAACATGTCTCTCTCTAACCCAGAGCGAGACAGATCACTTAGCTTAGACCGAACACACACACAACACGTCTCTCCCTAACCCAGAGCGACACGGCACACATCATGGCATAAAAGCATAGCATATCAAGGCATAGCGTATACCCTATCTAGCACATGCATTCTATAATTAAAATAGGAGGTAAGAAACACTTACTCCCCTAATGTCTCACAAGGTAGCGGTATTCGGGGTACTTGTTTCTGGGCATCCTCCCCTTCAGATCCGATGACAGCAAACAGAGCCTCCTCTAACCTCCACACGTTCCTTGCCTTGTGCTAAAAGACGACTGACCAACTGTCCCCTTTCTCGGAGACTTCTCATTTTATGCGCCCGTAAGCGACGGACAGAACGTCCCTTTCCCCGGGACATTTCCCACACTACGTGGCCCTTTGGTGAAGGATGGATCCTTCCCTACTTTGGGCAACAACCCCCGATGCAGCCCGTGATGGAGGACGGAGTCCCCCTTTCTCTCTTGGCCGTTACTCTCTCTTCGGGGCAGGAGGGTGGCGGATAAAGCCTCCTCTTGCCTCAGGCCGTTTCCCCCTTCTAGGGATGCCAACTTGAGAGATGGACCATGCCATTGCGTAGATCACCCTCAAATTAGCTAGGAATGCCTCAAGAACGACCCGAATCGGACTTAAAATAAGTGAGAAATGAAGAACAGAAGTTTTTGAATGTGGGAGAGAACACAGAAACGTGGGAGAGTCTCTCCTTTCTCTTCTCTGGATGTCGTGGATGCTATTTATAGAAAAACTGGATAGATGTGAGGCTGACACGTGTCAATCTTATCCGCTTCATCAGCAATCCTATCCGCTTGCATCATCAATCCTATCAGCTTCGTCAACAATCCAATCTACTTGCGCCATCAATCCTATTCGCTTCATCAGTAATCCTATCTACTTGTATCATCAATCCTATCCGCTTCATCAGCAATCCTATCTGCTTGCATCATCAATCCTATCTGCTTTGTCATCAATCCTATCCACTTTATCGGCAGTCTTTTCCACTGCGTCATCGATCCTATCCAGAATGATATTATTTTATTCAAATAATTTCTGACCTCAAAACGCCATAACTTCCAACCTTGACGTTGGAATTGCACGTTCTTGCTACCGATGGACTCGTGTCGACGAGCCCTTTGAAATAAGACCACACATGGGTAGGTTATCCTGACCTCCGTTTCATTTTTTCTCCGGAAATGTGTCCCAATCTTCTATGCCACAAGTTTGAGGAATTTTCATCAATAAAGCTACGTTTATCACCAACATAAGTATGCAGGGAAAGCAGTGAAGTAGAAAAATAATCATCAAGATTAAATTTATATAATCCATCACATAAAATACTAGAACCAACACATGAAGTATTCTTAAATAGGCTAAAACACTTATTCCCAAATTTAAATGTGTATCCATCAACATCAAGTCTCGATAATGAAACTAGATTTCTAGAAACTGAAGGTACGTAAAGAGTTTCAAATAAATCTAGTTGATGTCCACTATCTAGGAATAGCCTACAAGTCCCAATGGCTTCAATCGGAACTTTATCCCGATTTCCCATGAACAGAAAGTTCTCCTTTAGGTTTGTAGTTTGGGTTGTAAGGTATCCTTGCAAAGTGTTGAAAACATGAGTGATAGCTCCTGAATCTACCCACCAAGTATTAGAAGGAACTTCAGTAAGGTTAGATTCAAAAACATAAATTGAATCAATACCTTTCTTTTAGAACCATTCATTTCTTTTCTGGCAGTCTTTCTAAAGGTGGCCAAATTTTCTACAAAAGTAGCACATCAAGCCCCTTTCCTTCTAGTGATTGTTGTCTTTATGGGCATCATCATTCCTTTTAGGAGCCTTCCCTTTAGAGCTTTTAAATTTCCTTTGCTTGCCTTTCGCCTCTTGAGAAACCATGTGGATTGAGTTTTATTCCAGTGCCTTAAGCCTTGACTCCTCTTGCACAAGCATATTGACCAATTTATTTATATTCCATTTATCTTTCATGGTATTGTAATTAATTTGAAATGGCCCATACTGAGGGGGCAAGGAATTCAAAACAAACTGGACAAGAAAGAACTCATCCACTGACATTCCCAACGACTTAAGCTGTGCTGCCAAATTAGTCATCTCTAGAACGTGCTCATGTGTACCACAAAATCCATCATATTTCATCGTGGTCGCTTAGCCATAAGAGTCCCTGCAAGGGACTTATCTGCTAACTTAAAACATCCTGCAACCTTTTTGAGAAATTCTTTGGCATTATCAGTTAGAGGCAATGTAGTCTTAATGCTATTTGCAATTGTTATTCGCAAAAACATAAGACTTAACTTGTTGGACCTTTCCCATGCATTAAATAATGCCTATCTTCAGTGCTGTTGATTTCAGTAAGTGCAACAAGTTTTTCAGTTCTAAGAGCCACATCAAGGTCCAAAACACCAAGGTTGAATTGGACTTGCTCTTTCCAGTTTGAAAATTTAAGGCCACAAAGCATAGGAATGGAAGAAGCATGTGAATGCAAAGAAATAGGAATTGATGCTATAATTAAATAATAATGCTCAATACATTAGTGCTATGAATATGACATAATAAAACACATGAAAAATACATACATAATGAACAACATAACTTTGATCTACCTTTGGGAATAATCTAATGTTATGCTATTCAACTATTATGGTGTTCCTTATCACCTTAAGAATAATTAGCCAAGTACACACATTAAGTCGGTTAACTACCTTTGGGTTAGTGTTCCAACCTAATGAAGAACATTTTCAAATTATTCTTTCACAATTCAATAATTAATAGAAAAGTAGTGCACCTTTGGGTCAACCATAATATCTTAGTAATCAAAGAATTAAAATTTGCTAAATTATTTTATCTCTAACATTAGGGAAATTATGCTAAGTATCTTAATATGCTTATTTTCTAATTACATTTCAGTTGGACCACTTTGGTGACTATCTGTAACGTCCCGGATGTTATTACGATTTTTTGCTATTTTTATCTGATCATTTTCAGCGATATATTGTGATGCTTCGGCGTATGTGGCCTCAGTATTCATAACCGTAGAGCCGGGTCTCGGGTCAGTCGTGGGCCACGGGCCTCGATGCGCGCTTCTGGTGCAAAAAATCGTTGAAGATCGAAACTGCAGAGGATAAGTAAGAAAAAAGAAAAAAAAAATAGAGAAAATCGCCCGAGCCCGATCCAGAAATTTCTGGAGTGAACAGTGCACCGCCCACCCCCCTTCAGGCTTCTCTCGGTCCCAGCCGCCGCCGGCCGCCGGTGGGCTGCAGGGCCGCTACCACCGGCTCCGCCCCGGTCGTGCGACGGCAGGGGGACCGCCGTCTCGGCCCCACGGCCGCTCTGCCGCTCCGCCCGCCTCTCCCCTGTTTCCCCGGTCCGTCTCTGCTCTCTCTCTGTTTGCGTTGTGACGGCACCGGCGGTGGCTGGTGGGCTTCTCCCGGCTTCCGTCTGGCCAGTCTCAGGCCGGCGATGGCAGGGCCGCCGCCCTGGCCAGTCCCGCCGGCCCCTGAGTTCTCTCTCCCTCTGGTGAGTTCTCTCTCCCTCTCTCACTGTCTTGTGTACCGCCGCCGCCGCCGTGGGCCACCAAGGCCCGACCGGCCGGCCACGGCTCCGCCCTGGGCCGGCGACGGCGGGAGGCCACCCCTCCCGGTCCAGAGGGCCTTCGTTCTGCCGCCCTATGCTTTTCCGCCTCTGCCTTGTTTTCGCCGGCGAACTGTTTTTGTTCAACAGTAGCCGCCGACGGCGAGCTACGCCCTATCGGACCTCCGTCCAGCCTCGCCTTGGTCCGGCGAAGGTAGTGGACCACCTCTCCCCACCCGGTTCCACCTCCGCCCTTCCTCTTTCCTTCGGCCAGACACTTCCATCCGGTCCCCTATTTTTGGCCCCTTTGTGTTTGGGACTACCGGCACCGGAAGTTGCTGCCTTTGGCTGAAGACGGCTCCGCCCGGTCTCCATCCGGCCAGCCGCGGTCCAGTGACTGCAAGGCCGACCCCCAGCTAGCTCGGCCGCCCCCTTGGCCGCTCCGCCCGGTTTGATTTGCACCCTATTGTGGGCGAATTCTTCGTTGAGTTGTCGCCACTGTCGTTGGCCGGTGAGGCCAGTCCGGTCGCTGTGGGCTCCGCCCTGGCCTGGCGATGGCCCGGGGACGGCCCCATCCGGACCGGTTCAGCCTCCGTCCCCTCCACCTTGTCGGAGCCTGATCCGCATCCCTTGCTCGGGTGCTCTCACTTGGAAAAACCGAGCCTTTGCTCCCCACTATGCTATTTGTCCAGCGTGTCGTCGTTGACTTTGGCCGTCACCTCTGGCCGGAGATAGCTCCTCCCGGCTGCTAGGGCCACGATAGAGTCGGCCAGAGCCGCCTGTAAACCCTGTTCGTCATTGTGCCCCTAGGGTTTTCCACCCGTTATGGGCCATCTAGCATCATTGGATGTCGAACACCTTGGACCACCTTTGTGTGGCGGGTCTCAGCATGGGGATGGCTGGCCACCCTAGTGCGGCACCGCCCCTTTTCTTTCGGCATGGGCCAGGTTCCCCTCTGTCGATTGTGTCTGACCGCTCTATAGAGAGCGCCACGTGTTGCCCTTTGACCGTCTTACCCTCACTGGACGCCGATTGGCCTCTAGTTGGCCTGCCTCGGCACGGCAAAGGCAAAGGCCGTATTGTTGGTCACCGCCCTTGGGCTTGACCCTACCGCCCTTCCGAGTCTTGGGCCGACACCGTCTAGCCCTCCCCTCTTCCCTTTAGCCACGTGTGCAAGTAGCCACGTGTGTGGGTTAGGGTATTGTTGCCTCTTTGGCACTGCCCGACCGTCTGATGGCTCTGCCATCTTCTGGAGTTGACATCAGAGTCCTCCATCAGTCTCCTCTGTCCTTGAGTGTCGCCCTCCACCCTTATGTGAGCCTTTGTGAACGTGAAATTGACGCCGTTGGGTGCTGTCCACGGCCGATTTTAATATCTTGTGACCGGTTTGGTATTGTTCAACCACCGGTCGAATTTTAGTGAGTACACCCTGCCTTCCGGTCGCACCTACCACTCGTTGGCACGATCTTTCTCCCGGCCGCCCCAAGTGTGCCACCGTGGATCGTGGATTTTGCCGCGTTGATTTTGACATCCCTTTTGGCTGTGTGTAGTTCTGGCGCTTCCTAAACCTCGGGACAACAGCTCTCTCAGCTAGGCAATGGTGTTGACCGCCGACTCCGCCACCGACGCCGCCACCGTCGTGTGCTCGCCATCAAACGTCATGATTACGAGGTAGGGGAGCTTTGAACTCGTAAATTCATGACAACATGCTTTGAATGAGTAGCAGCATGCTAGGCTTGCATGATTCCATGTTTTGGATATTAAATCATGACATGTATGCATGATGTAAGATAGTGAATTATGCCACTTTGAGATACATGTATGTATGTGTGTGAATTGTAAGCATGTTTTGTGTATGATGTATGCGCTAGTGATGGCTAGCGAATATGTTAGTGTGCTACATATGTGTGTGTTGGACATGCTAGTGATGGCTAGCGATGTCGAGTAAGTTACGTATGTGGACTGTGTGGGCAGAGGTATGAGCGATGGACGGTAAGAATGGTAAGGGTTTGGTATGAAGTTGGATGTGGATTTGGACGTGTAAGCGCATGACGGAAGACAGAGAAAGTAAGTTTGAGGAGCGAGGATTTGAGATGGGTCAATTTGGTTTGGAGCGTACGTCAGGGGTTCGGTAAGTAAGAAGACTTAGGCTTGGAGCCTTGTGAGGGTTTATTAGACAGTAAGAGCGTGCATAATTGTACAAGCATAACGTACAAATTATGAAGTGAAAAGTAAGTATAATAAGTGAGGAATTAAGTAAGAGGTTGATAACAGGGATCTGCTGTGAGGAGCTCAGTTTGACGATGTAAGTAAGATGTCTGATCGTAAGGTGGATGTCAGAGGATGTATGAGTATGTAAGGATTTGTGTACGGTGAGTTATGTGTGACTTGGACGGGTAAGTGAAGTCTGCTGCCCCGACGAACTAGGGTTCAGATCGGGCTCAGCTTCAGTTTGATCAGTCGAGGACTGAGTTTGTGTGGCATAATTGTACCACATAATATACTTAATTCAAACTTGAATTATGAGAACGTTAATAATAGCGTTGTGAGTTTGAGACCTGAGGGTTCGACGGATTAAGTTCCGTGTTTGAGCTAGCCGATAATGAATCAGCTGAGTACTTCTTTTGTCTTGCCATGGTGGTTATCCTGCGGGATTTTTGTCTGTGTGCTATATAGAGCACCGGACGTCTGATGCTCTATTGAGAGCAATGTATGTTTGATTTGGTCTGTGTGCCGTATAAGCCCAGACGTTTGATGCTCTGTTGAGAGTGTTGTATGTTTCAGCCCAAGAGTGGCACTGTACGTTTCTGCCCAAGTGGCATTGTAAGATTTCTGCCCAAGAGTGGCAATGACACTATAAGACCCATTACGGTGGGCAATTTTCTGGCACTATAAGATCCCTTATGTGTGGGCAATTGTATGACCCCTTGTGTGGGTGTATGTTTGCGCGCTCAGGTAAGTAGTATCATGGATCTACTCTTACCTGTTTGATCCTGTGCCCCATGAGCATAGGTGTGCCTTACCTTCGGAAAAGTCCATGGCGTCTAGTCACTCCCCGGAGGTTAAGGTGATGCCCTAGTGGCATTCTTTTCCTTTTCGACGCTGGATCTTATTAGTTGTAATGAGCTTCAGTGGTCGATAGTATGTATTACGACTGTATGACTGAGTTTGTACGTTCGGAGTAAGCGTATGATGATGAGTATGTGCACGACTGTAAGATTGAGGATGAGTACGACTGTAAGAGTGTGAGTTTGAGCACGACTGTAAGAGTGTGAGTTTGAGCACGACTCTAAGAGTGTGAGTTTGAGTACGACTGTAAGAGTTTGAATATGAGTTCGACAGTAAGTGTAAGACTGTACGAGTAAGGTCGTACGAGTAAGTGTAAGATTGTACGAGTAAGGTCGTACAAGTACGTGTAAGCTGTATGAGTATGCCTTTGATGGTATGAGTAAGTTGTAAGACCCTGATTAAGGGTGTTTGCGTAAATTTGATATGATTATGATGGTGTGTTATGCCTGCTTATATGCTTATGTGCATAATTATGTTGTACGTTGGTTGCCTCATGTTGAGTTGAATGACGCATGATTTATGAACTTATTGAGTTCACCATTTGGGATTTTCCCTACTGGGTATTTTCCTACTGAGTATGAAAATACTCACCCTACTTCTTTTAGCCCCATTGTTCGGGAGGCTTTTGCAGGTTGTGTAGGAGAGCTCCTGGAGTTGGATGCTCATCTCTGCGGTGGATTGTTTCCCCCTCGACTCAAGTATAGTTGGTGTCACGACCTGATGTATTTGGTACCACGATCTGATGTATTTGATGAGATTTAAGTGTATGTATTCTGGACTTTTAATTTGGATCAGATAGTAGATTGTTTATGGGACTTGTACTCGGGGATGCCTGGGAGTTATTTGTATTTAAAAATCCATGATCATGGTGATTTAGTCGTACATATGTTTTCGAGTAGTGCCTGAGGATATTTGATTTGACGGTACGATGTTTAACCGTATCATGTTTAAAATTATAAACTGTTTATACGGGTTTTGATTTTGTCATTTTGACTCCGATTTAACGTATAAAAAAAAAATTTCTATGAGTTTTAAGAAAAAAGGATGAAAAATCTCGGAAGTTACACTATCCAACTGTATCTTAATATTAGAAAAGTAAGTCATTAGAATAATTTGTATAACATCATAAGTGAACATTTACATGTGCATAAATAAACATTCAAAACATAAATTCATTTATAATCATTTCTTAATGTGTAAGCTAAAGCAAAATAAATAATAATAAATAAATCAAACATAGAGAACAACCCCATTTATTTATTTATTAATATATTTAAACTTAAGTGCATAAAATCATTAATTACACATGAATAGACTAAAATATAGGCATGTGTATCAAGATTTATAATAATAAATTAACTATGTAAACACATAAACAATTTCATATGCATAAGGCTACTTATAAAAAAATTATGGCAGAAGCATATAAAACCATATAACATATCTCTAGACATTAGCATATTTCATGTCATCATATAGTTTAGCCATCATATAGTTTTCAATTACCACCCAACCATCAACTCCACTATGTTAAATCATCTTCACGTGAGGTTTATTTGTCTTTATATGTGTATTTAGTCATTAGTTTATTTGTGAAGTCCAAAAGACTTAGTCAACTTTACATAAAGTGTATCTGACGTCTTCCTCCCTTAAACCTCACTTTCGTCTTCCTTCTTCACATTACGGGCACTTACAGTAAGTTTGAAAGGAAAAACTCAGCGAACTAGAGGGAGGAGAAAATTTTTGTTTCTCGGTCCTGAGGTCACCATTCACAGTGAAACTTTAGAAATCATTCCGCCAGATCAACACGAAAAATGGGTTCGTTCATTTTCTATTGATTCATTCACAACATACTACTTCTACAAATCATCCGAAATGACATAAAATTCATAAAAAATCAAAAATTTTCATGCTATGAATTAGAAACCATGCTTTGCATTAAGATTTCGGAACTCGGCTTTGATACCAATTGTAAACATGCATTTTTGTGAATGAATCAGAAATCATACAAAATAATTTCTTTATCTACTATCTACTGTATTTTCAAAGTAAATGACATACCTGGTTCCATTCCGAATTGACGAATCTTCGTAGGATATGTTTCTCTCTCTTTGCTCTTTCGTTTTGACGATTTTCACTTCAGATGGATCGGTCACCGTCTTGGTTTTTTTTTTACGTTGGGCGGAGAGAGGACCATCTTCTCTATTTTATCTTCACATAACCGCTTCCATCAAGCGTTTACAACGTTCACATTAAGAGCCAATCATAAACAAGATAGATAAGCTTATCATTATCTATTAATTATCATGTGGGACCACATACGGGATCAATAAAATTGTTTACACAGATTACATGGGATAAACTTTATCGGCGCTTGGAAGCATTTTCTTTCTCATTCATTTTTATTCAATAAACTGCTTGGGCATACTGTTCAAGTTATGCTTTTACACGAGCTTTAAGTGAGAAAAGCTTTGTAGTTAACAAAGCAGAGGATATAAGCAAAACTTCTATTCAACATATATGTATCAGAACTAATTTAATATCATTAGACCGAACTTTTAGCATGACAATTCCATAATGGGCGGTACCTTAGCTATCTATTTTATATTACCATTACCATATGAAAACATTGTCAATTTACTTGCTACTATTAATGTGATAAAAACTCAACATTATAGCGATCATATAAGTTATTTTAACATTTTATTCTAAGAAAAAGTTTATTTGTTAGTGGTTGGTCTCGTTGGTAACTAAATATTCAATGAAATAAGTAATGAAAGTAATTGTATATTTATGGCGAGTGGCAAGTGCGAACATCTCCTTAGTGTGGATGCACCATTCTATACATATTATCCTCATTGTAATAAAAAATTTTAGTACAAAATGAAAAAGGGCTTATTTTAAAATTTTAAAAAATTAAATGTATTTAAATTTAAATTCAAATGAACTAAAATTCAGATGATAAGATTTTCAGAAATTTGAAATGCTTTTCATATTCAAATTTGGACAAAATAAATGACCCTTACATTAAGGGGCTATTTGGGTACTGAATCGTGAGAAGATTCAGTCGATTCAGTGTCGATTCAACACTGAATTTTTAAAATTTTATTTATGTATTGAAGCTGCGTTGAATTAAAAATTCAGTATTGAAGCTAGATTCAGGCCGTTTCAAGCATGCATCAGCTTGAATCACTGAATCACCAGTCGATTCAGTCTCCTAATCACTATTTTTAAAATTATAAATTTTATATTTTTTAATAGTTATTATTCATATCGATTTGAGCTTTAAAAAATATGTCATATAGGTAGGGCATACTTTAAAAATTCAAAATTATATATCCTTATGGGATATTATTTGATAAAGCTCGAATTTAGAAGTGTAATGGTACAAAAAACGTGCATATCCGAATTCGAAAGAGAGAATTATATTGATTTAAAATTTTAAAATTAAGTTTTATACCATATCTAAATTTATTCTAACAAATTTTCTTACCTAACATAATTTAATTTTAATAGTAAATTTTTTAAATTAATTTATTACTGAATTAATTAGTAGGTCAATACCCAAATGACCCCTAAGAAAATCGGCCCAAAACGTCGACCGAATCCCGATTGGACCTGATTCGGTCTGCCCGGCTGGGGTGGGTTATTAAAACAGTTAGCGGGTTGATTTTCTGAAGATTAATTGGGTCCAAACTGAATTCAGGTGCTTCGTTGAGAGGAGGCGAAGGGCAGTGGCTTTCTTCGTCGCGATTTCCGCTGCATGCCATACTCGTTGTGATCCCTCCATTCTCTTTCTCTCTCGCTCTCTCTACAGGTACCTCTCCCTCTATCTCTATCTCTGTCCTCTCATAGGTGCCCATTTTTCTTGCATAGTGTCTGTTTGATAAAATGCCGCTTAAATGTACTAAGCCACTATTTCATTCGACACCTCTAGCATCGGGCGTAGGCATTTTCCCCCATTTCCGTTCTGGAACGTCTAAATTGGTTGGCCTGAATGGGCCTTTTCCTTGTACCGAACGTGCCTGCAGCAATTAGGTAGCCCGATATCTTGTCATATGTAAACTCCCTCTCGAACTGCACAGAGAGTTTGGCAGCTTGAGTTGTACTGAAAAATCAATCTTCTACTTGTGCTTCTGTTGGCTCTAAATATCTCTCCTTTTTGTTACTATTTTTTGTAAGACATAGAAACTTTTGATTTTGTAATATTTCAGGTAAATTTTTAAATTTTGTCACTATTATGTGTGAAAAATAGAAGCTTTTGTTTTGTAATATATCTGGTAAAATTTAAGTTTTTGTAATGTTCATGGTGATTACGGAGTCAATTTAGATATTTGCAGATGTGGGGGTGAGAATGTTGTTAACTTATGTTGAAAGCCCACCCCAAGATGAGTGCTCTCCTATTCCGACTTTCTTGAGCCTCTGGTAGCACAGCCGAGACAGCGACGGGTTCTCTGCCCCTGTTTTATGTGCTCTTTTTACAAATTTGCAGGGTCATTACAGGATAGGAGATGTCATTGAGGCGGTTTTTTGGTTTGTCAGATGGGGAGCTTATGAGATCGGATGCAAAACCATGCTCCCGATTGATGAGACACACTGCTGGGATATTCAGTGTGGGAGGTGGATTTGCTTTTTGGATTCTTTGTCGATTGCATTATGGTTAGTACTAATTTTGTAGAACTTTCTTCTTGGGTCTTCTCTTAAATTGGAGTATCTGATAATTTATTGTTAGTTTCTAAAAAAATCTTTCATGATCTTCCCTGGTTTCCCCTCATTTTGTTTTCTTTTCTTTCATTTTGAGAATTCTATTACCTTTTTGTTTTTTCTCATTTACCATAAATGTTTCTTTAAACGTATTTTTCTTTCTTTTCTGGGCAAAAGAATGATCATTTAAATTTGAATTGAACATTTAAGAAATTGTTTCCTGAAGCAGGTTTACATGACTGATGGTTTGTATGGGGTTAATTGGAACTGTGTCAATTTCCTTTCCAAATGGAAGTAGTAAATGATTTTAGTTTCATTGAAGTGTTATACGAATTCTATCTATAAATTGCTGATAGTATGTGGCATTATTTTAGAGGAGTGTGTTGTTTATATTTAAAATTGCTTGCTTCTTATAAAGAAGAGAACTAATAGGATACCCTAGCATCTGATTGCACAGTGCTGCTAGGTAAAGTCGACTGGTGATCTGCAACAGTGGTGGAATTGTTGGCTTCCCATCAATCAGGCTGTCCATTGTTGGAAAACCTCCACTGGGATCGAACAAAAAATCCCAATCGACTTCTATATGTATGGTGCTCACCTTCTCAGTGATGTGGCCAATGTTCCCGCTGCAAATATTGCTGGGAACAGAACCAGTGGAGATGATCAAGCTATAGGCTACAGGAATGGCATCTGTGGAATTTTTATCGGTGAGGACAGCTACCCGGATTTTAGTGGGTATGCAGTCGCCATTAAAGGCAGGGGCTTTGGGAAGGGTTAGTTTGCGGCTGGAGGAAGCGGCACCAACAGGGAAGCAAGGCTGGTGGGTGGCACCTGTGCAGTAGTCGTCCATGGCGTGGCAGGCGGAATGGAGGCTGAAGGTTGATGAGGCGGAGGAGCTTCTTTGGAATTGGTAAACTGACAACCCACCAGATCCAAGGCCGGTGCATGTGTCAGGGGAAAAGGTTGTTGAAAAGCCCCAACTTTGGAGGTTCCGTCCTGGGCATTTGGGGAGGGATCTGTTGTGGGTGTTCCCAAGAACTTGTGGAAGCAGGAAGGAGGAGGACGCGGTTGAAACTGCATGAAGTGGTCCAGGAACTGGTGCCTGAAGACCGTGTGGCTTAGGCTGCTGGTGGCCATGTTTCCCTGCCGCCAAGAACAAGCGGCTGCAGAGGAAGAACAGGCAATGGTGGCTGGTATAACTGACTCTCTGTCGAGAGAGTGATCGCCGCATGGGAAGGCAACCAGTAGCGAGTGGTTTTTGGGGCGTGAGTGCAGACTGTTGAGAGTTTGAGGTGAAGAAGCTTTTGGTGTGGTGATAGAAGTTGTGACATGAGCTTGCAACAGTGACAGGAATGACACTCAGAAAATTATGTGGTGGTTCCATGGGGTCTGGTGGTAGGGACTAGTGCATAGGGCTGGTCGGAGATGCGATAACGGTGCTGGCAGGGGCAACACATAGTCTGCCGCAGTCTGTTGCAAACCAAGGCTGCTCGATGACTAGGCAGTAGACAGAACTTGGTGGGGTCTTTGCTGGAGCAAATAGTGCAGTCGGTGGAGCTGGAGCCGCAATCAACTAGGACACCTCCAGGCCACAAGCTGGCTGGTGGAGCCCGGAGATATCATTCTGTGTGGGGGGAGAAAAGGCAATGGGATGAGGTTAAACCCATCGATAGGTGTTGTCCACAACAGTGGTGGAATAGTCTCCGAATGCAGAAAGGGAGCAGGTTGGGTGGATGTTGATGTCGGCCATGGGTGAGGAACTGGAATGGGCCTGACTCCTACCTTGGTCATTGCATGGAGGAGGAGAAGGACGGGAACAGGCTGGGCTCCTTCTATGGTGCAGAGTCAGACTGGCTTTGGTTACCAGTGTTGTGAACCTGGTGGTTCATAAGGGGGGTGTTGCATCATTGTAGTAAATTCATAAGAAAGGGAGAAAGAGACAGGTAGCGAATAAAAAGAGTAAATAAACTAGCTAATACTAATCTTTTTTATTTTCTCTGTTGCATGAACTGTAGAGTACGCGAGACACATTTAAATAGGCTACAAAGCCTTACTCCATATAGGGCTACCTCTAAGTAGAAATAATTGACAACTAGGACACTATTTTAACTGAAATCTACTTTAATTAAACTTAACTAAACTGGGAAAGCATTAAAAAAATTCCTAATTAGACTCTAAAAGATGTGGATGGGAGCAATTAGATGGAATGGGCCCAGTTCTTAGGGACCTGGCCCGTTGGGTCATAACAGATGTTTCCTTTGCCAAGGTTGTAGAGCGGATAGCTAGATTGGAGAAGCGGTTGGATTCACTTCAAGCCTCTTCGTCCACTGCAAGTAGCCAGTTATAGGATTCAAGTTTACTGCATCCAGTCGAGTCTGGTCCTTGGTTGCTGAGGAAGAGCATAGGAATTTCTTTTACCTGTGTAGGGTTTAGGGAGAGTGGGAATTCTTGTATCTGCGTTTGTGTCTGCCACGGACAATTGAAACTGTCCCATAAAAGGAAAGGGACACAAATGGCTTAGTGGACAAATGTTGTTCCCTTAGGAACTATTTTTCTCCTAATATATAATGATTTTTGTTTTATGCCTTCTTCCTAAATTATATGTGATGTTACAGTTTTTTCACATAACTAGTTTTCTTGCTTGAATACTGATTTGAAATAAGAGATTGGTATGTGATTGTGCAAAACATATTCTGATCTCTAATTATTAGAAGTTGAATTTTTCTTTTGTCTGCTGTTTAAGTTTGGAAGGTTTTGGTTTTTATATTAATTAACCATAAATTTAACCTTTTTGTAACTGTACACATGGTAGCTTTTTGTTACTGCACACGTGGGAGCTTTTTGTAACTGCACACATGGCTTTTTTTTTGTCCTACTCATTTGTCTAGATCTTGGCAAATGGCGTCTGCTTAGGAACTATTTTCTCCTGATATACTATGATTTTTGTTTTATGCCTTCTTCATAAATTGTTCATAATGTTACTGTTTTTGCATGCCACTAGTTTTCCTGCTTGAGTACTCATTGAAATAAGAGATTGGTATGTGATTGTGCAAATCGTATTTTGATCTGTAATTACTTTTAGAAGTTATTTTTTCATTTGTCAGCTGTTTGAGTTTGAAAGCTTTTGTTTTTCTATATTAATGAACCATAAATTTAAGCTTTTTGTAATTCACGCGTGGTTTTTTTTAATTTTGCACATTGTTTAGCTTTAGGTATCCGCATTGCAATATACATCTTGAATGTGTTGTAGTTAATTTTCCAGCTTCCTGTTTAAACTACAGGAGTACGTAATATCTAGAAGTTAGCCCTACTCCTCCTAGCTAGAAACTATTTTAGCTTGTGACGACGAAATGTCAGTCACACATTTTAAGATCCTCTGTGGTTCATTTAATTTGCCACTAGAATATGTGGTAATACGAAGATAAATATTGAGCTTGTAATTATATTCTACCTGATATTATAATGTTTTTGGCCTTTTGAATTACTGTTTTTTTTTCATGTAATGCTACTATAAAATATCTGTTCTATATGATTTTCAGGTCCTCGGGCAACTGTGCCTAGGACTCTGAGGTGGGTTGCCTGTGGAGCAGTTTCTGTCAGTTCAACCTCTGCACTGCTAGTCCGCCTGTTTAGTCCTGAGTGTGAGCCTCAAAACATTGCTGCTTATGACAAGCCTAGATAAAGCGAATTACATGGTATGTCGTGATAGATTCACAATTATTTTGATAGATTTACAATTATTTTGTAAAGCAACGGCGTGATACTTGTGTTATTGCATTTGTTCTGGATGTAGGGCTTACTTGTAACCCTTATTTTCATTAAAATGGTTGAAATATTTAGTTATTCAAGTTGAATACTATTTCAGAGTATAGTTTTATGTAATATGTATGTCAGACATAGGCAAATTGTATGGGTTGTGCATTACGTGTTCAAGTCTTGGGGAAGTTGATTTGGGCGACTCCCTCTATGGTCAGGGTGTGCCACCTGATTATTCCTAGTGGTGTCCCCTGAGTGAGATTCAATTCCCCGCTGAGGCAATATGGTAATATCAGCCACTTTACCTTCATTATTTCCTACCATTCAATGCCAACAGAATGGTGGGTTAAACTCAGGACCTCTGGTAGGGCTTTACCGTTTTGGTCTATAGCCTTCACTGAGTTTCTTCCCACTTTGTAAATCTTTTTCTTCAAAGTTCTATTAGTTGAAGTGTTAACTGCAGTCATTTGGCCTTTTAAAAGGTTATTAGAAATCGTAATGATTATGTGTTGTTATTTATGTGGTGTTCATGAGATACTTATATCTAATCACCTTAGGAACAATCATAAGTGATATAGAACATCACTAAAAGGAAAGGGGGAATTAACAACTGGTAAACTAAAGGAAGACTATGCAATTAGATTAAACTTTAGTGTTATATGCACAACCCCAACCTCGGGCATCACAATTAACGATAAGAGCCAGCTTTAGTTAAATTATTACTGCATCACTTAGAATTATCAATGGACGAAGGGGTCATTTGTGGTAGAAAATTAACCATATGAGCTAGCTGTAGTTGCATTTTTACTACATCCCTTCAAATAATTAATAAACGAAGGGGTCATTTGTAGTAGAAGAGATGTGGAGGAATATGCGACAAAACTATAGGGGAGTATGCAAAAAACCCTTAATTAACTTAGGTGCCTAGGTCCTAAAGCTAGTGGTTTTAATGAGTTCATCCAACCCATTCACTTTACTTCCTCAATGTTACTGGGCTGGACTTGTGTCTTGAACATCAGCTCATTGAGGTGAGCTCCAATGTCGACTTGGCACAACTTGAAAATGGACTCTAGATTCGATGGTACAGAGCTATGTGCTGTCAGATTTAAATCTGATGGTGCATATGAAAAAGAGGACAGAGGGGTTCCTCAAAGCCTGCCTGCCCCCTGTATTGAAATGGGCTGCATTTGGTTTGTAGAGCCCATGTTTGGATTGTACCTCAGGGTTTAGAAATGAAGTCCGCATTTGGTTTGTTTCAGTGGGAGTCACATTGGGTTCAATTCTTTTCGTTTCAGTAGATTTTCGGGAAAGGTTAGAAGTGTAAAAACAGGAAGGAGAAGTGTAGGAAGAAGAAGCAGACCCAAAAAATATTCTGTTCAAACTGTAAAAACCCAAAAATAATTTTCTCCGACCATAAAAATATAAATATATCCTGATTAAACCGTAAAATCTAAAACATAACCCACCTAAAGTGTAAAAAATCCAAAAATTCAGTGAACTATTTCGAAACAAATTTAGGTGGAGGCTGATTTTGCTGAAATTAACGAAATTTCGTGAAAATTTTTTCCAAGTTTGTTACTGTGCCTTAAGAGAAGGTAAACTTAAAAAGAACAAATTTAGTCTGCAATATCCGAATGAACAATTTTCTAGCTAGGCTTTATCGGCAGACTAGCTTTTCCCTTTGTTTTTGATATGACATACATAATCCAAAAATCAATTTTAAAATAAATTATCATTTTTTATTCTTTTCCAAACGTAAATATATAATAATTTTGTCAAATTATTTACATTGCACTGTATAACAGGTTACGAAATTAGCTTTTGTGCCTCCTGCCTGTAATAGCCGTCCAAAAAATAGTCTTTATAGTTAAAAATAAATTAAGTAACTATCTTATTTGTATACAATTGCTAAAAAATTAATTTGACCAGTGAAAATTGAGGCATGATATTGAGGTTTTAATCCCTCACACATTATTACTTGGTCTTGGTTTGGCATTTAAAGCTACATTAAATGAGCTAACTTTGAACAACTAATTAGTTCATAGGCTTTATTTTCCTAAGTTCAATCTATAGGCCTTATTTTCCTAAGTTGAATCAGGATTTATTAATGCTTATACTTTTGTTAAAATAATATCAGGCGTTATAAACAAAAATAAGTTGACCAATGTACACCAAAAAGTTGCCCAAGTGGATCCAAGGTTTACCCTGGCTGCCTTTGACGACTATAGTTTCAAGAATATAACGAGGATGGGATGTATAGTTGGCGCTAACATACCATAAATTTCACATGCTCCTTATGAGTAAGAAATTGAGATCTTGAAAGCTCATTTGAAAAATGCAAAGGTCGACGAACGGTTTTTTTTTCCTTTTTGCCTCTTGATGACTCTCTGTCCTTTTGTCGTGCAGTATTATATGGGGCTAAGGTCCGCGCTTTCCAAGGAAAAAAAGGGCAAAAAACAATTGGCCCTTCGTCACATTTCTCATTCTCCTATCTACGAAAAGCTTCTTAAATGCTTTTACCCATAGAAGCAGCAGCGATGGGAATCCAAATCAGAAAAGCAGGAGGAAAGTTTCTGTGCCGTGAAAAGGAGTTGATTTAGTTACTTTTTTTTATTATCATATAACTTACTTCTTATGTTGCATACATTTGATAATTTCAAGACAATCACACAATTTAAAAGGTACGGAGGGAGTATGAAATTTTTATTGATCTTCTTTATCCTCTCTTCATTACAGGTTAAAAAAACTTTGGATATAATCCTATCCAAGTGCCCTGACACAAGTAGTTATTTGCAAGGGCACTTTGCATGGGCCCCTATGGGCTCACAATGGTGGGGCCAAATGGGTGAAAAGTAAGCCTCGGGACTAGGGCCCACCTAATTTGGTGATAGGCTGCTTATCAGTGGCCCGGCCCCTTCTATTCAGGAAAAAGTTCCCCCTTTCGCCCACCTCCGGTATGAAAAACCATGTGACCCTGTAAAGTTGAGCAGAATCAAACATTTTGTAGCCAAGAGAGCTGTATCAATGTAGTGAATATTTTTCATGCTCATATATCCATATGTTGGAATGATAGCGTCACATTTTTTATGTCAACTTGGTTCCACATTTGTGGTGGGCCATACAAGAGGCTCACAGAAAAGTGGGTTCACAAGTTCAGCGGGTTCAATTAGAAAAAAAGATAAAAAAAAGGGACAAGGGAGCTTCAATTTATGAGGCCTAAAAATTAACTAATTTATGAAAAATTTTAACCCAAACATTAATTCATTAATGAAAGCGTTATCTCCAAAAAAATTTAAACAAAAAATGGGCCAAACACAATACAATTCCAATTCTTATATGGAAAAAAATATTTCTGCTTCAGTATCTTCTTAGCTTCAAAAAATTTGGCAAGTAAACAAACATATATCGGAGCAGATTCATGAACCATACATCAAAAGAGGCTAGTCCTGTAAATGATCAAGTCAGACCCAATGGGTTCACCACTTGTGCTGCCTTTGCAGTTACACCTATTTAGAAGAGCAACTGCACCATTAACATATGAGTTTTTTCTTTCCCAAGATACAAATATTTTATGTCCCCTAGATTTTAACACCTAACCCCATGTAACTTGGTATAGGACAAAAATGTTATTAGGTTATAAATGAACCCAATTCCAAATCAGCGTTTAATTAAATAATAGTTGAAGGGGGTGTTAGAATATATATGGACATAAGCATTATATTAGTTTATTTTAGTGCATAAAATAATATTAAGATGATGTATAATTTAGGTCATAGGATAGATTGATCGCTTTTCAAGATCACATGGTAAAGATGAAGCAGATTAGAAGACTTAGAAGTGTTTTGAAAGGTAAAAATAGGTACACACATTATATTTACACACTTGGGATAAATAGATTATTATATTAGTGTGAAAAAGAGTATTGGAGACATTTAGACAAAAATGTGTTTTTGTTCATCAATGATCCATTACTAATAATTAACTGATCGATCAGCCTTGAATGTTTTCACAAGGTACTCCATAACACAAAATGGTCGTTTGTTAGGTGGCTAGATTGATTGGTGTTGGTTTCGTAAGATTCCAATAGAGTGAACAATTGATCGCACTATGAAACTATTGATTGCTCATACATAAAATCAGTTTGCAGTAACTTAAAAGATCAATCACCATGTGGAATGTCTATTAAATGCTTATAAAAAGGAGTCTAGTAACTTGTACAATCAATCGCCTTCTCAAAGGATTGATCACACTTAGATTAGAAAGACTGGAGTAACCCAATTGATAAAACATTTGAATAAAAGATTGGTTGATTGCACATATGCATTTAAACAATATTGGGAATGATCAATCGATCTAATATGCAATTTCTTGAAATAGGCTATTTCGAGTGGAATTTGATTCTTATTATAAGTATGACACTTAAACTGACTTAGTTATCTATATGTGGTATTTTGAACGTGGAAAAAGAAGAGAGAGGTCACTATTAAAATAGAGAGATTGACGAGTCTACTTTATTGAGCTTTGAGTTATTAGAGCTTTTCGTTGGTTATATGCTTTGAAGATGAATTCTACTTAGCCAAAGGGATCCTACTTTTGTCCAATTCATGAGTAGTTGTTAAGGATTATTCACAAACATAACACACTCCAGTTGCTAAAGGAGGTAGATTTATAAAGGAACCTTGAAGAAGCTTCATCATCACAGTCAAAGAGGGTTTGATTGGTGGAGTGTTGTTGAAGAAGACATAGATTAAACTCAAAGGGAAAACATTAAGAAGGTGTCTTGGTGGCCAAAATTCTATTAGAGAAGGGACTTTTAGTTTAGGTAGAGGTTAGTAATTTGAGTTTTGTAAGTTCTTACTTCATAGTGCATTAATTCAACTAGAGGGATAGGTTAACCGTGGTTTTTTTTCGATTTGGGTTTTCATGTAAAAATTGTTGTGTGATTGTGTTTGCATGTTTTGATAGATTTGTGTTAGTATTAGTTTTAATTCTATTTTGTATTCCTAAGCAAATGAGGCCACATCTTTTGTCTTTTAATTTTGCAAGGTATTTGGGCTAGAGACACTATGGTGATCCTCTAAGTTTAGAAGGATATTAAACTCTCAGGGAGCCACCATTCCGATGGGAAGGTATCATCGACAACAGTTATTGGCAACTACTCATAGGCGACGAGTCACCGGTAGGTCACCAGAGGCATCAAACCCTTCATTTTCTTCATCTTTTTTTTTCAATGTTCTGGTAGATAAAACTGACATTTCATTTTTTTTCTCTGGCATAATAGATAGTGGCTATTTATGTCCATTACATTGGAGAGATAGTAAATGATAATGAGTACATTGGTGGAAAGGTGCGGCAGATGAACATTGATGCTTGAGTGAGGTATGGTGAGCTTATGGTGTAAGTAAAAGAAAGAGTTGGTGTCCAACATGGTAATATGACTATGAAATATTTTATTTTATCTTTGATATCATTCATAATACATGAATTAGACAATGATTAAGACCTACATTCAATGTTTTATAATTCATAGGAATGTAAATAAAGAAGTCCTAGCCTTCTATGCGAAGATGAACGAGATAGTGAATCTAAAATATTCATAGCCGCTAGAGAGGAACCAGACTATGAATGGAAAGAAATCACCGAAGTTGGAGAAGGTTGCATAACTTACCCTAGCATGAATGCAGAATTTCAAACAAGAGTTAATGATATACCTATAATGTGTGAAACAATTAGGTAAGAGTCGGTAATGTTAAACCATATTGGGATATGTCATGTAATTGGCTATATTTTGATGATCAAAAGTATCTCCCAATGTGTATGTTTAAATCCTTAGAATATGAATAGATTAGTAATGCAATCAAAGTCAGATTTAAAATTTATTAACTTGAAAAAAAGGAGCCGACGAGTTATACATTTAAAGGTAGAAGAGTGAATAGAGTGTTTTTTATTTAAGGTAAATTTTGCAAACATTCACATGCACAAAACACAGATTTTAATTAGAAAAACCTTAGAAAGTGTTTTTGAGTATTTTGGACAAAAAAAGAATTAAATCACAATAATAATTCATAAGTGATCAATCGCCTGTGAGCAATGGATTGATTGGTTATACATGTGCTGGGATTTTTTAACAATTGTATAATCAATCAAACGGTTGATAAAGGGATCAATCAATTGTATATTCGTCCATCACAGTAACCTAAACTGTAAATCACATGTTCAATAGATCGATTAGTGTGAGACATAAAGATTACAATACTTTGATCAATAGATGGTTTATGGAAATGATAGATCGAATAAGTGTTTGGATTCAAACATAATAGAGAATGATTGATCACCTTGTTGAACGGTCAATCTTTGAATTAGTTACTTAGTTTAATAAATTTAGAATGAATTACTTACCAACTAGTTGACTAAAATTGTAACAATCCGATTTTATTTGAAAATGTACTTTTGGGCTCGCATTGTGTTTTTGGGCCCAACAAATAATTTTACCGATTTTAAAGTCATTTTGATCCTCAATTTCTTAAGGGACGTTTTATATCATTTGTAGGGATCTGAGAGATGAATGTAATAAGCCTAAGAATGCGTGAATTGGATGCTAGGATTATAGGCTATGGCCTTGAGAAATGTATTGTAGGAGGGTTCCACTTTTTAATTTATTTATAAGAAAACATATCCTTGTGGGGTCTTGTTTTGTATCAACATGAGCCCAATGGCTAGAAGAAAGCGTGAATTTAAGTCCGGGGTGAGGAGATAAGGCCATGTGGCAACATGGAGCATCCGTAGGCCTTGGTCATGCAATAACATGGTGCTTCTGCAGTTTACGCCTACAGTCTCATTGGCCAACCGTAGGCTGCGGCTTATGCAGGTCATGCTTGCGACATGGCTAGCAAGGCAGGCCATGCAATGTGGCATACATCCAGCATGCCCAGGTTTCTATTTAAGGGGAGGAGGAAGGGAGCATTTCAACTCGCCGCACACCTGTCTCTCATCCTCTCTTCTTATTTCTGCCCATCCTCATAACTTCAATCCTTCATTTTAAAGCTATTTCTCGCCCTATTTTGACCGTTCAAAAATTGATCTTAGCTTATTCAACAATGCTCTACATCATGGAGAGGTCCATCTTTTGAGTTAGCCTCTCTAGAGGGGGGAAACGACCTACGGTAAGAGGATGTTTCGTCTGCCACTCATGGGCTGAAAGTAAAAATTGTCTTAGTGCTAGGAGAGGCTCCCCCCGTCACATTCAAACCGGAAGTAGAGACTATCTCAGCACAAGGGGAAGTTTCATTTGCTCCTCTTAATCTAGGAACGAGTGAAGGCTCCAACAGATTTACGGAGGAGGTTCAAAAGCAAGGATAGGTGACTCTAAATCATTTCAAGTCGTAAATGAGGTTTACTTTGAAAGTGGCATATTTTAAAGTACTGTTAGGGGTTGGAAAAATTTCTACCCTTTAACAAAATTTTTCAAAGTACGAGCATTTGAATATAATTTGATTATTCCAATTGTATTAAATTTTGGAATTTGAAGGGTAGTTCTTCAGCATGCAAACTAAGAATTACCAAAGTTTAAAACTCCTAGATACTGCCTAATGAGGTTTATAGCCCACTCAGGAGTTGGGGTATCATGGGAAAACTCCTCTTCTTATGATCTCGTCGCTCCATGAGTATGGGTGTATGTCGTTTTAGTATTGTAACACCCGCAAATTTTTAATATATTTTCTTAAAAAATCACAAAACTTTTTTGCAATATAACGGTTATGAATTGGGGAAAATGATAAAATATGAAAGATGTGAAAATAATTTTATAATTTAAAATATTGCATCAATTTTTCCCATATATTTTTTTCAATTAAACATTATATGACCAAATAAAACATTCTTAGGCTCTACTAGAAAATAAACGTATAAAATAAATTGTCATGATCACATGCTTTAAGTACAAATTTATCCCAGGCATCCCTGCATAAAGGTCCCATAAATAGTTCACAGTCTAATCCAAATTATAAGTCCATTAAGTATAAACCCCTTTATTTATATCTCACCCAATATAACAGATCATGGCATAAATAATAATAATAATAATAATAATAATAATAATAATAATAATAATAATAATAATAATAATAATAATAATAATAATAATAATAATAATAATAATAATAATAATAATGAAGACTTGCAATGAGTGAGAGGGTATAACTAAGCCAATGGGAATTGATCCACCCCCAAAACAAGCTTCTATCACAAGGAGGTCTCCATCACAAACTAGCAAAAGCCTCTCGAACATCGGGGCTAAAAAGAGGGAAAATGATTATTTTCATAGTTACTAGAAAATACTTAGTAGGAAAGTTCTCAACAGTGAAACTATAAGTCTATACATAGATGCATCTATGCAACTTAAACATGAAGCATAAAAACATACAAACACATCAGAGACACATAATATAACAATTATCCACAAACACATACCATCTTACCTCTCTTACACTTATAATCTTACTCGTACAATCCTTACACTTACAATCTTTGAACATTCTTATAGTCTTATTGGTACCATCTTAATCAAATTTTTACTCTTACAATCTTGATTAGAAATATATTCTTAGAGTCTTTACTAGAAATATATGTTTATAGTATTGCTCAAAATTTTACTCTTACAGTTTTACTCGAAATCTTATACTTAGATTCTTGCTCATAATCTTACAAACATACTCATATGGTTGTACTCATACTATCGACAACTGAAGCTCATTATCATTAATAAACTCTAACATTGGGATCAAAAGAAATGCCACGAGGCATCACCTTAACCTATGGGGAGTAACTAGACATCATGGATTTTTCTAAATGCAAGGCACACCTATGCTCATTGGGCACATGGTCAAACAAGTAAGAGTAGATCCATGATACTACTTACCTGAGCATGCTAACACCCACACTCTATGGGCCATACAATGCCAACTAAGGGCGAAATCATACAATGTCACTTTTGGGCTAGAATCCTATAGTGTCACTCTAGGGCAAGATCATATAGTGCCGACTAAGGGAAAAAACATACAACACTCTCAATAGAGTATCAAACGTTTAAGCTTAATACATCACTGAGACAAAATAACAAATATACATCGCACTCAACAGAGCATTAGACATATGTACTTAGAGACAACCCATAGATATGTACTTAGAGACAACCCATAGACAACGTCACGTGGGATAAACACTATGACAAGAGATGAGAAATGGTCAGTCGACTCATAATCGGCTAGCTCAAACAGAAACTTAATATGTTGAAACTCTTAGGTCTCAAACTCATAATACTATTACACTAGCTTTGCTTATAATTTAAGTTTGAATAAAGTAATTTATGCCATAAAATTATGCTATAAGTTTTTTCAAACTAACAGTCTTCCACTGACTAATCTTAAGCTGATTCTGTTTCGAAACCCTAGTTCATTAGGGTAATATACTTCACTTAACCCATCCAACTCATAATCATTATTCATTGTATAACAAAATTTTCTTATTCATATAATCTTCGTCATCCACCTTATGGCCAAATCATCTTATTCAAAATCCTCAAACTAAGCCCCTCAAATCTTATTCCTATTATGAGCCTCTTACCAATGTCTCACTTATTGTTCTTACTTTTCACTTTATAATATATACGTTATGCTTATACAATTATGATGTGCACTCTTACTATCTGACACTCCCCCATAAGGCACCAAACCTTAAATCCACTTGCTTGTTGATCCCCCAATGTAGACTCCAAACCAAACCAAACCAATCCATTCCTATCCTCACCCATTAAACTTATATCCTCTTTCTTCCATCATATGGTTACAAATCCACATCTAAATCTATACAAAATCCTTCGCCACCATTCACCGTCCATTGCACGTACTTGTCTAACACACATCCGCATATCATTCGCATATGCGTATATCCATCATACGTCCATCACAGATCTGTATCCCATACACATACTTCATCATACTTGTGCATCACATACTCATAATTCAACACATAGCATACTAACATACTCCCTATTAGCATGCACATATTCCACACAACATTTACTCAGGATTTACATGCACACCAGATGGACGAATCAACATACAATATATCTTAAGTTCCCTCTTACAACATGGAATTGAATTATCATCGATCATCCAAAACATTGAATCATATAACCCTCACATACTTTTAAACATTCAAAGCAGACTATCATGAAATTGCAAGTTCAAATTCCACTACCTTGTAATCCATGACATTTGATGGTGAGCACACGACGGTGGCGGCAGAGTTGGCAGCCAAAAGCATCGCCTAGTTGAGCGAGTTGCTATCTCGAGGGTTTACTGAATGCCAGAGGTAATCTTGGCAATACGGGGTGACTGAAATCTATGTGGCAAAGTCTGCAATCCACGACTATGCACTAGGGGCGGCCTGGAGCAAAGTCGTGCCTACAAGGAGTAGCAGGTGCAACCGAAAGTCTAGGTTGGGCTAAATAGAGATTAGTCGACATCTGTGAAGCATTGGGTCAGCCTTAAGATGCCTAAATCGACTGTGGGCAACACCCAACGATGGCAATTTCATGTCATCAACGGCCCACGAAAGGGGACAAAGGTATGTTTAGGTGGTGAAGGTCGGTGAAGAGGTGGAGTGTTCTAATAGTCCAATTTGGGTAATGGGAAACTGATTAATTCAATAAAGTGCAAAGGCAGTACGTTTACCCTAAATTGCACGCAAAACCACATGCACCAATGGACAAAGGGAAGCTCTAGGGGGAGAAAGGATAACAGTGGGTTCAAAGACTTTGACAAAGCCTAAGTTCGTCTGTCGACTACTAGGGGTTTGCTGAAATCGTCGAAGCTAAAACCACCCTAGAAAAAGATCCATAGTGCCTATTCTAGAGATCGATGCTCACAAATGAGGTTTAGGAAGTGTGATCACAGGTTGGGGGTGAAGAAGGATAGAAAGGGGTGGAGGCTTTGGCCATGTAACGTGCAGGAATTTTTTAAATTCCCGAAGTTAACTACGGGGAATTAGGGTGCTAGACCCCTTGACCTTTTCATTAGAATAAATTAATCAATGCTTGGATTTGGTAGCTGAAATATATATGGATAGAAATTAGACGGAAAGATCTTTGAAACGCCACCAAGAATGCATGAATCAGAGTCCGGATGAGGGAGATACGATTTTTCAAAGTTGACTTTAACGTGCAGGACCCGTTTACCCGAATTGAACATGCAAATTGTCCGTTTAAGTCGCTTTATGGGCCCGATCAATTACTATTCCGAAATTGTGTTTTTGGGCCCAGTTTGGGTTTCTAAATTGAAGAGTTTTTAACCCAAATTATCATGGGATTAGGAGCCCAAATCCCATGCCTATAAAAATAGAGAATTAGAGCTTTTTGGGGGACAGAGGACGAGCCGCCATTAGAATTTTCGGCAAAATTCTAGCGAGGCATTAGCGACAGTGGATCGACAACAACTCAGCCTTTGAGGTAGGATTTTAAGTCAAAATTGGAGTTATTTTATTATTATAATATAAATCGTTTTGTAAATTATGTGAATAGTGATATCTGCAATCACTGTTTACATAATTTAAATTTCGTGTTGTTTATTTTTCTGACAGTGGACCAATCACCGGCAGGCCACCGGCCGACCGCTGGTGGCCAGACCCACGTCTGGAGGGGTGTGTCTGTCCTAGCCTTGGCCGCAGCGGCCGGGGATGCTTGGCGGCGACGGTGGCTTTTGCCGCTGCCGCACAATAAAAAAAAGACAAGAGGACATAGATATTTGGCTCTCGGCAGGGCAGAGACAGCTGGGGACGGGCGGCTAGTCTGGGCCTCCAGAATCATTGGATCCCGGTGATCCGGTTAGTTTCGGGATGTTGCCCGGCCGTGGCGGCTGGCTGCCACACCAAACAATTTGGTTTTAAAAAAAAAGACGGCGACTTTGACCCTAGCCCACCGCCCGGCCATGGTGGCAAGCGGCGGCACCGCCAGAGGCAAATAAGCCTCTGGCTGGCCGCGGGGAAGACGACCCGCAACGGTCGTCGACCCAAACCAACCCGGTCTGGGTCGGTTTAAAAAAAAATAGAGAAAAGCAGGGGATCGAACCGGGTTCGGTTCATGGGCTAAAAATGTTAAAAATATTTTAGAAAACTTCTCAAGGATCCCAAGAAGTGTGGGAGTAATCTAACCGAGTTTCAGGACTGGAAAAAATCCCAGAGTCTCTAAAATGACCTTTTTACCCCTGGCAGTTAAATCATCGTGTAAAAACTACTTACCCAACTTTGGGGCTCCGGTTAAGGGGCCTATGAGTTGATCTATAAATTGGGAAAATTCTCAGTGAGAGTTTAATGAGCAACCTAATTATATGCCAAACCAATAAATGGCTAAAAATCCCAGTGAGTGGATAATTGACCCTTTTACCCTTAGGGTTAATAGTAAACTGTTAAATCAACTTGGGTCGGTTCAAGGGGTTCACGACCCCGTCACATGTCAGGAAAATTACACAGAGTACATGAAGGCCATTAGTACCCTTGGTTTTAATTTTAGACCCATTGGATGTCATTAAGGCATTAAACCAAATGATAGAAATACCCTTCGAGTGGATCCGCCCACATTCGTGTGAATGGAAGCGCAGGTCAGTTTGAGAGTGGAGCCTCCTGAGAGGATTATGACTTAAAATAATTATAAGGGTAGTGAGATGACCAAATGACCCAAGGGAGGGTAGCATACCCCAAGTGGTGGATTTACTCTAATGCTGTTAAGGGGTAGTATGTTCTGTTTTTGCTAAAACGGATCACCTAGCAACCCAGTGTTAGGGTGCCCTAGAATGACGT
The DNA here is from genome assembly GCA_035235625.1 of Saururus chinensis. NCBI lineage: Eukaryota > Viridiplantae > Streptophyta > Magnoliopsida > Piperales > Saururaceae > Saururus > Saururus chinensis. The sequence goes on from CP141142.1 coordinate 32,198,985, forward strand.
TAAATGGCTTCAAAAGGAAAGGGTGTAAATAGTAAGTGACACGAAGACCTTTTCAAGTCACAGTGTCATGGGGAATAAAGGGAAGAACCCTAATTCTCAAGGTTTAAAGCAGCGTATTTTATGTGTCACAACCAAGTGCATCGATCGATTAGAGTGTCATATATGTAACTCACAGGATGCGTTAGAGTTGTTTACACTCTCGGGCTTGAATTCTCTAAGCCCTAGCCCTACAAATGAATGCAATGGGCCTCTGTTTATTATTTATATATTTGTATGATTGCATGTTATTTATGATGATGCATGTTTTTGATATTGATGCATTGATTCATATCAGTAACTTAAGATTAATGAAGATTAATCAAGAGACATGGGTTGCTGTTGGTTTGGAGGGAGAACATCTAATCAAGATAATAACTAAAATACCCTCTTTAGGGTTGGGACCAATTCATGAAGTGAACGGGGCCCTGACATAGAATTTGACCTTAGTTAATGAACTGAGGGTGGTTTTGGGATGTTCTCTAAGTCATAGCTCAGTGGATGAGCTATTTATCAGGCCAATTCACAAGGTGAAGAGGACCCAAATGGTTGAGTAGATACTTGACTGGATGGAAATAATCTAATCTAAGTTTTGATGTTTGGGGGAATCAATGGTTATAAGGACCTAAGGCTTCTATGGATATATTAGTAATGTCTTATAAGACATTTTTCTCCCAGAGTTAGGATGCTGGAGATTGCGAAATGCTTCTTCATCGCCACGATGGTTTGGGTATTGACCAGAGGGTCTTTACCGCGGTCTCCTGCAGGTCTTCCTAGGACTATTTAGTACGTATAAAAAGCGGAGTTGTATGAGCATCATGGAAGGCTTGTGCTTCTCGCCAATCTGTGTCTATGAGCACAGTTGAGATCCTCTTCTCCAGATTCGTGGCAGGCTATTGAGAGCCCTGGAGATTTTGGTCAAGCTGTTGTTAAGCAGTCTACTCCAAGGTTGGAGTACTTTGTTTGGGGATTTCTCGAGAGGCGAGTCATCTCCAAGTTACAAAGTTGATAGTGTTAATTATCGAACAAGGGATGTGAGATAATTAATAACATTGTTTGATATTGCTTGTTAATTAGGCAAGTGGAACGGTTAAAAGACTTACTAAAATATTGGTTGAAAATATCTAAGCATTTCATGTGTGATGCTATGCTTCTTAGGATAGAGTAGTTTCTAGGCAGAACTACGTCTAGATCCAATCTTGTTGGAAACATTGGAGATGTTGTTTGATGAGTGCGTAGGCAACTAACATCGGGTGATGTTGGCCCGATCCGAAAAATATTAATAAAACTTTTTATCCTTTGGAAGCTCTTCTCCTATAGGCGGAGAAGCTCCATTGTGGTTGTTGTTTGGTTTGCTTTGTTGCAGATTCTCCAGGCGACGACATTGAGACCAAGGCAAGCGAGCATAAGAGGTTTTCGCATTTCTACAACTCCGGTACGTTAGTGTACCTTTATCGTGAGAGTCAACTTGTTATTTATTTTCAAACGGGTGACAGACTTATACTTAGATGGATGAGCTAGTCTTTATGAATTTTCAGACGTTAAATAATATCATCTGTTTGATATTCGTATATGTGAACCCCAGTTATCATGACCTGGATATTTAATCGAAGGGTTTGCTTTGTATTTAAAGAAAAAAAATTCTCGCTACTTACTGTTCGTGCTATTTAAAAATACTTTTAAAAATCCGGTTCGTGACAGACCAGCACCACCGCCTTTGTGGCTACAGGGCAAAACCAAAACCAGTGGCCTATAGCCTTTGGGAGACAAAAACAAAAAGGGAGAGGGCCCAGCCGTGTGAGGCAAAGCTGGGCTAGGGCAGCGCTGGGGAAGTGGCCCCGCCGTCTCTATGCCATTGCCAGTCCAAAGCCGACCAGTGGCACAACCTTAGGCTCTACTAAACAAGAAACCAGGGGGGAGGGTTCGTTTCCTGAGTTCTGGATCAGGGTCGCCCAATCTTGATTTTGACCCTTTTTATTTATTTATTTATTATTTTCTTTCTCTCTCATTTTCTTTCTTCTCCCATTTATTTATTTTTCCTTTTTTACGCCAAAAATCACTATGGCGCACTTAGGCCCAACGACCATGGCTGAGCCCTATATCCGACTCTAAGGGTATGAATACCAGGGTAAATACATAAAAATAATTATGCCAAAGTGTCAAATTTCCAGTAAAAAATTGAGCAAAAAGGTTGTGAAAAATTGCAAAAGAATAAGGGATGTTACAAGTATCCGCAGCATTATGTGAATGATATATTTTTACTGTAAGCTCTGTAAAAGACTTGACTTTAACTTCTAAGTCAACCATTTGAAATTTGAATTATTCGTACATCTTATTTGTTAAAATTTTGCTTCAATATATTAGTAGAATTTAATACTACCTAATGGGTATAAACTTTATAATGTTGTAGGTGTAGACACAAATCTGGGGCTATAGTGGAATAGTTCATGGAAAACTAAGGGCCTACATGCTGAATTTTATTTATTGTCTTTTTGTTTAAATTGTATATTTATGCTGACATAGTAATGTGGCATCTATTGCCTTCTTTTCGAAATTTTGTACGCTTGTAAGTTAATTTTTGTAAGGGTTACTCGTTTATACATGGTTGATTTGGGCGCCTCCTTGATTACAAATTAACAAGATTCTGACTTTTAAGTTAATTTTAAAGTCTAGTAATCACAATTGGTATCAAAGCCTAACGTACGATTGTCTATAGATGAGTCATTAAATGATTTTGACTATTCTATTGGAAATAAAGTAGATGACTAAATCAAGGATGAAACACATAGCGGGCTCCCTCTTCAACTACTCTGTGCGCAAGTTGCCCTTACCGACAAGGGCAAGTGGTAGAAAGGACCCTCTACTGATCGATATTTTGGACTCGGATGACTCCATTTTCTCCTACACTCCTACTACACCTTTGGATCATAGCAAGGAAGACTTCTAGGACATATTGTATGACAAGTACTTTCCCACACATGTCCAAAAGAAAAGAGAGAGAGAGAGTTTTTGGACCTCCAGCAAGGAGGAACGATAGTATAGAATTATGATAAATTCGTTTAGTTGCAACATTTTTCTTTTGACTCCTGTCCCACTGAATTGAAAAAGGTGCGGAAGACCTCAACAATGACATTCGGAACCAGGTTTGGGGGTTCCAATCTACCACTTTTGTTGAAATGGTAGAATTGGCCTCCATCTTAGAGCAAGAGCACAAGGAATTCCTCGAGGAACACAAGGAGCGCAATTATAACGGTGGCTCAAAGCCCGAAGACAAGAAGAGGAAATTTTAATACAACAACTATTATGGTAATAGCAAGTTCAAGAAAGTGTCTATCACTCAAGCTCAATCATCAAGGGAAAAGAAGATGGAGAAATGCATTTAATGTAACCGCTTTCATCTTCGTGGTCCGTGCTACTTTACAGAGGAACAATGTTTCTTGTGCGGTGAGCTGGGGCACAAGGTGTGAGACTAGATACTACACGCTATTGTGATCCCGATAACATGACAATTGAAATAATTGTGTTAAAGAAAACGAAATATATTTACTATCGCATAACTGTTGATGCGATATACAAATGCGATATCTCTCATATTTGTGTTAGTGTAGATATGATAACACGGCTTTAATGACTATCGTCTCATAGGTGTCACGATGTAGGTTGTAGGAATACATGTTATTGAGATAAATTGCATTTTGTTAGCATGTTAATATCTTGTATAGGTCGGGAGAACTAGGTGAGTTCAATTTAACAAATCCACATTCGACATCGTTCAACATTCTAATGTCTACACTACTTGATATAGAAGGCATGCACAATGGATTTTAAACAATGACGGTAACAATGGCACCTTAAGGACTTCAATCTACAATGATAGCTATGATCCCCCAGATAGTGTGGGGGATGCAACACATTAATTTAAAGATGTGTGGAGTGCTAGAAACTAAAATGAGAATGAAGTATTGAGATGGAAAGTTTGACTGAACTTGAACAATTCAAACACAATGAGGTACCCATGAATATGGACTTTGATGCTGAGGTAAAGTGGGCCATAGTCGATGATCTTGGTGATGGTGAGATGATGACCAATATATTTCAGTCATACTACCAGAATCTATTCCAATTAGGTGCATGGTTCCAAATACTAGTATACATTTCAAGAAGGTGTTGATATATCTTGCAATAGAGGTGAATTTCACATATTTGATTGTAGATGAGAACAAGAATATATATGTGGTTAAGTACTTCAACCAGTCTTACAAGTGTTACATAAAGGCATCTTACATAGGGGAGATGTGATGGTGACAAGGTCATTACTAGAGCATGTGTGTGGTGCTCAAAGGAAGTCAATTGGCCATCCTTTAGCATCTCACCTTTGGATTGTAGGAAAATGTTGGCCTCTTCAAAGATTCAATTGACATTCACCTAAAACCATAGCTTCATATATTTTGAAACACTGGGGTGTCCTTGTGAACTACAAGAAATACTAGTGTGTAGGTAAGACATACATTTTTTATTCTTCCATCATCAGATCTTATGACACAAAATTTACCTTATTGCATAATATATATATATATATATATATATATATATATATATATTTTCAAACAATTATAAAAATATCATGTATATGGAAACATGGCTTATACATTTGTCATGTAGATGATAGACATGACAAAGGAGAGTTGTGTGTTCGATTATATATTATTTCACTTTTTTAATCATTTGGGGGTCACTTTTAACTACAACAATTCTTATTGTGTATGTAAAGTATTATGTGATTTAGATGATGGGGACTGAGACAAATCTTATCGCATAATACTAGCATATAGCATTCAGATAGAAAGGATTAATCCTAGAAGTAAAATAGTTCCTATTAGATCATGTTATATTCTTGGACCTATAGTGGGTTATAATTTGAAAAGGGTATCTTGGATGTTTGGGCCACTTGCGAGAGCTTTTATAAGAACACATGCTATTGCTAATCGTAGATGCTACTTTCTTGAAAGGAAAGTATTCTAGTCATCTATTAATAGCAACTACACTAGATGGGAACAATAATATGGTCTGTGTTGCATTTTTAGTGGTTGAGAATGTGTGAGAAAACATAGACATGGTTTTACATTATCTATTTTTTGATCCTCCAGCTGAATTGGATACATTGTTTATGAAAGAATGAAGAGCTTGACAAATTCTATGAAGAACCCTTTTCCATCTACACATCATAGATATTGCACTCATCACATGGAAAAAAATATGTTGAACAAATTCAAAGATAGCTACCTAAATAAAAAACTTCATGTGTCTACTAAAACTTTTAAACAAAACAAATATGACAACACAATGAACAATATTAAAGAACATAATCCGAAGGCATATGATTAGTTGGACAAGATCAGTGCATTTCACCGCATCAATGTTTCTTTTCTAGGCAAAAGCCATGGAATACTCAGCTCAAATCGGTTTTAAAGTGCATATGCTATGTTTAGAAAGCTAGAGCAATGCCAATTACTCATTTAATTGAGCATATATAGGAACACACTACGATATTTGAGAAACATTGGATAGATGGCCAAAATATTATAGATGAGATAACCCATTTTCTCATAAACCTATCAAAAGTAGAAGAGAAGAAGCAAAGCATGTTTATGCATTACTAGTATAAATGTATGAATTTCAAATTAACTTTCTATACTACCAAGTATAATTTCATACATTTTGTACATATGCAAGTACATTTTCCACAACTTCATGTAATTGGTAACATGAAAAATGACATGTTCATGTTTTTGTGAACACAACCATACCTATGTCATGTGTTGACATAACATGATACACGATATTCTATTCTTCATTTTGTATATACACACTTTTGATGGGTCATGTTCTCAAGGACATGACGTTCTAATTTTCGTGTGTGTGTTAACACATGAAATTGAATGAGTCGCGTGTACTCATTTGAAAAAATATATGATATTTAATTTGTAGTTTAATTGCATGGGACATAGTAAAGCTGGAGGAACATACTTGTACATGCAAAAAGTTTCATTACATAGGACTTCTAGGTAAACATGCACTTGCAGCTACAAATTACATACATTTTTATTTGTCTGATTGCTATGAAAAATGGTACTCCATAGAGTTGTATAAAATGACATATGAAGAGGCTTTACTCCTAGTGATGAACATGCACTAGTGAGTGCCAACTAGAGTTTTTTCAACATTCAACCTACCAATACCACTTAAGTAGAAGGGTCAACCACTGAAGAATCGAATAGAGACACAACTCAACGTCAGTTGGGATATAACTGTAAAAGTTGCAGCATCGAACAAGTTGAATTTGAGTAGAGTGGAGGAGGAAAAATTCCGCAAATATTCTGTTAGAAGTGGGTGTAGATTATATGGGTTAAGCCCATGTAGTTTATATGGGTCAAGCCCATATGGCTATTGAGAGCCCAAGTCCACTTTGAAGTGATTGAGAATCACACATGTGAATTGATTGGAGTGAATAGTCCCACATCGCCTAGGAAAAAGTGATGGTGTTAGTATATAAGTCACAAGTTTGGCCTTTCAAGTTAGGCCCTTGGGCCACCCCACTGTTGTGGGGGATTTACATATTAGACCCATGCACCCAGGCGGGCTAACCCACATGTGTGCGCCACCACTGTTGCCATCCGTCTGGCCAGCTCGGTTATGTTTGCATGCTCGACCGGCCGGGCTGGGTCAGGTTGGGTTGGGTCAACGGGATAATTATTTTTGGGACAAATTCATTTGGTTTAGTTTTCTCTTAACCCAAATTCATTTGGTTTGGTTTTCTCTTAACCCAAAATAGGTCTAGTTTTATTCTCACCAAAATGTGTGCGTTAAAAGACAGACGTGTTTGTTTGAATGGGGCGGGTTGTCTTCTTCAACATGATTTCTTATAAAATCCTAAAAAATATTTTCTGTAACTTCCTTTTATTGGATTTCCATCTCTATCCTTTCTGTTAGAGAATTCCATACCGTGGTTCGCTGCATGCACTGTGTGAAGGTGCTTCTACAGTGCATGGTTGATTATCTTATTCTGGGAGGCAGATGCCCAAGTAGGGGTGTAAACGGCGTCTGTTTGTTCGGTGTCCATCTGTGTCCTCATCTATCCGCACTAAAATGGACAAAATTATGTTTTGTCCATCCCTAATACTGACGGACATGGACAAGGGTTGGCCATGTCTGTAGCCATCTATGTCTGCCAACTATATATTTTATTATTATTATTTTATTTTATACTAAATTACTAACCTATGTCACATAGTTAATATTCATAAAAACATTGTAAAAAATGCATATTGTACTCTCACATATTTTCTATGATATTCTTATTTATTTATTTTTTTAGATTAGACTATCTTACTATTATTATAACTTATTTTTAATTAATTTTTTACTAATCACTCTTGATTTTAGAACAAATTAGTATATGCTAAACTTTCACTTTCATTCCATCCATGTCCATCATGGACAAATGCAGACGAACAAGCACATAGTCTGCATAAAAACAGAAGGTTGTGGACATGCCTTGTCCGTGTTGGCATCCTTTCGTTTACACCCAAGTGTATCCTAAATACCAATAGAGAGGGCAAATTTTGTCTTAAGGACATAGCGATTTGCTTGATTCGATCATCTTCTTCTAGTAAGAGTTTCTCATCATGATACTTGCAAATGTACGAATTTAACATACTCGAACAACAATGACGCAAGTGATTGCATACAAAGAGGAAAGATACATACAAAGATAGGAGAACATCAATTTAGATAGTCTTATCCACCTCTGTTCTTTACATGAATTGAAGAAATCCCCCTTGCATGTCTTTGTTTCGTGTATTCGATAACACTACTACTATCATGGAAGTATTAAATATGATTTTTTGTGATTGTCATGTGATCATATTCATTGGTCAAAGAATGTTGTGTAATCAATAACACGACCAAAGGATGTTCAAATTATCAATAACATGATGTGTGAAAAATCGTGTCATAGAGAATGAAAGGTTTATATACATTGCATCAAATTTCAGAAGTTACAAAATTGTATTGTAGAAGGAGGTAATGTACAAAAAATTGATATTCATCAGTCACAAAAAAAAATGTTAATAGGTTTGTTAAAAAAAGTTAAGTTTCAGTCTTATAAGGCATCAAATTCTTTATCAACACCCTGCATCAAATTCTTAACACCTTGATGAAGAAGGCATGCACAGATTTGTGCCCTCATCAACATTGTGATTTCACTCTACGTGAAATAAGGTTGGATAAATCTCGTGGCAAGCCTTGTCGCATAATACATCACTTAGATGTCACAATCTTCATTTGTCTCTTGAAACAGACATCTAACAATCTTTGAAAGATGTCACTTTGTCAATAACACAATCTTTAGGATCCTCTCTATGGCGTCAATGACATGGGTTTTCCGCTTATTGACCTCCGCAAGATGGTGAGGATGGTTGCCTTAAGTAGGTTGTACCACCTAAACATCTTTTCTCCACGCCAGGCAATGAGGAAGAAGTGTTTGCTCACGTAGGCCAGGAAGAATGCACTCTTTTTGTTGCTATTGAGGTACTTCATGGGTTGCTGGTGATCTTCATCGATAGCCAATGTTGTAGTAGTACTACATGGCATGGCATTTCAAGAAGTTAAGGTAGACTTCAAAGGTTTTTAAATTCCTCTTCTCAAGGAGATTGAAGACAATATTGATAATCTACATTTACGAAATTTAGTATCAAGCTTTGCAAATAAAGACCTTTTTAATGTAAACATTGTCGATCAGAATACATGTGGTTAAAGACATGAAAAATACATCATCCATGTTCGTAAACATACAACAATCCAATTATTGTATTTTCAAATACATGACACACCAAATATGCATGTGTTTAGTAATGCAAATACACGACTACTCTTTGTTACCAAATACACAACAATGCCTATATCGCATGATGGATAACATAAGCCATAATTGTGTCATTTGTTCATGCACACGCTAAATTAAATTCTACATATTTTACTGAGGCGTGATACATTCTTGATGCATCAAAGACATGTAATTTGTGTCTGCCAACAAATCAATTAGCCATGACTAGTAAGGGTTCTCCAAAAATGAATTTAGCTTGGCTTGTTCTACCCATAATAGTATCTCCATGTGGAACATGCGTTTAATGTCAAGGTAATTTTTTTGGTTTCACTTGTTGAGGTGATTTTATCTTCTTGCTCCTTGAAGTCCACTACATGAACGATCGTCTTTGTGCCTTGAGCTTGGGCCTCCTCCATTATCTTCACCTCTTATGGGCAGTTAGAGATGGTTTTTTCATAGTCAGCCTTCCCTATGGCTTCCTCAATGGCCTCTTCAAGAGAATTTGTCACATGCTCCTCAACATTAAAATTCACCTCTTTCACCTCCACCATTACCAATGGTTTCTCCTCCATCTCCTTCATTGCCTACTCCTTTTTCATGCAATCTCTTATTGGAACCTTCATTTAAAAGAAGCTGCTCCTCACCCGCTTAACCTTGGGGACTAAGGCATTGCCCTAGACATCCACCTCTTCATCTATGGTAGCCCTTAGGAGCTCCAAGATTCCCCTCTTGTCTGGGTACCGTGGTTGTTGGGTAGCTCCTTGTCCAGCCTTAAAAGTTTATCTCTTTGGCAACTTTAGTTTTTGATGTGGCTCCTCATGGGCTTGCCCAATGTCCTTGTTGATTTTCTTCAAAATTTTTGTGATAACTATGCATTTGACCCCATAAACCATTTTTGCGCCTTTGGGGATTCTGCTTCTGCTTCTTCTAATTCTCTTTTTTCTGCATAAATTAGCAGTAGATTGTTATATGAATGGGTGATAATCGTGATAACGATTAGGTAAGATATCATGTTAATGTGAATACAATAAAACTCGTAAGTCGTGTTATCGATCACATGACTGTACAGATAATTGTTTTATTGAAATTATGATAACTATTATGTCGTGTATTCGATAACAAGATAAAATAATTATAATCGCATTTTTTAAAATAAGTCAAGGAATGAGGAACTTATTGAAAATGAAGACTTCCACTGCAATGGGTGGTTCAACTTGTCTTTTATTTGCATCGCAGGTTTAGACTTCAATTTTGATGTAAGAGACGTTACCCTCAATGATGGGGGGGATGAGTTCACTTCTTGTAAAGTTGGAGGAGGAGGTGCTTCTCTGCATTTCGGGGATTGCAGAACATCTATTGTGGGAGGTTGCATGCATTCAATTGTGCCATTTGGACATTGTTTGTGCTCTAGCCATGCTGCCTGTATATAGCGGCTTTCTGTTGTGAACGTCCTAGGGGCTGCCACTGGGGCCACATGTTAGGGTAGTTAGGGTTTTAATTATGTAATAAGGGCAATTAGGTCAATATATAAATTAGAGTATTAGTGGTTTTTTAATTATGTTAATGTTAGGCGGCTGTTAGTGAGCCCATTAGTTAGTCTATTTAAATGTAAAGGCTATGCCCTAATTGGGATTTATGGAATGAATCAGTCAGTGTCAAATTATATTATCTTCTCCTCTACCTCTCCTTCCTGTTCAGCGACCATGCCATCTCTTCTCCCCTTTTCCTGCCTTCCTGCACTGCTCCCTACTCATTACCAGCTAGCCAAGCCATTGTGGACACCGGTTCACAACATTGGTATCGGAGCCGTTGATCCCTATAAGCCGCCATTGTCAACTGATTGGATAGCCTTGCCCAAGCCGCCTGATATGCCAATACCCTTGCCGAACCATCTAGCCAGGAGTTCTATGTGCTCTCAACGTTAGCTATTCTCATCTCTCTTCTCGTCCAGCCTGATGACCACCCCCCCAGTGCCGCCTGCCTCCACTAGCCCAAGCATTGGTCATCCTCACCGATCCCCTATTCTTGCTCTCTGCTAAAGCCCACATATCCCTTCCAACCTTGAGCCATTTCTCTGCCTCCACCTTCTGGTCGGGCATGTTAGAGGGAAAAAGAAGCTTCTATGACAACATCCACGGCACCACCTACGTGGTCAACTCTGGGAAGTTGCCCGAATGGGTGTGCATTCTGCTGGATCCGATCGGGACAGAGAGCAAGGTGGTAATCTTCCACGATGGATCTACAGTTTCATCACCCAAGCCGAAGTCATCTCCATTGTTGTTGTCAACAACTGACCAAGGTGCTACTCTGCCAGCCAATTTGTGGATGGATAAGGTGCAAGGGCCTCCCAAAGCCTCCGGAGATGTGCCTCTGGCAAAGCCTTGGATTTTGTCGCCTCCAACAAAGCACGGCCAGCAACCTGGGACATATCTAGCGCCGGAGATTGCATGGGTTGGAATCAGCCCCACCAACATCTGGTTGGGTTGGGGTCTCTCCTAGGTAGGCCTTGATTGTGGATCTCTCACCGGTGAGCGAAGATCAAACCATGGCTCCTGCCGCAGCAGCCAGAACTTCCACCGATTCATTGGTTTTGTAGAGGGCAATGGATTTCCTTGTTTGGTAAAGGAGAAGGTGGTTTTGGAGGGCATGCCAGACATCAAAGCTGGTTGCCATAGACAAAGCTGTCTCCTTTGCCCCGCCCTCTTGCCATCGGAGTGGTCTACGCTCCAATCGCCACCCAAGACATCAATGGCGAACATGCCCCAAACTTCTTGTTTCACTGTCGAAAAAGGGGGAGGTAACCTCCTCCACCCATTCACCTCCGCTACCACTATAGCTGCCATAGTAGCACCAGATGAGCCATCACCATCGCAATCTCTAGGCCAGTGGTTTTTCCTTGTTGGAGATGATGCCTCCCTGATCACACGGGATTTTTTGGATCTGTTTTCCCTAGCTGGAAAAAATGTCGGTCATTGTAGAGAAAATGCTAGCTTGATTCTATGGGATTGCTATGGTAGTCCGCTGCAGATCTCTTTGGCTGGAGGCGTCACGTTCCTTTCCATCGGGATTGCTCTGGAAGTCCTAGTCACACGAGATTTCCCTTTCCATTTGGATATGATTTTGCTAATGCTCCATCAGCAGTTTTTGATGGACCGACTCTTTAGGAAATTGCCTTGTGAATGTTGTGCTAACCCACGCATTAGTTTGGGTCATGCACGCACCCTCCCTACTTATCTACGTGGTCATGAATCAGCTACAAGTCCTCACATACCCCTTGCACACCATTGCTTTCAGATTACAGGGACCTAGTTGGGTCCGGTTTCAAGTATCATAAGGCACTTAGCTCCTCAGCGGAGGCTAGGTCCTAGTTCTTGTTCCATGCATTCGCCCACTTCACATTGGTTGATGGCTCACCCTACACCATTTCTAGTCGATTGTTGCACTTATTTGACCCTATTACTGCTGCTGTCTGGTGCCCTCTGTGGGTAGTCTTGGGGCGCCTTGTAGCCCCTATGGTGACCCCGCTTGTTGGAGACCTGTGTAGACACTCCATGTTGTTGTGCACCCAACAAGTCGAGCCTGTTCCTTTGTTCTACCACCTCCTTCATCTTCCGTCTCTATCGACCACAATTATACCTTGCCCTTGGGTTCAGTTAACTTCACTTCCACCATGTTTATACTGGCTTATACACATCTACTTTTGAGTAGTGATCCACTATCTCCATCATTCTACGTGTCTCATCCACAGCTTCAGACCAGTTGTTCATAGCGGAGCTATGGTGGGCCCAATGCTTAGAGTTTTAGGTCACCTCAAGGACGAGGTGATGCGGAAGCGGGGTGGAATGTTGTGAACATCCTAGGGGCTGCCACTTGGGCCACATGTTAGGGTAGTTTGGGTTTTAATTATGTAATAAGGGCAATTAGGTCAATAAATTAATTAGGGTATTAGTGGTTTGTTTTAATTATGTTATTCAACCTTAGGCACTTGTTAGTGAGCCCATTAGTTAGCCTATTTAAATGTAAGGGCTACGCCCTAATTGGGATTTATGGAATGAATTAGTTAGTGTCTAATTATATTCTCTTCTCCTCTACCTCTCCCTCCTGTCTGGCGGCCATGCTATCTCTTCTCTTCTCCCCTTCCCAACCTTCCTGCGCAGCTCTCTTCTCACTATCGGCTAGCCAAGCCATTGTGGACACTAGTTCACAACACCTTCTCCATCATGACATCAAGAATTATGGTCATAACATCGGGGGTCATGATGAAGTTTTCTATGATGTTTGGCTTTTGTTGAGATTGGGTTGATGTTTGCACTCTATGTGTATCAACTGTAAAAGGCCTCCTCTAGCCTTTGAGTGAGGGCTTGCTGGTGGCCTTCCTTGGGGTCTGCTTGGCTAGCCTCTAGAACCCAATCAGGTGGGCCTATTAGGAATGGCCATTATTAAGGTTATCACCTCCATTTCAACTATAAGATTACTAAGCATCTAATCATACCACTTCTTCATCCTATGGTAGACTAATAATTTCTTCCTAGTCTTCTTGTCATATGCATCAAGTTTATGGTCTTTTCCACATCTCTGACCAACTCAGTCATCCCAGACCACATCTTACACCTGTGAGTATATGGAGGACAACTTTGTGCCCATATATTTGTGTGCTAAAAAACCAAACCTATGTTACCAAAACAATTATGTGAGTTTAATATTTGTTTAATCGACCTAGCAGATTACTAGATTACTTCTAAAAGTAGTACTTCAACAAGTAGAATTAAGAGTTCTAATCTCTATGCACAATTTTTTTTTCTATAGCGGAAACAATAAATACCTAATGACTATGCGCATTCATGATCAAGATATCAAGGAATCAAACCATAAAGTATGAAAGATCACACAAGGATTTAACAGGGAAAACCCTAACTAGGGTAAAAGACCATGGTAGTTGCTCAATGACTAAATCAATGCACAAGTAAGACCTTACATCAACATAAGCAAACCACCAACCTTTGTTGTTGACTCTAACCTAAAACCCCTTTTGCTTAGATCTCTAATAAATTCTTTTCGTTGATGACCTTCAAGTCTTCTCCCTCAAGCACTTGAAATGTTTATTCTACTTACTTTGTCTTCTTCTAGACTCCTCAAATAAGCTCCTCTTGTTTCTTGACTTTAGCCTTTAGTCTTCAATCTCCCATTGAAGAACTTTGATGCAACTCCTCAAGCTTTGTTTGTGTTGTGTGTTGAAAGACTCTTCTTTTGTCTAATTGAATTGATCTTCAAAGCATACAACCAATGAAAAGCTCTATATTCTCAAAACCTAATAGAATAGATTCACTAATCTCTCTTTATGCTAACAATAACTTCCCTCATCTTTTTCCACATCCAAAACACCCTTTATATAGATATTTGGCTTAGGTGTTAGACCTTAAATAGGAATCAAATTCAACTCGGAATGATCTATTTTGAGAAACTATGGTCTCCAACAATCAATTGCTACATTAGCTGATCAATTGCCCATCATCTCAGCTTCATTTTGTGAAAATTACTATAATACCTAGTAGATTGTTATAGTAGTCGATCGATGAACAATCACTACTACAATGATTTGTAGCAGTGCCGAAAATCAAAATTATTCCCAATTATTCCATTTTTAATCCTGATTAATCTTAGATGAGAATTTTACATGGTAATGCAACTTTTTACTCATTTTCCACTCATTTTTTTCTCACACATTAATATATTCTTATATTATGATAGCAATGCTACAATATCAAGTATATCATGGTATACAAAATATGATAATATGATAATTGTGTCATCGATTACACACTAATCAAATACTCATGTTATTGATGACACACTAATAAAGCTATCATGATATCAATGAAAAAATAATCAAATAATCTTGACATTGATGACATGCAACATCTAACATGCTATTGCCAACACGACATGTGAAATAGTCATGTTATCAAATCTACACTACTTAAGTCGTATTATCACTAATATGAAGTTTAACATAAGGAACAAATGAAGCCCCCATTAGAATTCATGGGTGGCAGCGTAGACTTCTTGTAGACAAAAAGATCTCCCTTTTGAGCATTTCATGAATGGATCCTGGCTAGTTAAGCTACCCACATTCTCAAGGTCATCTAGATAGCCAAAGAGCAATGAGAAGATGAATTTGTTACTTTGTGTGAATAGCACTAGTGCACTATTATGCACATTGCTAAGTGTACTAGGTCCTTGTCAGCAACAACAAGCTTTCCTTCACTGGTGTCCTTCAAAATTCTGTTAATGTTGTTCTTGTACGACCCTTTCTCATAGAAGAACCTTATGAAGAATTTCCCTTTTGCACTACCATCTTCCCTTTTGAAGTTTTTAACTTCATGGGTGTGTCTTGAGCCTTCAAACCCGTGATGAGGGTAACTTTTTCCTTTGTGATGGTAAGAAAATTTCCCTAAATGTTGAATACCTCTTGTGTGTCGTTCCAACATTCACCGATTGTAACACCCTATATTTTCTTAGAAAAATATAATCTTTTATTTTTTTCAAATTTTCCTTTTTCTTAGCAAGCCACCTACATGTAAATGTGCATGTTAGTGAATATACATTCTGAATTCTAGAGATAGTTGTGCCCTATTTAAAGGGAGAAGATCTCAGATTTTGGAGTGTTGAAGAGTCCAAGAGAGAGTGGAGTGCTTGGGTGTGGGAGTGTTGAGGGTTTTGCACCATGAAGGAGGAGCAGTGCATATTTGAAATCAAATCACTATCCTTGCTATCACATGATGTTCAAAATACATGTTCTTTATTCATTTCTCTGATAATTGGCTAGTTTTGAATGCATACATTGTTGTTTATTGGAGAATTACTTTATTTTTAGTAACAATAGTGATTTCATTGCATGTTGATGATAGGGCATCTTTTCATGTCTAAACTATAAGAATTATATGTGGAGTTTATCATGTTTTTTAGAAGAAAATGTTCAAGGAATTATTATAGTCTTTGTATTAATTCTTCTCGATCTTCGACATGGTTGTTGACATGTCAGTGGTTGGAATAAAATGAGGCAATGGTGTCATTCTGGTCACTGTTAGTGTGACTAACGTGTTGGTGGTGGTGTTGGAAAGATGGGCTTCACAACCTATCCACTATCAGTAGGTGTCTGATGCATCGATGGGATGTCGGTGGTCATCGACAACCCAAGCTGATTATTGGTGAGGTCACCAATAGTGTATCAATTTATTAATTTCAAACATGCATTCTACCATAGTATATACTATTTATGAGATATATAATAGCATGGTTTTCATACATGATGGATGTGTAAATATATAATAATATATACATATACTATATTGAGGTAAGTAAACTCATGTGCATATGTAAATCCTTGTAATAGATAGATACCTATGACCCTTGTATTCGATACTCAAAGACAAAGGATCTTGTGTCTAGTTGGATCCAAAAGTGAGTTTTTTAAGTCCCGTAGATGAGGGTCAAGATATAAAAAAGGATCATGGGTCTCCAACTCTCCAAATGTGGAAGGTTGTTTATAGAGCCTCTCTCCTGGCCTAAGAGTTAGGTTCGAACCAATCATAGCATAAAAGATGAATGGTCCTGTGTGATGCAATTTAAGAGGTCTCGTTAATAATGAAAATCAAAAATCTCAATCACTTGGGTCTACAAGCCCTTGTGGGTCTTTTCTTCATGGCGTGGATGGAGGTGGGCATTAGCTTCTGCATAAGTCTAAAACTAAGAGATGTGGTGGTTCATACTCTAGTGAGACATACATGTACTTCTAAATGTGATTGTTTTGTAAACTTTGTGTCATTTTCTTTAGTTTGGATGTAACTAAGAAAGATTGAAATGTATGATTGTATTGACTTGATTTATATTATGTTGTTTTATCTATCATTGTAATTTTTGTTTTGTCATCCCATATAGTATATTTATATACTCAACATTAAATGTGGTGTAGATGTTGTAGGTAGTAACCCTTTGCACCAAGGGCCAAGCAAGTTATAGTTTGGACTTCTCTTGTTGCTTAGGTTTCTCTTTTTCTTTTAGGAATGCTTATTAGTCATGTGAGTATGTCATTTATTTCTTTTATTAATCAAATTTGTAGTTTGACATACAAGTGCCCAACAAATGATCATGTAGCTCTTTTATTTTGACTAGATATTTAGTGATGTAAATATTATATTACTCACTTACATTAGATTATGAAAACAAGCATTCACTTTCCCAAATAATTTTCAATGAATAATACAAATGTTTCACATTTTAAATTATTCTAATGTATTAAGCTCAATGTTTCTTGCATATATTTTTAAAAGAAAATATAAAAGTGCATGTATAAATTTGGGGTGTGATACCGATTCCCACATCCAACAATGGCCTTGAGATGACCACTTTCTCACATTCATATGCTGGGTAGAACCCTGCCTCTGTCAAGATGCACTTGCACTCTGGCCTTGCTTTGACAATGTCCTTCGATAGTTTCAATCCATTGGGATAGCTATTTGTGCTCACCTCAGTCTCCACTCATAAACCCTCTCCTTCTTCTCTAGTACAACCTTTAGTAATTTTGCCATTTATCTTTCCTTATGATATCAACTAGTGTCTCTTATATATCTTCTTATTGCAAAAAATATGTTAGAATGTAGCTTATGTAACCATCAATAATGAGTCATGATCATTCAACGTATGTAATGACCCAAGTAAATTTATAAAATAAAGTGATCATTTAGGTTTTGTAATCACACAAGTAATTATCAAATATCCACAACATGTGTCATATCGTGTTATCGCTAATACAATTTGGCTCATATTGCATTAACGATAACACAACTTATCAATAATGTGTTATTAATAATACAACAATTTCATATTATGTTAACAATAATATGATATATGTATTTTGTGTGTACATGTAGGTACTACATATATTATGTTATTAATAACACGATATGGGTAAGTCTATGTATATGGGCAAGTACTGCATATCTTATTTTCAATAACATGATATATATACTTTATTGCATATTCAAAAAAATGATAATCACATTAGGGTTTGTGGATGCCCTTACCACTTCTAGAAAACGGCAAAATGACTACCATATATGAACCTTACCTTTAATGTCATGTTGAAGTCACCGCCATGCAAAAATGATAACTTAACAAAAAATTATAACCGAAATAAGAGAAGCTGGTCACCAATGACATGATGGAGTCCAAAATTCACTAACAGAGGTCAGAATACTCTCTTGATAGTCAGAAATCCAAAATCGCCATTCATAAATTTAAAATTGTCTGATAGCTCTAATCTGTCTCATATTCAGGCAGGTTAAATGATTTTAAACCCTAAACCTTGCTACATAAGTATTTTTGTCCAAATTTTATAAAAATTCATGTAAACCCCATTTTATGGAATATTTTTTCTAAACAAGGAAATGTAGAATATTTGCATCTTGAGCCCGGTTATATGGAAAAAGCTCTGAACATATTTTGCAGGTAATATGGAAAAAACTCTTTAACATATTTTGCAATTCTTTCCATCCTCACTGTTGGCACTAAAAAACCCCTCCAAGGAACCTTCCTGTACTGAGCCAAACTGATCTGACTGCCACACTGGTTCTTGTTCGAGATGTTGATAAAGGTGCAAACTAACCATACTAGATTTTAGCAGAAAAGTCGTCTATCCTCTTTCCAACTGCTTGAACGCCACAAATACAGAAATCAAAGACTCCCTCATCATTGTAAAAAATTGATTTATTCCGAATACAACATAATATGCCGCTTTCAGTTTGCATTATAACTCTCACCAGATTAAATAATGTAGTGCCACAGTTCTGGGGCCAAAAGCCACAAAAAAAACATCTCTATTCTGCAAGTAAAACAGGAGGCGTGACTAATTGGATTTGCAGCTAACTGATACGTGAACAAAGGTGAGGAGCCCGCTACTTGAGGATTGCGTACACAGTTCACACGTTGCATGTTTTCAAGCACTAATATTTTCAATATCAGCTCCCTTGTCCATCCTTTTGACAATACCAGCAATTACCTGAAAAAAAGTCAATTCAAAGTAAGTTAAGCAAACACCCTTCAGACACTTTGAGACACAAGGACGTTGATTAAAAAACATCTGATGTAGTACCTTGCCAGGCCCCAACTCATAGCTTTTGTTTAGACCTTTGCTCAATAAAGTCTTCACTGTCGTCTCCCATTGGACAGGAGATGTTACCTGCAAGTTAATTAGGTAGGAGCATACAGTTGTGCATATCAAAATCTAAAAGAAAGCTGCTAGCCTAAGCACATAAATAAGTAACTACAAATCGAGAAATTAGTCATACCTGACGTGCCAGAATCTTTTTAATGGTATCAGGATCTGCGTGAGGTTGGGCATCCACATTAGATATAACAGGTATATTTGGAGTTCTGATCTCTGTAGCAGCAAGAGCAGCTTCTAGTCTTGAAACAGCAGGGTTCATGAAGCTGGTGTGGAAAGCACCAGCAACAGCTAGCCTTACCTGCAACATGGTAAAAAAAAAAAATTCCCATATGTATTATGTGGCTCAAATAAAAAAATATATCTAACAAACATGGGACTCCAAAACCTTTTTCACATTTGAATTCTTTTAAACTAAAGGCATAAAAGCTTATTTTCTAAGGCAGAATAAAGAAAGAGAAAAAAACTTTGTTTTTTTTTTACACACACAAAAAATATGTTGTCACCTCCCATCAAGTGAACATAAGCGACCTGTACAATGTTTGTCTAGAATATAGTGGAACAGGGTGAAGAGAATGTTTTTAGTTGATCAGCCAAATTATGACACTACTTACTAAAGCAAAATTACTAATCATAGCTTATTTTTACCTTGTCAATACTAGCATGGTTTTTTATTGTTTCATAATTCAGCTTTACAATAACTCATGTTAAAAATATCAACACATACTACATACTAATAAAATTTCTTGAAGGCTAGCATTGTCCAAATGAAGGATATTCATTTCTAGTTACATAATTTGGTCTCTCTAGAATTAGTAGGGAGAACCAGCTCCAAAACTCAGATACAAAGTACTGTCTCCAGCTGATCCTAAACTTCAGATCACATTCCAAATCCAGTTGTGAATTAAAGATAAAAGCCTTGCTAATTAGTGATGCAAGGCAAATAACAGTAGCAGGGAAGTGGTAAAGAAAATAAAAAAATAGCCCGGGGCTTTTCTGTAATTTCAAGAAATATCAGGGGCTTCTTGTAATTTTCTGATAATTCTATTCATCGATGTATCTTGTACATAGGTAATGAACTTTACAACACAACAGATACCATCATAGAAGTCAGTAATCAGAACGGTCAGACATGCATGTTAACTGCATGAAATTGTACATTCTAAAAAGTCAATAATTGGCATGGATTTTAAGAAAACAAAAATAAGAAAAAACATGGATTTCATCACGTTACTTCCATCAACATTGAGTTTGCAGATTTCTAAACTAAATAAAATGAAAGAATCCAGATCAAACACCAAAAATTAGTAGATTTTAAAAGTTAAACCAGCAAGCAAACCATAATGGTGGCTATTTCAATTGTAGCCCAATGGCAGCAAGTTCTAAATGATCAAACCCTCATCTAAAAGCAATTCGAGTATGGGGAAAAAACATTTAATTTGCAGTAAATAAATACCATGAAACCATTTCCGGGGCACTAGGCATACTCCTAATGCTATGTACCCATTAATCACCCCATCATTTTATTTTTTTGGCAGAATACTCTTGTCATGCTTCCCTGCTACTGATTATGTTCTTACCAGCTTTGTGCTAGAAGATGACCATATCAAAGTTCCATATGCAACATTCATCTGATGAAGCCAATCCACATATAATTGGAAAAGCATGTGACAATAATCATGATAATTTTGAAACTTCATGTCATTGTCCTCTCTTTAAAGAAGTACATCCAGCACAAAAAATTGCAACCAATTTTGCACCATCATTTTGAATCTCATAGAAGTGAACTATGGTATAGAATTTATGTAGCCGACCCCAGTTGGTTGGGAGCCTGGCATAAGGCGTATGCTGCTGATGATGATGTTTTAAATTATGACATTGCATTCATAACCTCTGGATGCTCTCCACAGGGTAGAGGCTTCTGTGTACATTATGAAGTTTAATCATAATAGGACTAGCACAACAGGACAAAATAGTTTGACTGGCCAACCCAACTTATTTGTGCTACCAATGTCCACAGTGCAATGTCACCCCCGCATCTTTCACAATAGGGAGAGTACACAAAATATATCATTTCACCACAATACATCTGTCAACATGAATGCTTCTCCAAGTATTTGCAATTGTACTATGAAGTCAGTATTCTCAATACACCTGGCAACATGAACCCTTCTCCAAGTATTTGTGTACTATGAGGGACCTCCGAGTCTTTTCTTGCCAAATTTATGAGAGATCAATATCAGATACTGCTTCTCATGGTAAATCGATACAATGGTATATTTTTTAAGTTGTAAAAGGATAAAAAATCAATAACAAAACTAAATCACCCTCCTTACACAGCCCTCTTTTGGCAGTCTCTCATAGTATAAGGAACTTTATAATTCACTCAAAATCAACTTCCTCCCTTCGCTCATGGGCTTCTTACAAATTACTAGAAAGAAAAGGTTGAAATAAAAAAAAAGGCAATGCTGTTTTATGCAAAAAAAAAAATGCACAACTCCAAACTGAGGAGTTTATATCACAAGGAGAGTTGTCATCATATACTCTTTATAACAATGAAAGCAAAATAATAAATTTACTATAACTACTTCAATTATTTACTATCTCCTCCCCGAGGTGCACGCATGTCACATGCTACACTTAGGAGTGATTAGAGTTTTTGATTGCCTAGCTGCATAAACAAGGGATTCTAATAGAATCAATCCTTTCAACATCATAGCATTCTATTTCCAAATAGTAAGAGGAATAACTAACCGTCATTCGAGCCTTGAAAGATTTTGCTTTAGCTTCTACAGCTTCTACTCCTTTCAAACCTCCTGAAACTGCATAGTTGCCCTATCATTAAGACACAATTTTATTGAAGTCATTTCATTGAAACAAAATGCAGGTAATACCCTAACCAAAAGACATATAGCACGAGTAGAAGATATCTTACAGGACAAAGAAAGTTGGCAATCTGGACTTTATTATTCTCATCTACTTCGTCATTAGCGGCATCACATAGCAGCTGAACCTTTTCAGAATCAAGGCCTATTATGCTTACCATAGCACTATCTGCAGCATCTGCAGCTTCCTGGAGAAAGTACAACATTGAAAACCATGAAGTTGCTCTCCTTCAATCAGGAAATTATAAAAATGTATGATGTTGCATGTGCTCACCTGCATTGCTTCTCCTCTTAGTTTGACAAGCTTGAGTCCATCCTCAAAGCTTAAAATATAAAAGAAATCATTTAGATAGAGGTTCAATGGAGTACCTAAAATAGACTTGAATTTGCTCCCACAGAAGTACCTGAAAGCTCCAGCAAAAGCAAGCGCGGTATATTCCCCCAAGCTCAGACCACATGTTACATCAACAGAATCAATTATGTGCTGACCTCCTTCGCGAGCTCGCAACACTTCTATTGCAGCTAGACTTGTAACATAGATAGCTGGCTATAGAAACCGTTCACTTTCCATTAACACCACGCAAACATAATTCAGATGTAACATGTCCATACGTAAAATACATATAATGATATAACCACATGAATCATGGCTTGCAATACTGCAAGGGCCAAGATATCAGAATCAGTAAGAATTTATAAAATAGTAATATGCAAAGATGCTCATATGGCTCAAGTACATGTCTATACAAACTGAATTTTTAATAGACAACAAAGTTGATTAGAAAAACACGTACCCCTGAAATGAAAACTAAATGTGACAATCATTTTAAATACCTGACTTATTATGGTTGAATTCAGTTTATCCTTAGGTCCAGTAGTACACACTTCAAGAAGATTGAAACTGAGAAAAACAAATAAATATTATGAGACCCTCAAATCTAACAAGCAGATATTCACCACTGATAGGATAGTGAATGCATAATTCCAAAAACTTAAAATACATTAAGTCCCAACTAGCATCTAGCAATACCCCAATACGTCATTTGCCTTCTTAAATAACTCAGCAGCAGCTGGAACACTCTGGGCCACCTCACCCATGCCAACAGATTGTGCACCCTGAAGCATGGCAACAAAATGAACATGAAGTCACTAGGTAAATTATTTTGTTATTACCACTTTTTGCAAAAGTAATTGCAGAAATTATACTATGAATTTGTTTTTTCCATCTTTAAAAACAGGTAACAGAAAGAAAATAGAAATTGTTGCAAAATTAGCTATATATACCCATATGAAAGTAAAATATGGAAATTTACAAAAAGAAAAAATCTAAAATCATTTTTTTGAAGGAATCATCAGATTATCACAGTGCTGGTAAGCGTCACTAGACAAATAGGAAGGAAGATTAAATAAAGAATAAGCAGGTTACAATTTATTGTACAAATATCAAGTTACAAAAGTGCTTTTGCACTTAAATAAACTATTTCTTATGGGGTCTGCTTCTCATCATACTCATTACGAAAATATATTCCATTTCCCAAAATGTTGCTCAATGAACCTATAGATCTTAAAGCTGAGAATCAAATGGTGCCCAGTCTAACAGAACCATGGCCATAGTTACTCAAGGAAACATCATGAGCTCACATTGTTTAAAATGATTTCACTGTGTACAGTATATCGCCAGGACACCCTTTGGGTTAATGTTGTGCTTCTATGTAGCATGTACAGCATATAAGATACCAGGTCTATAAGAATGCAAATTTTCTGTTAATTCTAAGTTATATGCAAATCATATAGCTTTAGCAACATTATTTGCATATCTGTCAATAAGAATTTCCACTCAAATTCCTAAAGTTATTATTTGCACAAATTAACTGTACGTAATTGTACTTCACTCCTTATCAATGTTCCTATTTGCATATATAGTGCTTGACAATAATTGTGACAGTATCAAGTAGCCCCCTCCCCCCTCTCTCTCACACACAGCCCATTCTCCTCACCCCTCCCGCCTGTTTCTTCTCTTCAAGAATTGGCTAGCCATTGCTGATTAGCCACCGTCCACTGAGGTTGGCAACCAATTGTTTACTGGGTTGCCATAGCTGTCAAGATACCCTCAATCTGGAGCACCTAGATCCAATTAGGTATTCATGTGTTCTAGACATCATGGCAAATGGCCATTTAGCTAAGACCTGATCAACTCATTTGTCTTTGATTCCTCAAAACTGACCTCTTGCTACTCAATGTTTCCCCCAATAGTCTTCAACCAGTAAAAAAATTTCAGGTCCTTAGCCAACTGGAGCAGATCCCAATCCAAGTTAACATCAAATCTGGTACAGGCAAGATGAAAGATGGAAGACAATGAGCAGCATAAGAAAATTGAAGAATCATTGGGAACCTCGTATAAATTTAATTTCATTCTAAACAGAAAAGGGGATTTCCTCTTATTGTGTCTCTTTCAATGCAGTTTATCTCTATGGTATAAGTATATACACAAGCTCCAAATATGTGACAGTAATGCCAAGCCTAGTCTATGAGTCATGGATACAGACTTTAGAATTTGTTGAAAAATTAGAACTCGAAATTGTAGGAAAAAAAATCTCTTGTAAAAATGTTTGCTCCCAAACACCCTATATAATATAGCTTGTGTGCAACAATTTATCCACCAAGATAGTATTAATGAACTTTCATAGTGGCCAGTACATCTTTGCGTCAAAAAAACAAAAGAACTGTCACTTGACCATACAGCACAAAACACCCAAAGAAACAAACTTGCATTCCCTACCAGAGACAAGATATATGTCACACAAGAATAAAAAACATTTTGGAAGCAAAGCAGAGTTTGCTCCAGAACTCATCGTCCTAAAAAAAAAATATTCAAGAAGGGGCCGCAAAAGAACACAACGAACACTTAAGGGGGAAGCCTTAATGAAGCTCCGTTTATGCATATGCTCGCATCTCATACATCTCACGAGCATCCCAATGACTTAAAGAAAGACCAAGTGTCGGCCTCACCCACATTCCTTACTCCTTATATCCGCTTCCTCAACCCCCCCTCCCTCGCCCCTATTTAAAATATTAGGCACATGTGCTTAAAAGTTAAAATCAATTCCCAAGAGTTCATTACATTAAAGTTCCGTGCTTACGAAGTGTCAAGAAAAAAGTTCCACGCTTATGATGTTAATCAGATCACAAATAGGCATGAAACTAACTAATCAGTCAGGCCACCAACAAAATGAAGCTTACTTTTTCCTGCTCCACATATTCAAATTATATCCTCACCATAAACTGCTAGACGACCACCGAAAACACGGAAAAGCTAACAGTCCAATTTTAAACTCAAAAATCGTAATAAACCCTTCTCATCATCTTGTACAAACACCTAGCCAAAGCATCAAAAACTCACTTCCTC
The DNA here is from genome assembly GCA_035235625.1 of Saururus chinensis. Taxonomy (NCBI): domain Eukaryota; kingdom Viridiplantae; phylum Streptophyta; class Magnoliopsida; order Piperales; family Saururaceae; genus Saururus; species Saururus chinensis. The sequence continues at coordinate 32,224,418 of CP141142.1, forward strand.
CCAACAATCCAACGCCTTACATGAAGCTAACAGAAGCCAATGCCAAACATCAAAACATTCCAAGCAAGCCCCAGCTGCATTTCCTTAAATTCATCTCGTTTTATATTAATTCTACAGGTAAATTAATGCAACAAAAGCTCCAGGCTAACTTAAAACTCGTTTCATATGATCAACCAAAGCAAAATTGCAACTAAACTGTTCAAAGTTTCAAATTTCAGGATGAGGCCGACCTGACCAGGGAAAAGAAAAGCCACATTCGGCTTGTAATCCTTGAATAGCGCGTCGTCAACTACAGCGGCGCGAGATCCGACTGACAAGCTCATGGAGACCCGAAATTGAGCCGGAATACTCGGGAACGGCCTGTTCCGGGGTCCGAAAGCGAGGCTCCTGATGGAGGAGTCGGAGGCATTGCGAAGGGAGACGTAGGGGAGGAGCGCGGCGGCGGCCATGGCAACGGAGAAGGGGGTGACGGAGGGATGCGCGGGGCAAGGGGGAGATAGGGAGGAGTTAGAAAGGACGGGTACTTATAGTGCGCACCGGCGTAAGGTAGCGGAGTTCACGAAGCATGGGAGGAAGGTAGTTGGAGTCGTTGTAGAAAGCAATGAAGAGTGTCGGCCCGGCCTACCGCAATCATTTGCCAGGGAGGCTGCTAACGTGCGCCATGGGAGGGAGAGGTGCACCTTGGGTCAGGTTCTGTTAGGACTTGACCCACCTAAGATGGACACGAATCTGCTAGGGAGGGTATTTCCGCTCAGCACCGATTGGCCACTAATGGGTGCTTTCCACATCACAAAGGCCAGTAGATTCACGGAGACGCTAAATTTGGATGGCATTTGGGTTCACGGCAAATAGAATCGGGAATTGGTTCATGTTCACGGAACCGAGAACCTGGTTTTCTAACAACGACGAAACCAGAACAGAGAAAACCCGCCTCTCGTACAGAAGACGCAAATCAAAACAATTCAGAAAAACCCGAGGCTTTTTTCTTGCCTCTTGTACTTCCTCTTCATCAACCATCGCCACCGGAATCGTCCACCGTAGTGCCTCCCTTTTGATCGATCATAAACAAGAGCCACTAGAACCGGACTTATCTCATAGATCGGAGCCTTGGAAGATACTCATTCATCTATTTTCGGCACCCATTGCACTCCACCTCAATGTGAGTCATCCTTTGGTTGTCCACCTCCTCTTTGTTCCTGAAGCTCTTAGTTCATCTTCTCTTTGTTCCACCTCCTCTTTGTTCCTGAAGCTCTTGGTTCGTCTTCTCTTTGTTCCACCTCCTCTTTGTTCCTGAAGCTCTTGGTTCGTCTTCTCTTTGTTCCACCTCCTCTTTGTTCCTGAAGCTCTTGGTTCCTCTGGACAAGGAGTAAAAATCCTTTCAAAAAAACATCAGCTTCCAGTGTCATCTCCTGACTGACCGCCCTCTTACTCTTCTTTTCCCGCCTCTCAAGCTAGGCGCAATACAATCGGGGAGAAAGGGAGATAGAGTCTAGATGAAATGAAAAGAGGAGGGACGATGCCCTTCGATTCAAAAAATGCTCCTAGTGGCTACAAAAATCTGCTGTAGTTGAGGACGACAATTCAATGACTACGAGGGCTACTGCAATCATAGATATGATTATGCGGCTCTTTTATGTTGTTGTTGAGGAAGACAATTCAGGGGTTATGCTACATATTGCAACATATCAACTCTACCACTTTTGAATTGCAGTTAGTGGTAAAGGTAAACATTTTATGTTTATAATCTTATGCAGGCTGTGTTTTTTATGATAAAGCTTGTAACTTGCTATGTTCATACCCCCTTTTTTTTAGAATAGTTAATACGGATAAGATTGAGGAGGATCTCTGCAGGTATATGTTGCTCTATTTTTGGTGAAACGTTGTAACATTATCAGGCAATGCTGCAACGTTGTAGCATTATTGCTGCAACGGTGCAGCATTAACGCCGCATCATTGCAGCGATAATGTTGCAATGTTGCAGTGTTATTGCTGCAACGTTACCGAGAAACGCTGCAACGATGCAGCAATAACGCTGCAACATTGCAGCATTATCACTACAACATTGCAGCGTTATTGGTGCAATGCTGCAACATTATCGGGCAACGCTGCAACTTTGTAGCATTATTGCTGCAACGTTGCCGCATTAACGCTGCAACGTTGCCTCATTAATATACAACCCCTTGCGCTTTGACAGCTGGAATTGGCTTGCAACTATCTATGATGAGGTAAGCAATTTTGTGTTCAGATAAGCATCAGTGCGAGCTATCTTTACTGACATTATTGCCAAATGATTTTATAATTTTTCAACTATGACATAATGAGGCATTCTTATTCAGGAGGTAGATTTGCTGCTGAATGATGGCAGCAAGCACATAAATGTTGTGGAATGGAGAAAGCATCATTCTTTACCTCAGAGAGTTGAAGTTAGTCGAAGAAGGGCTAGGAGATGTTCATTAATGAGTGTGGTTGTAACAACTCCTTATCAGAAGGTAAGTTTTAGGACCTTAGTAATTTATTTCTGTTGATTGTTGTTTCATTTGCTTATAATCCCATCTGATTTCATAATGTGATCATATTCAGAGTCAGATGCATGAGTTACTCGTGCTAGTGTATTATGATAGCCTTGAGAATGTTGTTCCATTTTATGATCAAAGAACTCTTGTACCAAAAAAGAATGATGTCTGGATGTTTCTGTGCCAGAATTATATGAAACACTTCAAGAAAGCTTTTGAGTACAAGTATGCTATTGCCAATCCTGACCTGTATTCCTTTGCATGTCCCTGATCAACAAAGTGGAATGTTAATTTTTTGCATCTTTTTATACTGTAGGCCTGACTGGCTGCATGCTTTCTACTTGGGTAAACTTTGTGAAAAGATGAAGTACCTAGCTGTAAAGGCCTTTTCTTACTACCAGAAAGCTCTCAACTTGATTAATTCAGTTGTAGATACTGTTTATAGGATGCATGCTTCGCGTTTGAAGTTACTTTATAATGGTGGAAAGCAGAATATGGATGCCCTTCAGGCTAGTTTTCTCATAGCCTTTTGTCAATGTTTTATTTGTTGGATCTTCACTACAAGTGGTCATTAGTTGAGAAAAACAAAAGCTCATTAATTTCTTTTCCCCTATTTTGAGTAATCTATTGCACCTACTTTTATACTATATGCAAATGATGTTTTGTCAAGATTTTAGTTTTTATTTTTAACACCATCTTTCATAATTTTAGTTAGACCAACTGGAATTGCGCCTTGGCTGAACAGCAATAAGAGGCACCTTCACAAGGTCTTCAGTTTGAATGCCTAGTACTCCTAGTGGTTTCTTATTCTAGCCTGAATGGTGTTAAAACTGGCAATTTATATAATTTATATCGACAGATGCTCATCATCCTAACAATGTGACTTGATGAGAAAGGGTGTCTTATACATCACCTTTTTGAGATTTTTTTATGTTGGATGATAGAGATTGCCTATAAAACGTTGGGATGGATCTCCAATAATGTCAAGAAAAACCATTAGCTAAGTTACTGAATTCGTCAACAAAAATATTGGTAGCGGTGGAGCTGTGAATGAAACTAACATTTCCTCAAGTCTGAGAGAAATGTCAGTGAATGTTGTTGTGTACGTAATGCTAAACTTGAAATATTGATATTCATTTTTGACATAACCATTGCCTTATCAGGTTGTTACTGCACATTCCTTCAGTCAGTCAACTAAGGATATTGTATTGAAGATATTTGGTTGGAGTGATGAGGAGCTTCATTTTCGTATGACTGCTAAAAACAATATAGAAGCTGGCTCTGAGAAGAAACCAAAGGATGATGAGCTACCCCAACTGGAAGAGGCCTGGAACATCCTTTTTAAGGATTGCCTTTCAGCTCTTAAAATTTGTGTGGAAGGTGAGCTCAAACATTTCCATAATGCGAGGTATAAGATGGCTCAAGGCCTTTACAGATGGCGTCAAACTAGGGACTTTGAACATGCTAAGGATGAACTCTCATTCTGCTTCAGGTCTTCTTGTTCTTCATTTACAATTAATATGTGGGAGATTGATGGGATGGTTAGAAAGGGCAGGTAGGAGTAAAACCATATTGATAGCTTATGTCTTTCTATTTTGGTGATAAAGGAAAATATGTCACTAATTTTTTTTAATAAACAGGCAGAAAACTCTAGGTCTTGGTGGAAACAAGAAGTTTCTGGAAGTTAGTTTATTTGAAAGTTCGCAAAAATTCATCACTTGCATCCGTAAATACACCTTGCTTTATATGAGCCTCCTAGAGAAGACCAGGGACTTCTGCACTCTTGATCGGGCATACACATCTCTTAGAACAGATAGAAGGGTAATAATGAAGGGTTTATGTTTGTTACGGTATTGACACATCTACTTAATGAGAATTTGCAGCTAGAGGATGATTTGATCATATATGAAACGGGAAATCTTGAGATATCTTCCCATGTTTATTGACAAATAACTGAAAGAAGAAATGTAATTTATATTATCTCTATTCCCAGCAGCAAAATAGATATAACTGGTATATTTCCAGCATGACTTATTAGGCTCACATTATAAAGATGGACATAGTTGTATCACTTGCCAAACCCCTGTGATTTTCCATGATCAAGGTTTTCGTGATTGTCCCTTAGTGAGTTTGTCTTTTTAACAGTTTAGTTTGAATTGTCTAAGGCAGTAAACAAAGAAGTGAAAAATCTAAAAATTGGACAGAGTCAATACAAATAACATTTCCGATAGTTTTTTGTTTCTTAACTATGATCTGATAGTTGTGGTTGGCTGGACTGATCTCCTAATGGTGTTGTTTTAAGGTTAGAGTGGCAGACATAATTAATCGAGTTGGAGAATGAAGTCCTCACTCAGATTTAAAATGTCTGCTCTTTCAAACAATTTATATATAGAAGGAATGCTGCAATGTTGTAGCAATAACGCTACAACGTTGCAGCATTATCGCTGCAACGTTATCGAGGAACACTGCAATGTTGTAGCAATAATGCTACAACGTTGCAGCGTTATTGCGGCAACGTTGCAACATTATCGCTGCAACATCGCAGCAATAACGCTGCAATGTTGCAACAATATCGCTACAACATTGCAGCATTATCACTGTAATGTTGCAGCAATATCTCTACAACGTTGCAGCATTATCACTGCAATGTTGCAACATTATCGAGGAACGCTGCAATGTTGTAGCATTATCGCTGCAACGTTGCAGTAATATCGCTGCAACATTGCAACGCTGTCGAGGAACATAGCAACGTTGTAGCAATATCGCTGCAATGGTGCAACATTATCGCTGCAACGTTGCAACAATATCACTGCAACATTGTAGTGCTATTGCTGCACCGTTGCAGCGTTATTGCTGCAACGTTGCAACGTTCCTCGATAACGTTGCAACGTTACAGTGATAACGCTGCAACATTACAGCGATAACGCTGCAACGTTGTAGTGATATTGCTGCAATGTTGCATCGACAATGTTTCAACATTGTAGTGATATTGCTGCACCGTTGCAGCGTTCCTCGATAACGTTGCAACATTGTAGTGATAACGCTGCAACAACGTTGTAGCAATATCGCTACAATGTTGTAGCATTATTGTTGCGATGTTGCAATGATAACATTGCAACGTTGCAGCATTGTAGCGTTATTGCTAAAACATTGCAACATTCCTCGATAATGTTGCAACGTTGCAGCGATAATGCTACAACATTGTGGCGATATTCTTGCAATGTTGCAGCGTTATTGTTGCAATGTTGCAGCGTTAAGGCTGCAACGTTTTAGTGATAATGTTGCAATGTTGCCCGATAACGTTGCAATGTTGTACAAATAACGCTGCACAAATTTCACTTGCCTCTGCAGCCTGCCGTATTCGAATTGCCTATGATCTGCAATAATATTATTTTTTCTATATATAAATTGTTTGAAAGAGCAGACATTTTGAATCTGAGTAAGGACTTCATTCTCCAACTCGATTAATTATGTCTGTCACTCTAACCTTACAACAACACCATTGGGAGATCAGTCCAGCCAACCACAACTATCAGATCTACAAAATCCCTTCTCTGCCATATTCTTAAGCAAACAAGACGCTGATAAGACATTTTTATGTAATCCACAGCAAACAGTCAAATGTCCTTCACTAGACTTATCTTTCTACAAATAAATACATGAAGAGATCATATCTGTAAGG